>QGSO01000271.1:928446-930756 GCA_011037825.1 Carya cathayensis | reverse complement strand
TTTTTTTTTTGATCAAGAGTCGGGGTCCCTTAGCAGGAGACCTCTCCCCAATATATTAAGCTTAAACAAATAAACTTTGTGCATGGGATCACAACCTCCTTCCCAGCCACAAACAACCTGTTAACAGTACCAGAAAACATTGTTCCCTAACCAAACAAATACAAATGGAACAGAGCTACAGACATTGCTTTCAACTTAAAACAATAAACAATCCACATAAAACCTGCACTTAGTGACAGCACCGGATATATGGCAGCCCAAGTTTATCAGTACGCAACACTCCTCTCAACAAGTGAGGAAGTGAGGTCCAGGATTCCCAAACTTTGTTGATTCCTTGAGATCCCAACCGAGCCAAAAAGTCAGCAGCTAAGTTTCCTTCCCTGTAAACATGTCTCAAGGTGAACGTGATTTGCTGTAAATAGACCATAAGTGATAAAGTGCTAAAACTGCAATATTAAGTTGTTAAAGTGATTAAATTATTTAACAAAAAAATGAATTGAACACTTAATTATGCAGTAAATTATAAACTGGAGTCAAATAGGCTTTAATCACTGCTTGTCCTAAACAAATATCAAAATACAACACATGCTACAAGTTGAATAACGGGAGTTAGCTAAAGAGAACTCTTTCACTTGTGCCCAACAAGTTCTTACTGCAGCGGTATACAACACCTGAAGTGCTTGGATTGCTAGAAATACTGTTATGAGCAAAAGCCCATCCTATCATGCAGAAACCGAACATGCAGGACATGAAGCAGAATGAAGAAGCAGAAAGACACGGACAACAACCACTTCACATGCAGAAAATGTGGAAGTGCACATGCAGAAGCACTCGGCAGTGCAGCACACAGAAAACTGCAGCAGAAAATACACATGCAGAAAAGTAGCTCACGGATGCAGGGAGAAGAAACAGAAATGCAGATCACATGGACAACACCTGCAGAAAGCAAACTCAAAGAAACTCACGGCTGGAAGAGCACATGCAGAAGCACTCGGCAGTGCAGCACACAGAAAACTGCAGCAGAAAATACACATGCAGAAAGTTCAACTCACATGCAGATCACTTGGACAGCTCAGCTAAAGCAGCTCACATTCACAGCAGTAACTCAGCACATGCAGAAAGTGAAGCTCACAGCTGGAGCATATGCATCACACGGATAGAAACAAGAGGCACATGAAGAAACACTTTCAGCTCAAACCAACGGACAGCAACTTACAACATGCAGTGGAGAGAACACCTGCAGAAAATTCAGACACACATGCAGCTCAATAAAAGAGAGTTCCGAACGGCAGAAGGGGGACTTGTTTTTTCTCTTTTCTTACTGTTTTCGTTTAGAGGAAGCAGAACAGAGTTTTTTTCAGTTTTTTTTGTTTTCGTTTGGAGTAGTTAGCTGCCGAACATTATTTTTTTTTTCTTTCTTTGGAGCAGGCGGCAGCTTAAGTTTTCTTTTTCTTCTTGTTGTTTTTTTTACGCTGAAGGTTACAGACGGGGGAATGGGCATTCGTTTTTTCTTTTTTATCGTTCTTGTTAGTTGAGAGCTAAGGAGACCACACGGGAGGCCTTCTCTCTCGCCTTTTTACTCTTATTTTCAGCTTCTCTCTTTTGTTAGTTTCTGAGTTCTTTTTTTTTCATTCACTTGACATTGGAGGCGGAAGCAGAACAAAGTTTTTCTTTCATTCTTTTTTTTAACGTTTGAGTTCTTTAGAGATAGGTGTAGGCAGCTGGTTTTCATTACTTGATTTCTTTACTTTTCATGTTTTATTTTGGACGTCAGTTGGGCGGCTTGATTGTTATTATTATTATTATTTTTTTCGTTCTTGTTATTTCAAACGCAGGTCGGTGGGTTCTCTTCTTTCTATTACTTGTTTTCAATCCTTGATTTTATGGTGGTGCAGACGGACGACATTTTATTATTTGAGGCATTTTTTTATTTTCGTTTGGGTAGAGATTTCTTGCTTCAATTTTTTTGTTTTCTCGTTCGGCATTTCCAGACCTCATTCGGAAGCAGGTCGACGGTTTTTACTTTTTTTCCTTTGCTGTTTAATTCCATTTGGATATTTTTATTTAGTTTTTGTCATGATTCAATTTAGATTTATTTTTGCTACTAAAAATATCATGTGTAACTAATTTCTATAGCTTGGGTTGTGGAATGAGATTTAATTTATTTTAGATTCTAGTGTGATGCAATATTTTGTTGTGTAATGTTGACTTCACTAAATTACTAGTCGGATTCAAAAGGAAAATAGATTGCGGCTCTTGCTCTTGTTTTGTTGTTGACGTAAGGCACAACAAAAGCTTGAATTTATCAAG
>QGSO01000271.1:830946-908446 GCA_011037825.1 Carya cathayensis | reverse complement strand
CCAAAAAGAAACGGAAGAGAAAGCGTGGGGAGACGCTCACGAAGGTGCATAGTGAGAAGAGTAAGTCAAGAGACAGACTTGTTCGAAAAGAAACAGAAGAGAATGCTTGGGGTTACACTCACGAAGGTGCATAGTGAGAAGAGTAAGTCAAGAGACAGACTTGTTCGAAAAGAAACAAAAGAGAATGCTTGGGGAGATAGAAGTGTGAGATAGTTCTCAAGCTAAGAAAGTTGTAAAAGCTAAGAACTAGCATCAAATGATGGATGAAACACAAGGTAGTTGTTGAAAAGTCAAACACTTGGTGATATGAACACAAACGTTCAATATGACAAACCCATGCCAAGTAAAGAGAAAATGAAAACTGGTGATTGTTGCGGAAATCGTCCAGGATTCCTCGACCAGGACTTGAAATCGTCGAGGGGAAAAAATCGGTTCCGAGGAATCGTCGATCCGGACTTGGAATCGTCGAGAAAAGTTTACCGGGTCCGAGGATTTGTCGACCAGGAGTGGAAATCGTCGAGAAAAATCTATCGGGTCCGAGGAATCGTCGACCAGGACGAGGAATCGTCGACCGGGTCCGAGGATTTGTCGACCAGGGGTTGAAATCGTCGACCAGGTCCGAGACTTCATCGACCGGGTCCGAGGATTCGTCGACCAGGAGGAAACAAGAGAGCCTTCCCTCTAAGGGTTTTGCCAAAAGCTATGCCAAATGAAGATGTCCTCTCCCTAAGGAGGGAGGTCCTATTTATAAGGAAAAACAACTTGGAAACCCCCAAAAGGTCCCTAGGAAATGAATAAACAAAGCAAATAAAGTAAATAAGATAATGGTCATGGACCAAGGCTAGCCATGGCCCATGGTGGGCTAGGTGGTGCACGGTGGTCAGGTTGGTCCATGGTCAGGTGGTGCGGTCATGGCTTGCTAGGTGGTGAGCCATGGTGGTGCGCGGCATGGCTGGCTGATGGTGAGCCAGGGTGGTGCGGCATGGCTTGCTGATGGTGAGCCATGGTGGTGCGCGGCATGATGGGCATGGCTTGCTGAAGGTAAGCCATGGTGGTGCACTGCATGGCCCAGGCTGGTGGCCTAGGCGCTGAGTCTGCAAGGCATGGGCAGGAGCCATGCGCTGGATGGCATGCCTGGTGGGCATGCCACTGACCTGCTCCGCAAGGCATGGGCTGGAGCCATGCGCTGGCTGGCATGCCTGGTGGGCATGCCACTGACCTGCTCCGCAAGGCATGGGCTGGAGCCATGCGCTGGATGGCACGCCGCGAGGCATGCCACTAACCTGCTCTGCAAGGCACAGGCTGGAGCTGTGCGCTGGATGGCGTGCCTGTGGGGGCACGCCACTTGCCTCGCTAAGTGGTGTGGGTGCGCGCATGCATGCGCGCAGATGCACGCTCAAGGGCGCGCGCAAGCCTGCATGCTTGGTCCGCGCGCGGTCATTAGCCTCCATGCTCGCCCGCTGCGTGTCATGGTTTGAGCCAAGGCATGCAAGCAGACTAGCCATGCGACTATCCTGACCCTCCATGGGTCGTGCCGAGGTGCGGCCCCGGGCAAATCTCCTGGGGGTTGTCACATTCCCCCTCCCTTCAAGCACATCCTTGCCCTCAAGGATCAAATTTGGAAATCTCGACACCATGTCATCATAATCCTCCCATGATGCCTCCTCTCTCGGCATCCCTTGCCATTGGATTAATACTTGCCATACCTTCCTCCTTGTCCTCCCTCGAGTCACTATCCTATATTCAAGAACCGCTCTTGGTTGTAAGAGCATCTTCCCCTCATCATCAAAGTTAGGAAGCTCTTCCACAATAAGGCTCGGGTCCCCAATCCTCTTCTTCAACAACGTCACATGAAAAACCGGGTGAAGTTTAGATGATGGGGGAAGTTCCAATCTATAAGCTACCTCCCCCAACCTTTCCAATACTTTAAAGGGCCCATAGTATTTCTTGGAGAGTTTCATAGTCATCTTCTTCCTCAAGGTCTTTTGGCCAAACGGTTGCAATTTCAAGTAGACATAGTCGCCTACTTCAAATGAAACTACACGTCTACCTTCATCATAATACTTCTTCATTCTCTCTTGAGCTCTCTTGAGCTCTTTCTTGACCTTGACCAAGATCTCATCTCTAGTCATCAACTCTTGCTCAACTTCATTGTTTTTAGCCGTCCCATGCTCATAGTTCATCAACATGGGTGGTGTCCTCCCATAGACTACTTCAAATGGGCTTCTTAGAATTGATGCATGAAATGAAGTGTTATACCAATACTCAGCCCATGTAAGGTACTCTCCCCATCTCTTTTGTTCTTCATGGCAATAACATCTCAAATATTGTTCAAGTGTTCGATTGACAACTTCAGTTTGTCCATCGGTTTGTGGATGATATGAGGAACTAGCCTTCAACTTACTACCTTGCAACTCAAACAATTCCTTCCAAAATGTGCTCATGAAGACTCTATCTCTATCCGACACAATACTTTTAGGGAACCCATGCAACTTCACTACATTATCAATGAAGGCCTTGGCCACACTCTTGGCCGTGTATGGATGCTTAAGAGGAATGAAGTGTGCATACTTACTAAGTCGATCAACCACCACAAAGATCACTTCATAACCCCCGCTTGTAGGTAAGCCTTCAATGAAATCCATTGACAACTCCTCCCAAATATTGTTTGGAATTGGCAATGGTTGTAACAATCCGGGTGGTGGCCTTGTGTCATACTTGGATTTTTGACATATGTCACACTCGGCTACCATCTTCTTCACTTCTTTCTTGAGCCCTTCCCAATAGAAAAAGTGTTTCAATCTAATGTAAGTTCTTAGCCACCCCGAGTGGCCCCCTTCCTTACTATTATGGAAGTGATCAAGAATCTCTTTCCTCAAATTTGGCACATTAGGGACATAGACATACCCCTTGTAATAGATGAGACCATCTCTTACTTTGAAACCAACTACTCCTCCACCTTGGGCATCAAGTAGCTCAATAATCTCCAAGGCCCGTGCGTCAAGGCGTGTGGCCTCTCTAACCTTGTCCCACACTCTCCATTCGGCCCCACTCAAGGCCATCAACATGGGATCATCTTCTTCATAAGTAGTCCACAACAAGTAGTTCTCCTCAGATATCAAAGCCACACAAGGCTTCTCTTCCTTAGGTATCAAGGCTGTCCACATATGCTTCTTGGTCCCAAGCTTGAATTCCATGGTCATCTTTCCATAATCATTGATCACTCTTCCAACGCTTCTAAGCCAAGCATTGCCCAATACAATCTCAAGACCTCCAAGTGCCAAGACATGAAGATCGGCTACAATCCTCACACCTTGTATGTTCATCTTCACTTCCTTGAGAATCTCTTCACATTTCAACTTGTCTCCATTTGCAACTTTCACCTCAAATGGGTTTATGGCACATGGCTTTAACCCGATCTTGGTGACAATATTGGAGTTGACAAAGTTGTGGGTGGATCCGCTATCCACCAAAAGAGTCACCTCATATTTCCCTACCCATGCCATCACCCTCATGGATGTGGGTCTAGGTACACCCGAGATGGCATTCAAGGACAATTCAGCCTCCTCTAGTGATTCACTAGATTCGGTCCCTTCTTGCTCCAACTCTTCAGTAGATGTCTCTTCATTATCTTCATCTTCAAGCAACACATATGCTTGCCCGGCCCTACACTTGTGCTCTTTGCTCCATTTGTCACCACATTTGAAACAAAGACCCTTCTTTATCCTCTCTTGGACCTCGTCTCGAGACAACTTCTTCACTTCATATGGCTTTGGTTTTGATGCACTCGCTTCTTCCTCCTTGCCTTTCCAAGGAACTTTGGTTTGCAAAGGTTTTGAAACTTTGCTTCCCATATCCTTAGAATGACGCTTCTCAATGTGAGTGCTTTCTTCAAGAATCTCCGCCATTCTCATGACTTCTTGCAAACTTCTTGGTTGCTTCAATTTTATCTCCTTGGCAAGCCAAGGTTTCAACCCATCTACAAAAGTACCAATTAGTGCCTCTTCGGACCAACCCCTAACCAAGGTTTGAAGTTGCCGAAACTCCTCAATATAATGGTGTACTTTTCCTTCTTGTTTCAACTTTGCCAATTGTCCATGATGGTTGACAATTGGTGAAGGCCCAAATTGCATCAAGAATTCTTTTTCAAAGGCGGTCCATCCCAACCTCTTTCCATCCTTGTCGTATTGATCTCTTATCCACCTCCACCATTTGCTAGCTTTTCCTTCCAAGTAAAAACAAGCCGTTGAGACTCTTTCTCTCCTTGGAACATCATAGACACGAAAGTAGTGATCCACTTTGTCTAACCACTCATATGGATCCCCCCCATTGAACTTAGGGAAGTCCACCTTTGGTCTCTTGGGTCCCCGATCATAAGTCCGGTTTCCCCTCCTCTCATCATGGCTTCCATCATCAGACCTTCTTCCATGGTTGCCTCTATTTTGGTCATAGTAATGAGGCCTTCTCTCCTCTCGGTTCTCATGGCCCATAGGTCTTTGAACAGCTCGGTTTTCATGGCCCCAAGGCCTCTCCTCTTCATAGCCATATTCGGCCTCATGGCCATCATCATGTCTAGGCATCTCATACCTCTCATCATGATGTCTTCCTCTAGTGCTCGGGCTTCTATGGTGGCTTCCACCATGAATCCATCTTTCCACGGCAACATCATCATGTTCTACACGTCCACCTCTTCTCAATTCAATTCTTGGTGGCTCATGCCTCGCATCATGCAAAGACTCGGTCACGCTTGTCTCAACACCATCCACAAAAGCATCACGCCTTTGTGCATTATTCTCTTGCCGTGGCGCTTGGCCTTCTACAAGCCTTCTCTCAAGTCTTTCAATACTCTCATGTGTTTCTCTTCGCATAGTCTCCATAGATCTTCTATGCTCTTCACTATCACGGGTGGTAGCATTCATAGCCATTCTAAGTTCGGCCATAGTGGTGTTGACCTCACTTAAGATGTCCATGACTCTAGTGTTGATCCCCTCAAGCACTTCAATTCGTTCCCGGTTGGAACTGGTGATCAACTCGGCCTCTTGATTGCTTGCACTCATGGAGCTTGCAAACTAGCTTCTTGTAACTCTTGCAAACTAGTCTTGCAAACTGAATTTTCTGGTTGGTGTAGTCTTGGACAGCAACTTGCAACTTCAATGGGCGGTAGGATGGGCTCACAAGTCCAACCTTGAGTTGTCCACCTTTGTGGGTAGGCAACCCCTCTTGCACAAGCAAAAGTCCAACCTTGGATCCTCCACCTTCTAGGGTGGTCGATCCCTTCAAGAACAAAACTCCGTTCTCTACCTCAACCCCCGAACTTCAAGTTCACAATTCACAAGTAATAAAAGTAAACAATGTCGAGGTCCTCCGTGGACCTCCCAATCAAATTCACAAGGTAGAGTTAACGCGTTGTTTACCTCGTGGAGAAGTGAGAACTTCTCAAAAACACCAAACAAGAATCCTCTCAATGAAAGCACCAGTTTTTTGTTAGGGTCCTCGGTCCGGACCCTAGACAATCGAGTCCTCCACGCCGATGGTGGCCTTGTGATGACCGAACCTTAGTTCCTCTCTTGCTTGGTTCACGTGCAAAGGTGGTCAATATGACCACTTGTGGATGGTGGGGTTAAGTGTTTAGGCTAAGATGGGTGTATGGAGTGATGGTGTGGTTCAAGGGTACAATGGGCGAAGCCAACTAATATGGAAAGTTGACAAACGCAAGTGGTGTGCGATTTTGGGGCTTGGATGGATTGGTTGAGCAAAACTCACAATGCACACTTTAAGAATAATGATGAACACAATGAAGAACACTTAAGAACAAATGAAGAACGCTCAAGAACGATACGAAGAACGCTTAAGAACAATATGAATACTCAAGTGCAAAATGAAGAACACTCAAGAACACAAAGAACACTCAAGAACAATATGAAGAATACTCTAGAACAATATGAAGAATACTAAAGAACGCTCAAGAACAATATGAAGAACACGAAGAACACTTAAGAACAATATGAAGAACACTAAAGAACTTGAATGAACAAACACATTAAAAGGATAATCAATACTTGATTCACGGATTGCACAAGTAATGAATAAACCTTATAGATAGATAAACACAACTTGGATTCACGAATTGCACCAAGTTGCAAGAACAAGATAGATTGAATCACACTTATTCACGAATTGCAAAGTGTGATTCTCTCTTTGGGATTCACGAATTGCACCCAAAAGAGCCCAAGTGCAAAAGCACCGTTTGTGATCTCTCTAACAAGAGAGCCTTCTCTCTAACAAGAGAGCCTTCCCTCTAAGGGTTTTGCCAAAAGCTATGCCAAATGAAGATGTCCTCTCCCTAAGGAGGGAGGTCCTATTTATAAGGAAAAACAACTTGGAAACCCCCAAAAGGTCCCTAGGAAATGAATAAACAAAGCAAATAAAGTAAATAAGATAATGGTCATGGACCAAGGCTAGCCATGGCCCATGGTGGGCTAGGTGGTGCACGGTGGTCAGGTTGGTCCATGGTCAGGTGGTGCGGTCATGGCTTGCTAGGTGGTGAGCCATGGTGGTGCGCGGCATGGCTGGCTGATGGTGAGCCAGGGTGGTGCGGCATGGCTTGCTGATGGTGAGCCATGGTGGTGCGCGGCATGATGGGCATGGCTTGCTGAAGGTAAGCCATGGTGGTGCACTGCATGGCCCAGGCTGGTGGCCTAGGCGCTGAGTCTGCAAGGCATGGGCAGGAGCCATGCGCTGGATGGCATGCCTGGTGGGCATGCCACTGACCTGCTCCGCAAGGCATGGGCTGGAGCCATGCGCTGGCTGGCATGCCTGGTGGGCATGCCACTGACCTGCTCCGCAAGGCATGGGCTGGAGCCATGCGCTGGATGGCACGCCGCGAGGCATGCCACTAACCTGCTCTGCAAGGCACAGGCTGGAGCTGTGCGCTGGATGGCGTGCCTGTGGGGGCACGCCACTTGCCTCGCTAAGTGGTGTGGGTGCGCGCATGCATGCGCGCAGATGCACGCTCAAGGGCGCGCGCAAGCCTGCATGCTTGGTCCGCGCGCGGTCATTAGCCTCCATGCCCGCCTGCTGCGTGTCATGGTTTGAGCCAAGGCATGCAAGCAGACTAGCCATGCGACTATCCTGACCCTCCATGGGTCGTGCCGAGGTGCGGCCCCGGGCAAATCTTCTGGGGGTTGTCACATTCCCCCTCCCTTCAAGCACATCCTTGCCCTCAAGGATCAACTGTGGAAACCTCAACACCATCTCATCATCTCCATGATCTTCCTCTAGTAACGAACTCCCCTCACGCCGACTCAAGGCGTCCGCCACTTTGTTCTCTTTTCCCGGTTGGTAGATGATATCGTATTCAAAACCAAGCAACTTTACCAAAAACTTTTGTTGCTCGGGTGTCACTATCTTTTGCTTAAGCATATGCCTCAATGCTTGTTGATCTGTGACAATAGTAAACTTTCTTCCCAAAAGATAAGGCCTCCATACCTTCACGGCATGCACAACCGCTAGCATCTCCCTGGCATAGGTACTCCATGCTTTCTTCATAGGTCCAAGTGCCTTAGAAATAAAGGCTATTGGTCTTTTTTCTTGAACCAAAACAGCCCCGATCCCTTCACCACTCGCATCAGTGTATACCTCAAAAGGCTTCTCAAAGTTAGGTAATGCTAGCACGGGAGTGGTTGTCATAGCCCTCTTCAACTCATCAAAGGCCTCCCTTGCCTCTTGGGTCCATGCAAAATTATCCTTCTTCAACAAGGATGTAAGTGGCTTAGCAATAAGCCCATAGTTCTTCACAAACCGCCTATAATAGCCAGTCAACCCCAAGAAACCCCTCAAGGCCGAAACATCATGAGGTAGTGGCCAATCAACCATGGCCTCAATCTTCCTGTGGTCCACTTTCACCCCCTCCCCCGAGATGAAATGGCCAAGATACTCTAATTCCCTCTCCATAAAGGCACATTTGGAAACCTTTATAAAGAAGTGGTGTTCTTCCAAGATCCTTAACACAACTCTCAAGTGGCTCATGTGCTCATCAATAGTCTTGGAGTAAACCAAGATGTCATCAAAAAATACCAACACAAACTTCCTCAACAATAGCTTGAAAATTGTGTTCATGGCGGCTTGGAAAGTGGAAGGAGCATTACACAATCCAAAGGGCATAACAAGGTACTCAAAGTGCCCGGAATGTGTCCTGAAGGCCGTCTTGTGTATGTCTTCACTCTTCATTCTTATTTGGTGGTAGCCCGCCCTCAAATCCAACTTGGAAAATATTCTTGCACCATAAAGTTCATCAAGCATCTCATCCACGGTTGGGATAGGGAACCTATCCTTCACTGTGGCCTCATTTAAGGCTCTATAGTCGGTGCAAAACCTCCATGTCCCATCTTTCTTCCTCACTAGTAGCACGGGAGAGGAAAAGGGACTAGTACTTGGCCTTATCAAGCCATTTTTCAACATCTCGTCAACTTGCCTTTCTATCTCCCCTTTTTGAAAATGGGCATAGCGGTAAGGTGGAACATTCACCGGCTTCTTTTCATCAACAAGCACAATCCGGTGGTCAAAAATTCTAGATGGTGGCAAATTAGAAGGCACCTCTAGAACTCCCCGATGATCTTCCAACACCTCTCTTACTTCCACGGGCAGCCCCTCTAATTCATCTTTGTTGTCTTCTTTTTCACTCTTTTCCACACTACACAAGTAGTTTTCCTTGGCCACTACAACGGCCACACAATAGGCTCCACCTTTGCACAACTTCTCAAACATAAGAGCTTCACAAGACTTGATCTCCTTGGGTGACAATGCGGTCCACACTTTTTTCTTTGACCCAATCTTGAATTCCATGGTCATTTTCTCATAATCATTCAACACTTTCCCAACGCTTCTAAGCCAAGCGTTTCCCAAGACAATATCAAGACCTCCAAGTGCCAAGACATGAAGATCGGCTACAATCCTCACACCTTGTATGTTCATCTTCACTTCTTTGACAATCTCTTCACATCTCATTTTGTCTCCATTTGCAACTTTCACCTCAAATGGATCTATGGCACACGGCCTCAACCCAATCTTGGTGACAATATTGGAGTTGACAAAGTTATGGGTGGATCCACTATCCACCAAAAGAGTCACCTCATATTTCCCTACCCATGCCATCACTCTCATTGATGTGGGTCTAGGTACACCCGAAATGGTATTCAAGGACAATTCGGCCTCCTCTAGTGATTCACTAGATTCGGTCCCCTCTTTCTCCAACTCTTCACTAGATGTCTCATCATCTACTTCATTAGTTTCATCTTCAAGCAACACATATGCTTGCCCGGCCCTACACTTGTGCTCTTTGCTCCATTTGTCGCCACATTTGAAACAAAGACCCTTCTTTATCCTCTCTTGGACCTCGTCTCTAGACAACGTCTTCACTTCATATGGCTTTGGTTTTGATGCACTCACCTCTCCCTCCTTGCCTCTCCAAGGAACTTTGGTTTGCAAAGGTTTTGAAACTTTGCTCCCCATATCCTTAGAATGACGCTTCTCAATGTGAGTGCTCTCTTCAAGAATCTCCGCCATTCTCATAACTTCTTGCAAACTTCTTGGTTGCTTTAACTTTATCTCTTTGGCAAGCCAAGGTTTCAACCCATCTACAAAAGTACCAATTAACGCCTCTTCGGACCAACCCCTAACCAAGGTTTGGAGTTGTCGAAACTCTTCAATGTAATGGTGTACTTTTCCCTCTTGCTTCAACTTTGCCAATTGCCCATGATGGTTGACAATTGGTGAAGGCCCAAATTGCATCAAGAATTCTTTTTCAAAGGCGGTCCATCCCAACCTCCTTCCATCCTTGTCATATTGATCTCTTATCCACCTCCACCACTTGCTAGCTTTTCCTTCCAAGTAGAAACAAGTCGTTGACACTCTTTCTCTCCTTAGAACATCATAGACACGGAAGTAGTGATCCACCTTATCTAACCACTCATATGGATCCCCCCCATTGAACTTAGGGAAGTCCACCTTTGGTCTCTTGGGTCCCCGGTCATAAGTCCGGTTTCCCCTCCTCTCATCATGGCTTCTATCGTCGAACCTTCTGTCATGGTTGCCTCCATTTTGGTCATAGTAATGAGGCCTTCTCTCCTCTCAGTTCTCATGGCCCAAAGTTCTTCTAACATCTCGGTTTTCATGGCCCCAAGGCCTCTCCTCTTCATACCCATATTCGGCCTCATGGCCATCATCATGTCTAGGCATCTCATACCTCACATCATGATGTCTTCCTCTAGTGCTAGGGCTTCTATGGTGGCTTCCACCATGAATCCATCTTTCCACAGCAACATCATCATGCTCTACACGTCCACCTCTTCTCAATTCAACTCTTGGTGGCTCATGCCTCGCATCATGCAAAGACTCGGTCATGCTTGTCTCAACACCATCCACAAAAGCATCACGCCTTTGTGCATTATTCTCTTGTCGTGGGGCTTGGCCTTCTACAAGCCTTCTCTCAAGTCTTTCAATGCTCTCATGTGTTTCTCTTCGCATAGTCTCCATAGATCTTCTATGCTCTTCACTATCACGGGTGGTAGCATTCATAGCCATTCTAAGTTCGGCCATAGTGGTGTTGACCTCACTTAGGATGTCCATGACTCTAGTGTTGATCCCCTCAAGCACTTCAATTCGTTCCTGGTTGGAACCCGTGATCAACTTGGCCTCTTGATTGCTTGCACTCATGGAGCTTGCAAACTAGCTTCTTGTAACTCTTGCAAACTAGTCTTGCAAACTGAAATTTCTGGTTGGTGTAGCCTTGGACAGCAACTTGCAACTTCAATGGGCTTACAAGTCCAACCTTGGATCCTCCACCTTCTAGGGTGGTCAATCCCTTCAAGAACACAACTCCGTCCTCTACCTCAACCCCCGAACTTCAAGTTCACAATTCACAAGCAATAAAAGTAAACAATGTCGAGGTCCTCCGTGGACCTCCCAATCAAATTCACAAGGTAGAGTTAACGCGTTGTTTACCTCGTGGAGAAGTGAGAACTTCTCAAAATCACCAAACAAGAATCCTCTCAATGAAAGCACCAATTTGTTAGTGTCCTCGGTCTGGACCCAAAACAATCAAGTCCCTCCACGCCGATGGTGGCCTTGTGATGACCGAACCTTAGTTCCTCTCTTGCTTGGTTCACGTGCAAAGGTGGTCAATATGACCACTTGGGGATGGTGGGGTTATGTGTTTAGGCTAAGATGTATTTTGGGTTTGGAAGATGAAAGATGGATGGCTAGGATTGAAGATGAAGCCAACTATTATGGAAAGTTGACAAACGCAAGTGGTGTGCGATTATGAGGGATGGACGGATTGAATGAGCCAAACTCACGATAAACTCCTTAAGAACAATGATGAACACAATGAAGAACACTAAAGAACAAATGAAGAACGCTCAAGAATAACTGAAGAACACTCAAGAACAACTAAGAACACTCAAGTGCAAAATGAAGAACACTAAAGAACACAAAGAACACTCAAGAACAATATGAAGAATACTCAAGAACTTGAATGAACAAACACATAAAAAGGATAATCAATACTTGATTCACGGATTGCACAAGTAATGAATAAACCTTATAGATTGATAAACATAACTTGGATTCACGAATTGCACCAAGTTGCAAGAACAAGATAGATTGAATCACACTTATTCACGAATTGCAAAGTGTGATTCTCTCTTTGGGATTCATGAATTGCACCCAAAAAGCCCAAGTACAAAAGCACCATTTGTGATCTCTCTAACAAGAGAGCCTTCCCTCTAAGGGTTTTGCCAAAAGCTATGCCAAATGAAGATGTCCTCTCCCTAAGGAGGGAGGTCCTATTTATAAGGAAAAACAACTTGGAAACCCCCAAAAGGTCCCTAGAAGATATATTAAATAAAGCAAATAAAATAAATAAAGTAATAACAAGATAATGGCCATAGACCAAGGCTAGCCGTGGCCCATGGTGGGCTAGGTGGTGCACGGTGGTCAGGTTGGTCCATGGTCAGGTGGTGCGGTCATGGCTTGCTGGGTGGTGAGCCATGGTGGTGCGCGGCATGATGGGCATGGCTTGCTGAGGGTCAACCATGGTGGTGCGCAGCATGGGAGGCATGGTTGCTGAAGGTAAGCCA
The DNA here is from genome assembly GCA_011037825.1 of Carya cathayensis. Taxonomy (NCBI): domain Eukaryota; kingdom Viridiplantae; phylum Streptophyta; class Magnoliopsida; order Fagales; family Juglandaceae; genus Carya; species Carya cathayensis. Next base: position 896,309 of record QGSO01000271.1, on the reverse strand, counting down.
TGGTGGTGCGCAACATGGTGGGCATGGCTTGCTGAAGGTAAGCCATGATGGTGCACTGCATGGCCCAGGCTGATGGCCTAGGCGCTGAGTCTGCAAGGCATGGGCAGGAGCCATGCGCTGGATGGCATGCCTGGTGGGCATGCCACTGACCTGCTCCGCAAGGCATGGGCTGGAGCCATGCATTGGCTGGCACGCCTGGTGGGCATGCCACTAACCTGCTCCGCAAGGCATGGGCTGGAGCCATGCGCTGGATGGCACGCCGCGAGGCATGCCCCTAACCTGCTCTGCAAGGCACGGGCTGGAGCCGTGCGCTGGATGGCGTGCCTGTGGGGGCACGCCACTGGCCTCGCTAGGTGGTGTGGGGGCATGCATGCATGCGCGCAGATGCACGCTCAAGGGCGCGTGCAAGCCTGCATGCTTGGTCCGCGCGCGGTCATTAGCCTCCATGCTCGCCCGCTGCGTGTCATGGTTTGAGCCAAGGCATGCAAGCAGACTAGCCATGCGACTATCCTGACCCTCCACGGGTCGTGCCGAGGTCTGGCCCCAGGCAAATCTCCTGGGGTCGTCACACACACCAAAACCACGCACTCTTAACGATTATTTGCAACCCACTTGCACCACTACACCTTCTTGTACTGTTTTACCCGAAGATGCACCTAATTTTTCTATTAAGAATGGTATGATGTGAGTGATATCTCAGTTCCACGAGATGGATTCTAAGAGTCCTTACTAGCACCTAACAGATTTTGAGTTGGCTTGCACTACTTTTATTACTAGGGCCATTACTGATGAATTTATTAGACTTCATTTCTTTCCTTTCTCTCTAAAGGATAAAATGAAGATTTGGTTTAATTCTTTGAGGCCTAATTCTATCTCTAGTTGGTCTAATATGCAGCGAGAATTCTTACAAATGTTTTTTCCAATTTCAAATAACTCAGTTTTTGCAAGAGCAAATCAACCAATTCAATTAGAAACCTAATGAGACTTTTCAAGCCAGTTGGGAAAAATTTAAAGATTTTGTAAATACCTGTCCACATCATGGTTTCGAATCTTGGAGGTTGGTGAGCTATTTTTACACTGGTCTCACTCTAGAATGCAAGCAGTTTGTTCAAACGATGTTGACTCAGCTTATAATGTTGTCTTCCAAGCGTAGAAGCTGTCAAAGTAATACAAGGGTAAGTCCCAAGATCGAATTCACAGGGACAATGGGTTATCAAAGCGTTTGTGAGATTTTCTTTGTGTAAAAGATGTATCGATTATGAAAGATAAAAATGGATGTGGATCTATGTTTCTAAAATTACTAAAACTAAGAGACTTAGAGTAAGTGTGTAGCAAATGAATTAAACTTGCAAGAAACAATAAAACAAACACTTGAGTCGGGTTTGAGATTCTTTTTATTTCGGATTCTAGATAATTTCTCGATTAACAATCCAGTCAAGGAATTGATATTCGGAAGATAAAAATTAAGCTCAAGTTTTTGCAATATTTTCCCAAGAAATTCTCTAATTTACTAGCCAAATTTATATTCATAATCAATCGAAAGAGGCCTTGATAAATTCAAGCTTTTGTTGTGCGTTACATCAACAACAAAACAAGAGCAAGAGCCGCAATCTATTTTCCATTTGAATCCGACTAGTAATTAGTGAAATCAACATTAAACAATAAAATATTGCATCAAACTAGAATCTAAAATAAATTAAATCTTATCCCATAACCCAAGCGTTTGTTTTATTGTTTCTTACAAGTTTAATTCATTTGCTACACACTTACTCTAAGTCTCTTAGTTTTAGTAATTTTAGAAACATAGATCCACATCCATTTTCATCTTTCATAATCTATACATCTTTTACACAAAGAAAATCTCACAAACGCTTTGATAACCCATTGTCCCTGTGAATTCAATCTTGGGACTTACCCTTGTATTACTTTGACAGCTTCTACACTTGGAAGACAACATTATAAGCTGAGTCAAGTTTTTGGCGCCGTTGCCGGGGACAACTGGTGTTTATCAGAGTATTTTTTTTTTTTTTCATGAGAGAACGTTTATGGAGCTGTGAACCTTTTCACAGCCTGGGTGATATCTTTACCTCTCATTTTACTTGTTTACTTTTATCTTATTTTGTGTTGAAGTTGCATGTCTGGTTGGGCTAGAGATAGCACACATAGACTTGCTAGGACTGAATCATCGACCTCATCATCGAGTGCATCATCTGTTTTCAGCATTTAAATCATCAGTTGACACCCATAGTAACATGGCTGAAGAAGAAGGACACAATGATGGGGAAATGGCAAATCCCAACAGGACACTTAGAGCATATTTGCATCCTATTAGGACCACCACTCCATCATGCATCATTACACCTTTGAATGCTCATAATTTCAATTTTAAACCTGGAATGATACCATTATTGCCTCATTTTCATGGGATGGATTCTGAAAATCCCTACTTGCACCTCAAGGAGTTTGAGGAAGTATGCTCCACATTTTTTGCTCAAAATTGCACTGAGGAGATTGTTAGATTGAAGTTGTTTCCTTTTTCTCTTAAGGACAAAGCAAAAACATGGTTGAATGCATTGAGGCCAAGATCCATTGGAACATGGCAAGAAATGCAAGCCGAATTTCTGAAAAAGTTTTTTCCAATGCATCGCACCAATGCTTTAAATAGACAAATCATGAATTTTTCTCAAAAGGAAAATGAAACTTTTTATCAAAGTTGGGAAAGATTCAAAGATCTCTTAAATGCTTGTCCACACCATGGTTACGAGAATTGGCGCATTATTAGTTTTTTTTATGAAGCTTTGGTACCTAAGATGCGACAATTTGTTGATACCATGTGTAATGGAGAATTCTTTAATAAGGAACCGGAAGAAGCATTTGCATATTTTGATTACTTGGCTGAAAACGCTCAATCATGGGACACTTCTTGTGTCTATGATAGAGCTGAACCATTGAGGACTATAAGTGGGGGAGGTAAATATGTTTTAAATGAGGAGGATGATTTAAAAGTTAAATTTACCTTATTGTCAAGAAAATTGGAGGCAATTGAGTTGAAGAAAGTGCATGAAATTCAAGGCATTCCAAAACAAGGAAAATGTAACATTTGTGAGGATAGTAGCCATGTAACATCTGAATGTCCTACTATTCCAGCTTTTAAAGAAGTTTTGTGTGATGCTTCTCATCCTGTTAACATGATTTCTAAGCCTTTTCCTGCACCATATTCTAACACTTATAATACAGGTTGGAGAGATCATCCTAATTTCAGCTGGAGAAATGATCATCCCACAAATTCAGCACATCCGGGAGTTGGTGCACCTCAATATTCAGTTCATACCCAGCAAAATGCATTAATTCCAGCCCCTAGACGACCCATGGATGACCCATTTCAACAAATGGCGTCTACTCTTCAGCAGTTCATGCAAAGTCAAACCACCATAAATAACCAAACTTCTCAAGCCATCAATGACATACGGAATAATTTGACCAAGCTGAACACAACCTTGAGTGCACAAGAGAAAGGAAAATTCCCGTCTCAACCCCAACCAAATCCTCAAATCCAAATTGCTGCCATAGAGTCTTCATCTTCTTCAGAAGCAAATGTCAGGACTTGCAAGGCCGTAATAACTCTCCGTAGTGGCAAAGAAGTTGAAACATTGGGTAATGAAGCTGGCAAGAAAGGTGAAAGTTCCACTTCTAATGCACAAGGTAAAAATTCTGATGTTGATGTTTCTTTGGAACCAAAGGTAACTCCTCCGGCACCCTTTCCTCAAAGATTGGTTCCTTTACATAAAGATAAACATCATGCTGAGATTTTAGACATTTTTAGACAAGTGCGCATTAACATTCCTTTTCTTGATGCTATTGAGCAAATCCCCACATATGCTAAATTTTTGAAAGATTTGTGTACGGTTAAAAGAAGGCTTAATGTGCAAAAGAAGGCATTTCTCACGGAACAAGTCAGTGCCATTATCCAATCCAATACTCCTCCTAAGTACAAAGATCCAGGCTCTCCAACAATAGCTTGTGTTATAGGAAGCTCCAAAATAGGCCAAGCACTACTAGACTTAGGTTCCAGTGTCAATTTGCTTCCTTATAACACCTATGAGCAACTTGGTTTAGGAGAGTTGAAACCAACTTATATCATCTTGCAATTGGCCGACCGTTCAATTAAAAAGCCTAGGGGAGTGGTAGAAGATGTGTTGGTGCAAGTTGATAAATTTTACCATCCTGTGGATTTTGTGGTGCTTGATATGAACTTGTCAAATCCATCTACTTTCCAAGCTCCTGTAATTCTTGGTAGACCATTTCTTGCTACATCTAATGCATTAATTAATTGTAGAAGTGGAATTTTAAAATTGAGTTTTGGAAACATGACATTGGAGCTGAATATCTTTAATACTTGCAGGCAACCTCAGGATTTAGAAGAAGTCAAGGAAGTTACTTTGCTGGAAAATATCCTTGATGAGGACTTTCACTTGAATCTTCCTTCTATTGATTTACATTTGTCATTAGAAAGTGTGCTAAGTGATGTCAATATACTTGATGATACTTCTAATGTTTCTTTCGCAGGAACCGGGCATGGGGTGCCTTGGCAACCAATGTTTGAAGAGTCACCACCTTGGGCAGCACCCACAAAACCATCTTCAGATGACATCCACCATCTCATTGGAGCACTCAGGACATTCGAAAATTCAAATCGGAGGTTGAATACTTTTTTTTATGATGACCTTTACTTGTTTAAATATTGTTCTGACCAAATGTTTCGAAGATGTTTAGCCAACAAACACATCCAAAGTAAGATTTTTGATCCTGGTAAGTTAAAGTCTCGATGGAGTGGGCCTTATGTGGTACAAAATATTTTTCCCTCATGGTGCGATTGATCCTAATTGATGGTTCTTGATTTATCCTGTTCTTTTCATTGTTTTCTTTTGTTTTTCAGTTTTTATTTTTATTTTGATTGCATTCATTTCAAAGCCATCCAGGTACTTCCTTTTCCTCTTTCCTTCAGTTTTTCGTTGAATTTTCAGTTCTTCTTTTAGTTGTTTTGCCCCTTAATTGCTCTCTTTGTGTAAATTCCTTCATTTCTCTTGCATCATTGAGGACAATGCTACAATCTAGTTGGGGGGTGGAAGAGAATTTATTTCTCTATTTGCATGCCTTAGACACATTTTGGTCCACCTTGGGGAGTACTAGTAATGAGTTGAAAGCAGATTAAATTCCCCATTCTTGAATTTTACATGCTGGGAAGTGTTAAAAAAAAAAAAAAAAAAGATTTGTTGAAGTCATGAAACATGTGGAATGTAGTGCAAATATGAGTATATGTCAAAGAGGGACTTATCCATTTTATTTAGTTGTTAAACCAAGGGAAAGATGTTAAGAGTTTTGCTTAAACACACACAACACATACCCGGAAGGCCTAGAAAGACTACATTGAGTCATTATTGGTTGATTTACACTTCGATTGTTTGAGACTCTAATGAACCATATCCTAATGGCTTAGGAAGAAATCTGAATTAAATGAGAAAAGGGACAAGCCAGGGATGTTTGTTTTATTGTTTCTTACAAGTTTAATTCATTTGCTACACACTTTCTCTAAGTCTCTTAGTTTTAGTAATTTTAGAAACATAGATCCACATCCATTTTCATCTTTCATAATCGATACATCTTTTACACAAAGAAAATCTCACAAACGCTTTGATAACCCATTGTCCCTGTGAATTCGATCTTGGGACTTACCCTTGTATTACTTTGACAGCTTCTACGCTTGGAAGACAACATTATAAGCTGAGTCAAGTTTTTGGCGCCGTTGCCGGGGACAACTGGTGTTTATCAGAGTATTTTTTTTTTCTTTCTGAGAGGATGTTTATGGAGCTGTGAACCTCTTCACAGCCTGGGTGATATCTTTACCTCTCATTTTACTGGTTTACTTTATCTTGTTTTGTGTTGAAGTTGCATGTCTGGTTGGGCTAGAGATAGCACACATAGACTTGCTAGGACTGAATCATCGACCTCATCATCGAGTGCATCATCTGTTTCTCTTAAATCATCAGTTGACACTCATAGTAACATGGCTGAAGAAGAAGGACCAATGATGGGGAAATGGCAAATCCCAACAGGACACTTAGAGAATATTTGCATCCTATTAGGACCACCACTCCATCATGCATCATTACACCTTTGAATGCTCATAATTTCAATTTTAAACCTGGAATGATACCATTATTGCCTCATTTTCATGGGATGGATTCTGAAAATCCCTACTTGCACCTCAAGGAGTTTGAGGAAGTATGCTCCACATTTTTGGATCAAAATTGCACTGAGGAGATTGTTAGATTGAAGTTGTTTCCTTTTTCTCTTAAGGACAAAGCAAAAACATGGTTGAATGCATTGAGGCCAAGATCCATTGGAACATGGCAAGAAATGCAAGCCGAATTTCTGAAAAAGTTTTTTCCAATGCATCGCACCAATGCTTTAAAGAGACAAATCATGAATTTTTCTCAAAAGGAAAATGAAACTTTTTATCAAAGTTGGGAAAGATTCAAAGATCTCTTAAATGCTTGTCCACACCATGGTTACGAGAATTGGCGCATTATTAGTTTTTTTTATGAAGCTTTGGTACCTAAGATGCGACAATTTGTTGAAACCATGTGTAATGGAGAATTCTTTAATAAGGAACCGGAAGAAGCATTTGCATATTTTGATTACTTGGCTGAAAACGCTCAATCATGGGACACTTCTTGTGTCTATGATAGAGCTGAACCATTGAGGACTATAAGTGGGGGAGGTAAATATGTTTTAAATGAGGAGGATGATTTGAAAGCTAAATTTGCCTTATTGTCAAAAAATTGGAGGAACAAACACTTGGGTTGGGTTTGAGATTCTTTTTATTTCGGATTCTAGATAATTTCTCGATTAACAATCCAGTCAAGGTATTGATATTCGGAAGATAAGAAATTAAGCTCAAGTTTTTGCAATATTTTCTCAAGAAATTCTCTAATTTACTAGCCAAACTTATATTTATAATCCATCGAAAGAAGCCTTGATAATTTCAAGCTTTTGTTGTGCCTTACGTCAACAACAAAACAAGAGCAAGAGCCGCAATCTATTTTCTATTAAAATTCGACTAGTAACTTAGTGAAATCAACATTAAACAACAAAATATTGCATCAAACTAGAATATAAAATAAATTAAATCTCATTCCACAACCCAAGCTTTAGAAATTAGTTACACATAATATTTTTAGTAACAAAAATAAATCTAAGTGAATCCATAATAAAATTTGTAAAAAGAAATAAAATAAAAAAAATGAATAACGCCGAACGCAAGAGAACTAAAGCTAAACTTTCCAAAAACAAGATGAAAAATGAAAACAGAAAGTAACGTAAATTAAATGTTAAACTGGACGAAGGAAGAAAGAAAGAAAAAAAAATGCTAAACGAAGTAATTGTAAATAAAAAAACGAGAATGAAAAATAAAAGCAAGCGAATCTCCTCTACCAAAATGAAACCAATACTGAAAATAAAATAAGTAGAACTTAAGACCGAAACTAGTAGAACACATCTTACAAAAAAATAAACTTAAGACTGAAAATGAAACAAAGAAGGAAGCTGCCGACTGAAAGAGAGATAATTCAGGAAAGAAAAAAATAGCAGAAAATTAACATGAGAATAATTCAAAACTGCCGTGCTCTTAAGCAAAAGGAATGAAAAGAACAAGAAAAAAAAATAAATGCCCCCTGCTGCTTCCGTAAACTGCAGAAAAAAAAAAACAATATCTGTCTAAAACTAAAAACTCCTCCCAAAGAAAAGAAAAAAACAAGTCCCCTTTCCTAAGCTTCTTCCCGTTGGTTTTATAGATGTTGTTCGTGGGTTACTGTGTGTTTTACGAGTGAGAGGCTTGCATGTGCTGCTTGATTTATTTTGACTCCGTGATTTATGCAATGTGTGAGCTGCTACTTTCTTTTTCCATCCGTGAATTCCAGCTTGCCATTTTCTGCATGTTCTAATTGACTTTTCTGTATTGAGGTGAAGGTGCCGTGAGTTGCTTTGCTTTCAGCATGTGCTCCTTCATTTGCTGCATGTGCATGTGTTTGGTCTGAGTTCCAGCTTGTTTTCTTTCTTTTCTTTTCCATGACTAATGCATGTTTCTACTGCATGTCCTGGTTGATGAGTTCCAGCTTGTTTTCTTTCTTTACTTTTCCGTGACTGATGCATGTTTCTACTGCATGTGCTGGTTGATGAGTTGTTGTCCATGTGATTTGCTTTCCTTTTATTTTCTACTTTGTGTTTCTTCATTGTCTGCATGTGTAAGCTGTCCAAGGTTTTATGCTTTTTGATTTCTGCATTTTCGGTTTGCTGCACTGCTGTCCGAGTGATGCATTTGCCGTGATTGTTGAGTTGTTGCATTTGTGTTTTACTTTTTTTTTATGTGCTGATTGCTTGCCGTAAAAGACTTTTCTTTGTGCTGAGTATAAGCTGCATGTGTTTTGACTTCCTTTGAGTTTGCTTTCTGCAGGTGTTGTCCATGTGATCTGCATTGTTGTTTCCAGGTGTGAATTGCTTCTGCATGTGCTTTCAACTTTCCACATCGGTGAGCTGCATGTGAAGCTGCTGCTTCTTCTTTTTTTTTTCCTGCATGTGCTGCTGTTGTGTGTTGAGTTGCATCCGTGACTACCACTCAACTCAAAATAGATGTTCTCTCTCTCAATCTCTCGAAGCCCAGCACTCCCTCAATCTCTCAAACCAGATGTCTAGCTACTAGCAAGCCCATCAAGCCCGATATTTAAGAAATGTTTAGTCTCAAAATTCATCTACTCTTCTTCTCACATTCTTCCACACCTCGCTCTTTGGGCTTTTCTATATTCTTCCATTTCTCTTCCAAACATTTCCTGTTATAAAAGGAATAAAATTCAAATATTTATTTTCATGTGAATTAATTGCATTATAAATCTTCAAAAGCACTAAGAATGTCAGAATTATCAATTGACTCAAGTATTGTGATCTATTGCATAATTAAGTACTTAAATCATTTTTTTATTAAACAATTTATTCACTTAAGTAACTTAATCATGCAATTTTAGTGCTTCATCAGATGTGCAATGGAAAATTTTGTAGCAAGGAATCGATGAAGCACTATCATTTTTGACTATCTTGTCGAGAGCACATAACAGTGGAACACTCATATTGATCGAGTGGCGTTAACAGCATAGCCACTAAGGGCTATTTCTGGAGGGGGCAGATATGAGCTTAAGAAGGACACTGATGTTCAAGCCCGAATAGCTGCATTAACTAGAAGACTGAAGGTCATGAAAATGGAAAAAGTGAAGGCTGTGAAAGTAGTAGAGGCATGTTCTATATGTGCTGATTCGAACCATAAGACCCAAGACTACTCGATTGTGCCAGTATATCAAGAAACTAGGTCTGAGTAGATGCAATCAGCTAACTTTGTTAACAGAGCACAAAATCAGCCTTTTTCCAACACATATAATCTGGGGTGGAGGAATCACCCAAATTTCTCATGGAGAAATGATCAGCCTGGCTGGTCTCCACCATCTTCGCAGCAGCCATTTCATCAGGGTGCTCCTTAGCACCAGTATCAGCAATATCAAAGTTCTCATAGCTATCCTTTTGTAGCGCCTCCTAGATTTTAGCCTCGTGTTGCTACGCAGAGTTCTCAGCCTTCATCGTTTACAAAGAAGTCTCAGTAAGGCACATATGGCAAATATACTTCAGCAATTCATGCAAATTCAGGCCACCACAAACAATCAGAAATCTCAGGCCATAAATGAGTTGCATGGCACTATTAATAAGATGAGCATGACCTTGAGCACTCTAGAGAAGGGGAAATTTCTAGCACAACCTCAGCCTAATCCTTAAGTATACATGCAACAACAATAGCAAGTGCATAATGTCCCAGGGGACATTATTGAGACACCAAAAGCCGTTCTTACTTTGAGAAGTGGGAAGGAAGTTCCTCAACCTAATATGACCATGGATAGACAGGTAATTGGTTATAAACCTGAAGATGTAACAGAGATTGATGAAGCTGAGAAAGAACCAGATGAAGTGAGGCTAGAGTCAAAAAAGCCTATGAGTGGAGAGGTTGAAACTAGTAAGGGGTACCAACCTATGGTTCCCTATGCTCAGAGATTGGCAGCTGGCCAAAAGAACAAATATCACATTGAGATTCAGAAGATCTTCAAGCAAGTAAAGATTAATATTCCACTCCTGGATGCCATTAAACAAGTGCCTTCGTATGCAAAAGTTTTGAAGGACTTGGGTACAGTGAAGAGGAAGCTGATTGTGAAGAAGAAAGCTTTCCTAACAGAGTAAGTTAGTACACTGATATTGAGCGAGACTCCTCAAAATTTTGGAGATCCTGGCTCTCCCCACATTTCCATTATGATTGGTGAGTCACATATTGGGAGAGCTCTACTTGATCTGGGGAGTAGTTTGAACTTGCTACTATTCTCAGTGTATGAGTAGTTGGGATTGGGTGATTTGAAAAAGACCTCCATCATGGTACAGTTGGCTAACAGAGTTGAAGCCATTACCCGAGAACTTGAAGCATATTTTTTTGGGCCCAATTGAGGATACATTTCCTGTGGTCATTTCTTCTCAGCTCACTTCAAAGCAAGAACCAGAATTATTAACAGTGCTGAGACATCATCGAGGAGCGATACGCTAGACTATTGCAGACATCAAAGGTATTGATCCTTCAATTTGTACCCGCAACATTTTTCTGGAAGGAGATGCGAGACCAGTTCATGATGCACAGTGGAGGTTGAATCCTACTATGAAGGAGGTGTTGAAAAATGAAGTGCTAAAATTGTTAGCTGTGGGCATCATCTATCATATCTCCAACAGCAAGTGGGTAAGTCCGACACACGTCATATAAAAAAAATTTGGTTTAACTGTTATTGAAATTGCTAATGGTGAGTTGATCCTGACTAGGAAGGTAACGGGCTGGAGAATGTGTATTGACTACCAAAAGTTCAATTCGGACAGTCGAAAAGATCACTTCCCATTACCTTTCCTAGATCAGATTTTAGAAAAAGTAGCGGGTAATGCTTTTTATTGTTTCTTGGACGGTTTCTCTGGTTATTATCAAATTGCCATAGCACTAGAGGATCAAGAGAAGACCACATTCACTTGCCCTTTTGGTACTTTTGCTTTTAGAAGAATGCCATTGGGTTTATGGAATGCACCTGCTACTTTTCAGCGTTGTATGATGAGCATTTTTTCTGATATGCTTGATGACATGTGTGAGGTCTTTATTTATGATTTTTCTGTGTTTGGAAAATCTTTTGATGTCTCTTTAAAAAATCTTGCTGCTGTGTTGAAAAGATGTGAAGAAAAGAATTTATTGTTGAATTGGGAGAAATGTCAGTTTATGGTCACTACTCACTAGTGGTTTGGTACCTGGGCATTTAGTTTCTGAACGTGGCATAGAGGTTGACAGGGCCAAGATAGAATTAATATCTCAACTACCTAATCCTAAGACAGTGAAGGATATTCGTTCTTTTCTTGGTCATGCTGGCTTCTATCAGCGTTTTATTCAAGGCTTTAGTAGTATTGCAAAACCATTATGTACTTTATTGCAAAATGATACTATTTTTGTTTGGACTGATGAGTGTCAGCATGCTTTTGAGACCCTGAAGAAACACTTAACAGTTGCACCTATTATGAAAACTCTTCGATGGGACTTGCGATTGGAGATTATGACCGATGCTAATGATTTCGCTCTTGTGCCGTTCTTGGCCAAAGAGTGGACGATAAGCCTTCAGTCATTTATTATGCAAGTCAAACTTTGAATGATGCACAGAAAAATTACATCACCACCTAGAAGGAGTTATTAGCTGTTCTGTTTGCTTTAGATAAATTTCGTTCTTACATTATTGGGTCTCATGTTATCATTTTTACTAACCATTCTGCTCTTAAGTATTTGTTGGCAAAGAAAGATGCTAAACCCAGGTTGATTCGTTGGATTTTTTTGTACCAAGAATTTGACACCACTATTTAGGATAAGAAAGGTGTTGAGAATGTGGTAGCTGATCACATGTTATGACTACAGCTACCTGATGTGTCTACATCCATTCCTCCTTTGAATAAAGATTTTCCAGATGGGCATCTTTTTGCAATGTCGTGTGCTCCATGGTTTGCAGACATTGTGAATTACCTTGTCACTGACCGGATGCTGGAGCGTTGGACAGCTCAGGACAAGCGTAAGTTCCTTGCAGAGGTACAATTTTATTACTTCGACACTCCTTATCTTTTTAAGTAATGTGTTGATTAGTTGGTGCATCGATGTATTCCTGATGGTGAGTTTACCTCTATTTTTCACTTTTGCCATACTGGGGCTTGTGGTGGCCATTTTGCATCTAAGAAAACGGCTGCTAAAATTTTGCAAAGTGGACTCTATTGGCCCACTATTTTTAGAGACGTGGAGTCTTTTTGCAAGGCATGTCAGCCTTGTCAAAAATTTGGAAAAAATTACAGCAAGTAACATGATGCCCGTTTCCCCTATTCTTACACTTGAGATATTTGATTGTTGGGGGATTGACTTTATGGGACCATTCCTAAATTCATTTGGGAATTCTTATATTTTAGTTGTTGTGGATTAAGTTTCAAAATGGGTAGAGGCCATACCATGTAAAACAAATGATCATAAGGTTGTCATCCATTTCTTGAAAGAATTGTTTGCACGTTTTGGCATGCCTAAGGCGATTATTAGTGATGGGGGTTCACATTTTTCAAAACTTTTCAAAGACTTGTGCAGAAATATGGAGTGACCCACAAAGTCTCTACTCCATATCACCCCCAAACTAATGGTCAAGCTGAGTTGGCCAATAGAGAGATCAAACTTATTCTTGAAAAAACAGTCCATCCCACTCGAAAGGACTGTTCTGAAAAACTGGTTGATGCTCTCTGGGCTTATAGGACTGCATTCAAAACTAACATAGGAATGTCACCTTATAGATTGGTTTATGGTCGGGCTTGTCATTTTCCTGTTGAGATTCAACATCGTGCTTTATGGGCTATTAAGCAAATTAACTTTTCACCTGATGTTGTCAAAAGTTTAAGAAAGTTGCAGATTTCAGAGCTTGATGAAGCAAGAAGGGAGGCCTATGACAATTCTCACTTGACAAAGGAGCGAATGAAGGCCTTGCATGACAAAAAGATCCATGAAAAATATCTTGCCCTTGATCAGAAAGTGCTCCTCTATATTCTAGATTACATCTTTTTTCCGAAAAATTGAAATCTTGATGGAGTGGGCCATACATTGTAAAGGAGGTTCATTATCATGGGGCGGTAGACATTGTCAATCCGAAGAATGACAATAGCTTCATTGTCAATGGATAGTGTCTAAAGTCGTTTCTAACTTCCTTTGATCCAAACGAAGAGATCTTGCTTGTGCAAGATACCGGGGAAGTTTTTTGGTTTTGATTTATTTCTTCCCTTTATGGCTTTCTTTCATTGCATTTTAGCTGTTATTTATATTTGTTGTTTTGCTTTCATTTTATATCACATGATTGGTTGTCCGTGTTGCTTACTTATCCTTGTGTAATTTGTTTTCTTTCGTTCGGTTCATTGAGGACCATGTCTCTCACTAGTTGCGGGGTAACGTGTGTGCACAGATTTTAAAAAAAAATTGCATTAATATGATGTGCATTGATACATATATGATTGACACACACTTTATTTCTAGTATTTTGTGAAATTTGAGCACCTTGGTGGAGTGGTTGAGCAGAATTATTTTGTGAATATTTATTTTCAACCTTGAGCATAGAGCATATTAGAAATTTCTGATGCATCATATTAGTTTATATATGGTCTGAAACTCCGGGCTGCTATACTTATTGAGATGAGACTTGGTAAGATTTATATAGAACGAAGGGAAAAGTTTGAAGGAGATTTTGCACAAGATTACACCTGTAGTGTTTGTCATTTATTGTCCACTGATTTAACACAGAAGAAGTAAACTGCAGGACTACCAAACCATGCTAAAAAAAAATAAAGAAAAAAAGAATGATAGAAAAAGAAAAAAAAAAGAAAAAAAAAAAAAAACGATTCGAAAAGAATCGAAAAAAAAAAGAGAAGAAGAAAATAAAGGCAGCTTAGTGAACTTTCCTAAGTAAAGAGCTAGAAACAGTTACCCTGAAGCACAAAAGGTAGAGGGAAGGAAATTTGCACCACCCTTTAGGATGTTTGGCCTTAAGCTGACGTGCATTAGTTTCGAACACATGATCGTCCCTAGCACTATGGCAGAAAGTTTTGCTAGCTCATCGTCAATACACGCAATGTTCGATAAGGATAGAAAGCCGGTTCACACCTCATATCATGTTGGAAATGTGGAGGGAGAAGGATTGATTGTGGTAACACCTTCAACTGAAGAAGGGTTTACTAGGACTGTGACGATGACTTTGCCTAAGAAGGAATTGGCAGAGCTATGTGAGGACCAATCTATCCTACGACTGAACCAACATTGTTACTATGTGGTAAAATATAGTTGCCTTTTGTTTTTATGTTTTTCATTGTACAACATTGGAGTCTGAGGAGTGTTTTTTTTGCAAATGGTTTGCCCAATAATAAAATTTATTCTACAAGATCCTTAAAAATAGTGAAGAACAAATGTCCAAAACATCTAATAATTAATAACGTGTGATATAAGGCAAACGATACTAATATCATTCTGAAAACATTCACATACACATGCTAGTAATTGAAGTGTAAGTAAAGAGGATCATTTCTTTTGTGGTGTGTTGGCAAACTTCCATTCTAAATGATCTGTGTTTGTATAGCTTCTACCACCGGCTACCTCTTCGATGGGTACAACATTACATCTCTCTTTTAGAGCTTCTCCTGTAAGTTTGACCTTGAAAGAGCCAATATTGTTATCCATGTTCTTGATCTTGGTTGTCCCTAAGGCAGCAGGTGAGAAGAGGATATTACAACTCAACGAGATGGATGAGATTCGGCATGCATCCTATGAGAATGCTCGCATATACAAGGAGAGAACCAATATATGGCATGATAGACACATTCTCAAGAGAAACTTTGAATTTGGCCAAAGAGTTCGACTTTATAATTCCAGACTTCACCTCTTCCCTGGAAAATTACAATCCCGATGGTTCAAACTATTCACAATAATATGAGTTTTCCCGTATGGTGCCGTTGATGTTTCTAATGACTCAAAGTTCACATTCAAAGTTAATGCTCAACGTCTAAAGCCCTACTTTGAAGGAGATTTCAACAAGCAAAAAGTCTCCATTGATTTGATTGATCAGTTATTCAAAGAATGAAACATCAAGCTAAAGACTATAACCAAGCATTTTTTGGGAGGCAACCCAAATTTCTTTCCATTATTTTATTTTGTTTTCATTTATTTTTTTAATTATTCCAATTTTATTTTGTTTTTCATTTTCTCACTTTTCCAATAGTGCAGCTCCGCGCCGCTGTACTAGAAGAGCCTTCCACACCATTCCTTTGAAACACACCCAGGCGCTCATCTCTTTTGATTCTTCACATTGGGGACAATATGTTCTTTAAGTTTGGGGGTAGGTGTCATTTATTTTGGGAGTATCTATTTATTTTCACAAACAAATAAAAAAAGAAAAAAATTGAAAATTTTGAAAAATCACAAAAATATTTTGTTTTCCTATTTTGTTTTTGTTTTTGGGTTGATGATCACAAGCCTATGATATTATTACCTATTGAAATTGAGTTAGATTTTTAGAAAATGCTAAATTTATCTTGTTTGTGCTTAATTCTTGTGTTAGCTTGGGTTATTTGAATTCCTTTGAACACTTTTGCACAATACCATTATCAATAAGTTGCTTTGTTGGCTTAGAACATATTTATGTGAATTAGATATTTTCTAAGATCTCACTGAACTCTAGAACCTATTTGATAATCTCTCAAGGTGAAATCCTAGGGAGCACACCACTAGAGAAATGATTTAGGCCATCTTTGGAACGTTTAAGCTTTTCTAGCCTACCCTAATTATCTATCTCTAGTCACCCCGTTGCGCCTTAAACACATTGGCCATTTTTCTTTCATTAACCCATATTTACCACACATTTTAACCCATAAACAATCATCCTACTTTTTCAAGAAAATTTGTTACTTGCTTAGTCATTGGAGAAGAGAAAAAGTTTGTTAAAGAGTTCAAAGAGTAAGAGCAAGTTTTGTTATTCTATCATAAAAAAGATAATAAAATGAAAAAATAAAAGAGAAATTATACAAATAATACAACCTGAATTACAAAAAAAAAAAAAAGTTTTGAGGTTGTGGAATAAAAAAAAACAAAAAACAAAAGAGAGATGAATAAATTGCTCATAAGTTGCTCTAGGAAGTAAATGTAAAACTTTGTCTCTCTCTTCATTGGTGAAGCTTGTGTTGAATTTTCTTGCTTTGAATTCCATACCAATTTTTTCTTTTGCCATCACCTTAAACCAAACATTACAAGCTTTTATTAAGACCTCTTGATCTTTGGTGGTGTGTTTGTCCTACATTAGTGGAGAGTTGATTTGAAAAATAGGCATATGAAGTTTGAGAATCTCTTCCTCATAGAGATTAATCATAATTCAATCGAGTTTGCATAAA
The DNA here is from genome assembly GCA_011037825.1 of Carya cathayensis. NCBI lineage: Eukaryota > Viridiplantae > Streptophyta > Magnoliopsida > Fagales > Juglandaceae > Carya > Carya cathayensis. The sequence continues at coordinate 879,707 of QGSO01000271.1, read as the reverse complement.
TTGATCCGAGTTAATAAAGTAGCAAGTTGAGATTGGTTACTGTCACACACACTCAAAGGTTTTCTTGTAGCTTAAGCGTGCTCTTGAATTAATCTAAAAACTTGTTAAATGTTTAAACTTTCCTTGAATCAGTTTCTTTATGCAATCCATGAGGCAATCATTGTGAGAAATCAACTTATTCTATTCGTTTAATTTTTCTTTTCTCTCTTTTTTTTTTTTTTTTTTTTTGCTCGAGGACTAGCAAATCTTATGTTTGGGGGTGTTTGATGTGCTTAATTTCTATATAAGTTCTGTCATACTTTTATTCTTAATTTTATGCTACTTTGTGTTTAATTTTCTTATTTATTAGATTTTTTATTTAATTTTTTTATTTTTGTTTAGGAATAAATAAATTGAATGAGTCATCAAGAGAATAGGAAACGTTCATTTCTCAAAATTCTTGAAGTAACCTTTCGTATTTGGAGTATAACTTTCTCTAGACAACTCCAATAAGGGTAATTTTTGTATATACAGAAAACCAAGAGAAAACCCTACAACTTTTGTGTTTAAGCCAGAACCGAAAATAAACATCTTCAAGGAAGAAATGGTGCTTCAAGCGGGAGGTAAAAATCTACAAAATTGAAATTCATCAACGATAGAGATTCTTGATCTACATAGAGTTTCCTTCTTAACTCTTTAATATTCTCTTTGCATAATTTTCATTATGAATTTCAGAATTATTATTGTTTGTTTTGATTAGATTATGAACTAATTTCTATTACTAAGCCTACGAATGTAGCCTCTCGATGACAATCCTGAATCTTATTTCATTGTGATCATAATTTTATCATTCATTTTGAGTATACATCATTGATTTTAATGCCTTCAATTATTTGGCCAATAGTTGAATGATTTGTTTTACATGTTAATTCGAGAGATGATGCTTATAGTTTAGCTTCGTATGATGTATGCCATGAATTGAATGAAAGACAAGAATGTGCCAACGTGATTTGTGCGGCTTTTATGGGAAATATTATTAATATTAATGTGCTCAATGTTGCGAAAATGATGACAATAAAGTGAAAAATATGGAATATAAAAGAGAAAAATCACACTCGACACACAGATATACATGGTTCGGCAAATTGCCTACGTTCACGGGAGCTGCAAAGGATTTTATTGCTTGAGGACTCACACTACAATGGAGGGGGTGAAATACTGTTCACCAACAGTGTTCTACAGTCACACAGTACGGCCATAAGTGTATAAAACACATATAAATACTCAAACGGCGGAAAAAGCCCTAGATCTGAAAAATACGATATTCGCTCGAGCGCCGTGTCGAGCTCGCGTCGAGCGAACTCCCTTCCGCAACGGCTCGAGCTCACTGTCGAGCGGACATCGAGCGTTCAACTCTGCCTGAATTCGCTCGAGCGGCTAATGCCTCTGCTCGAGCGAACTCCCTTTCCTGCAACCGCTCGAGCTCACTGTCGAGCAGCCTTCGAGCGTTTAAATCTGCCTGACTTCGCTCGAGCGGCCACAGACTCAACAATTCTCTTACTTGGAGACTGGTACACGCTGCATCGTCCTCTTCCTCAAACGTGATACTCAAATGCTTTTAAATTTGCATATACATATCACTAGTTATCGTATGTTGAGTAATTCTAATTCTACTCGAGAGATGGTCTTAGATAAGTTATAATATTTCACCATCAAATACGATGATAATTGATTGATTGTATGGTTAGGATTTGGGATTGGATTGGTTAGGTGAGTCAGATGCCTTAGTGTTTTCTTCTTTGGTAAAATCTTCTTCTTTTCTAGTGTTTGATCAATTCTTCAGTTGTTGATTTAATTTAATTTGTTGTTGATTTCTAATTCAAAATCCACCACTTTTCTTGATTTTCAAATAACTTAGAATTAGAACAATTTCAATAGTTAATTGGTAAATAGTCCTCGCGGGTTCGACATCTTTCTCATCATTATATTACTTGGTACGATTTCTTGCACTTGCGAAATTTCACAACACTTGGTAACAAGCATAATAAATATACATGCTCAGATCAGATTACAGAAGAATGAAACGGTACAACTTTTCATTCACATCATTTGGTTGTCTATAAATAGACCCATTGGCTTATGAATTAAATCATCACGTAATACAGAAGGTAATTTAGAAATTCTCTCTCTCTCTTAAAAGTTTTCATTTCTTCAAAATTTGTTGTTAGGATCTATTCATTCTGCAGAGAATAGATTTCTAATTACTTGATTGAATAGTAAAATTTGAGGGTATTCGAGGTTTAATTTCATGTGTACATAACGTAGTTAAACAAACAGACTTGTTTTGTGCTTAATTGTATCTTGGAGGAAAATTTGCTTGTAACTCGTGTGCATACTGTTATTGTGGGGCCGAATGTTGTTTTAAGGAAAGCGAAATTTGTAACGCGCCTTGAAACAAACTTTATCTCACTATTTTTTTTTTCTTTGCTGCCCCTTTTGCGCCAACAATCTTAAGTCAACATTTGATTATTAATGGTGCATAGTTTGATAGAATTTGCTTCGGATTTTTTAAAACTCGAATGTTTTGATGGAGCCAATTTTTGACATTGGCAAAAGAAGATGCATTTTCTCTTGGCCAGTTTCAAAGTTGTTTATGTTCTAACTCCTCCTAGGTCATCTACAAATGAAGACGAGACAATCGTTCAAAGGCAGACAAGGATCAAATGGGAACAAGACGACTACATCTTCAAATGACATATTTGCAATGCAATGTCTGACACATTGTACTTGAACAAAGCAACCACCAAGGATCTATGGGATGTAGTTGAGGCTAAGTATCTTTTAAAAGATGCAAAAAGTAAGAAATTTCTGGCTACAAAAATTTTCAATTATAACATGATAGATTCTAGGCCCGTTGTTTAAGAATTCAATGAGATTATGCATATTCTTAGTCAATTCTCTCAACATGAGATGAAAATGGATGAATCCATATCAGTTTCCTCCATTATTGATAAACTTCATCAATCATGAAGAAACTATTAAAGAAGTTTGAAACATAGAATGGAAGAAATGTCTTTAGAAGAGTTAGGTCAACATCTTCGTATAGAAGAAGAGATAAGGTTTAGAGACAGTAATGAAGAGGATGACTCTTTGACTTCCAACATGCACAAGGTAGAGGAAGATAAGACCAACAAACCCGGACAACCTAATGAATCTGGATATAAAAACTGGAAGAGACAAAATAATTTTGGAAGAAAACAAAGTCACTTCCAAAATGAAAATAAGAAGAATCTGGGAGTAAGTTACTTCCATTGTGGTAAAGAAGGTTAGTACAAAAGAGAATGTTATTTTCTTAAAAATAAACGACAGGACTCTTGATGGGGTTCAAGAGATTCTAATCCCATGGGTTCACATCAACTCTGGTTCTAAAGATAATTTTGAAGGTGTGATTGCTAATACAAACACTCTTGAAGAAAATAACTCCTGGTCGATTAACTGAAGAGCAACAATGCATGTCTGCAAAGACAAGAGCCTCTTCAAGAGGTATGAGAGAATGAAAGATGGTCATGTTCTATACATGGAGAACTCATCCACTACCGTAGTTAAAGGCAAAGGGATAATAAGAATAGAGTTTACCTATGGAAAAGTTCTTACTCTCAAAAACGTGTAATATGTACTAGAAATTAGAAATAATCTTGTATCTGGTAGTCTTCTGAATAAGTTTGGGTTTAAATTGATTTTTGTGTCAAATAAATATGTGATGACCAAAAAGGGTAATTTTGTGGGGGAAGGGATATCAAAGTGAATGCATGTTCAAACTTAATATTAATAATTAAATTAATATTTTGCTTAATTTATATTATTTACGATACTGTTGTTTAGAACACATTAATGCTTATGATATGATTTACTTCATGAATATGCATGCAAACAAATAAAAACAATGTGTGACTTCTATATATGTTTCTATATATTGTTATGTTCATATAATGCATTGAAATAACCAAGTTGAATGGATAGTTGTACAAAGCATTTTATGATATTTGAGAAATATCATAAATTACGGTTTTGAATACAACAGGTTTCCTTAAGTTATAGAAGGAGGTTTTCTTTGGTGGCAGAAGGAATATAGATGCCAGTTGGGAACTGAGCATGATGATCACAAATCAACTAGTGAGTGGATATTTACCCTTGGTGGAGGAGTAATCTCCTGAGATCAAAGAAGCAAGCATGCATAACTTATGCAATCATGAGGACTGAGTTTATAGCATTGGCTTCTTGAAGCAAAGAGACAAAGTGGTTAAGATATTATTGATAGAGATCTTGGATTTGGAAAAATTAATGCCACCAATATCTTTGCATTGTGACAGTTTAGTTATACTATCATGAACCTAAGCCATATATATAATGGCAAGTCTAGGCATATTAAGGCAATTACTCATAGATAGAGTAATTATGATTGAGGCAACTTACCATTTTGGAAGCTTTTTAGACTAATTTACCATCCCAAGGTTTAAGTGCTTGGTACTTTAATGAAAAGGAGAGGCTGGGCAATATGCTCTTAATAGACTTATAACATGGTTTTGTTAAAGTGTTTAGTTACATGACACTTTCAATAAGTCTACCTATATGAGTGTCGGGGGTGGTGCCGCCTCTTATGCGAATTAGGCTTTGTTCCTAGAGTGCTCATGAAACCAGGATATGGACACAATGCCAATCCACGTATTGGCTTTTATGAACTACCCAAAGAGAAGAAAATTTATATGTGAGATATATCTGGCTAATCGTATAGAATTGCTAGTTCAAAGCATGTATACTATGACATTCTAATTAGCTTTGATATATTTTCACTATGTGAAGGTTCAAGTCCAAAAGACACCTTCATTTATGTATAAGTTTTTCTATTCGAACTGGGATGTATTTTGAAAATGGTGGGGGATTGTTGGAAATATTTTCAAAATAATATATATTATATTTATTGTTAATAATATGATGGGATTTGTTTTTGGAAGTTATGAATAATTTTGGAAAAAGAGAAGTTATGGAAAGTTTATGAGGTTTATAGTATTTTGGGTCTTTACACATACCACAAGTTATTACCTGGCTTAGTGGTATTGAGTCCCTAGGTTTACCCATGGGCTGGGTTCAAGCCTCGCCTCCTTCAAAGGATGGATTTTTGTTGATTTATGTAGAGTCTGCTCGATGTAGACCATGGATGCGGCCCAACACCATCATGCGTGAAGCGTTGCAACGCGTCAAGGGGCACAAGTATGAGACGCTGCAATACATGGGAAAAATAAAATTCCCAATTGGACCCAAACTTGGGCAAACCGTTTAGAGAGGAAGCAACATGACCGTTGGACTAGATCCAACCTTTATGTCACTTTGTAACAGGCATAATAAATATACTTGTTTGGATCATATTATCGAAAAATGAAAAGTTACAACTTTTCACTCATATCCTTTGGCCTTTTATAAATAGACCCATTGGCTTAAGAATTAAATCATCACAAAATATAGAAGGTAATTCAGAATTTCTCTCTCTCTCTCTAAAGTTTTCATTTCTTCAAAACTTGTTGTTAGGATCTGTTCATTCTACAGATAACATATTTCTAATATCTTGGTTGAATAGTAAAATTTGAAGGTATTCGAAGTCTAATTTCATATGTGAATAACGCAGTTAGACAAACAGACTTGTTCTAATCTTTATTGTATCTTGGAGGCAAGTTTGCTTGTAACCTATATGCATACTGTTATTGGTGGGGGCGAATGTTGTCTTAAGGAGAGTGACATTTTTAATATGCTTTGAAGCAAACTTTCTTTTACTATTTTTTGTTTTGCAGCCCTTTTTGCACCAACAGGGTTTGATCTCAATTCCTTGGTAGTAGCATGCAAGTGGCAATCCAGGCTTCATGCCTAAGCTCTGCCACTTAGGCAGCAATCCCTACAATATGCAAGCTTCGTTTGGATAGTCATATAAGATGAGAAATCTGTGAATACTAAAAAAATAGTTTGAGTTAAGATTTTTATTGATTTTGAGAAATGATCGAGAAAAAAGTTGAATAAAAATATTATTAGAACATAATTTTTTAATACTTTTTTTTTTAAATTTGAAAAACTTAAATTATTTTTTGTGCTTTATATAGAATTTTATGAAAGTTGAAATGATCAGTAATGATTAGATAAAAATGTATTAGAGATAAATTGAAAAGGATTTGTACTTAAGTCGTAGTTAGATATTGAAATGAGATAAGATAAAACAAGATGAGATGAGAAGGGATTCAATGAGATCAGTTGCTTATCCAAACAAGACCTAGGCAATGCGAGGTGCATGCATGGGTGGTTGACCTTGGCCCCTTCATTTTGCAAAGTTTTTTTTTTATTTTTTTATACAATTATGCTATATGCAGTCGATTTTGTGCACACTTTACACACCCTCGCTGACGTTGTCTTCATCGTATTTTCTCTCTCTCACCATCGGCACTCACGTTGAGTGTTGGCCTTGGGTAGCAAGGGTCATGATGCAGGGTGCAACATAGTGGGGCTGGACAACCAAGGTTATTTGTGGAGGAGTATGCAGTGTCTTGGTCTATTGAGACACTGAGGCAACCCACAAGGTGATTGAAAGTTTCTGTACGAGGTAGATCTGGGCTAAGGGCCAAGAGAACTTGCTCTGTTTTTGACTTCCTAAAACAGATAACACTATGGAGCAAGTCTTACGGCATTATGGCTACTATGGTTTGCTGTCGATTACTTGTCTGTTGAGTGATGAAGTGTTAGAAATGCGTAATTAAGTTGTTTTAGTGAGTGATTTACTACATCAAATAAGGGTTGAACACTTAATTATGCATCAAATTTTAACACTTAATAAAAAAAATTATTGATGCTAATATTTTGCACATCAAAGTCTCATATTTGCCTTTGAAATAATTAAACTATGATATCATTCTATTTATATATTGTAGGGCATTTATGGAAGGAAAGAAAGAGTGGGGACCTGTGAGGAAATAGAAGAATTGATTATGGTTTTGATGGAAACCAATCTAATGGGAATTAATAGCACTTCAACTCTAGAACACAAGGCGACGGGACCAGTTCACGCGGAACAGAGAATACATTTGGGACGTAGAGGAGGTCTCACATCCTGGGTTCAAGTCGGTGTTTCCTTTTCATTTTCAGACCTGCAGATGGATGGTGGATTTGGATTATTTATTCTTGCTGTTTCATTCGGGAGTGGGTGGACAAGAGGCTTCTTTTCTTTTCTTTTTTTTTTTACTTTTCATTTTCGTCGTTTTTTTTCCTTAGTCTTTTTTTCGTTCCAGACCTTAGTCGGCGGAAGCAGAGCTCTGAAAGTTTTCATTTTTTTTCATTCGGCGTCTTTACCTTTTTTCGTTCGGCGTCTTCATTTTTTTTCATTCAGCGTCTTTATTGAGTTTTTTTTCGTAGCTTTCTTTTCGTTCCAGACTTTGTGATTTATTCATTCAGCAGATATTTATTTTCTCGGCATTTTCTTTAGTTGTTTCTAGATTTGTGCTCTCTTGGCTGGTTTTATTTTTTTCTTCTACATTTATTTTCATACAACAATTTGAAATGTTAGGGTTTATCATTATTGAACATTTTACTAATTTAGAGATGATAGGCTAGATTTTAGGCTTGGGATTCAATGAGTAACCTATGACTGTTTTGGGGTGGATTTTCTTCAATGTTGTGTGATCTCAGTGATTAACTTGTTGGATGATATTTCAGTTTACATCTAGAAAGGATTGAAGTTCTTTGTTCTTGGTTTAGATCAGTTGTAGACGTAAAGGCACAACTGATACTTGAACAAGTAACAAGACTTTGATGGCTTTCTTTCATTATTTTACAATTGTTATATAATCTGTCAAGTAGTTTTATTAGGCTAAGAATTGTGGTTCATTGCTATATTATCCGACCATGACTTCTAGGAATGGGAGCATGGTTGAGAGAAGATAAAAAGAGAAGTAAATCCATCGCTAAAACTGTGGGTGAAAATTGCATCTCAAGTGTTTGTTTTATTGTTTCTTACAAGTTTAATTCATTTGTTACACACTTTCTCTAAGCCTCTTAGTTTTGGTAATTTTAGAAACTTAGATTCACATTTATTTTCAGTTTAATTCGAGCTTGAACTTCCAAAATAGCCACTATTCATACTCTTAATTCAATCCACACTTCCTTAGTAAATAATCCCCATTTTAGTTCAAGACTTTCTTCTTTTCAAAATTTCTTGTGACCATAAATGTCACTATGTTATCTTGTGATTATAAAAGGTTTGCTTAATTCCCATTGTCCCTGTGAATTCGATCTTGGGATTTACCCTTGTATTAGTTTAACAGCTTCTACACGCTTGGAAGACGAAATTATAAGCTAATCATTGAGGAGAGGCTCACAGTGTGGAAGGTGTTTCTTGGTTTTCATTTCTCATGGTGTTGCCCAGTAGGGCTTTCGGTGGTGGATTTGTTCTAGTTGTGCTAGATGGGTTAATAAATTTGTTTGCAATTGGCAGATTAACTTGTAGTTTGATTTTAAACAATAATTTTCAATCGGTGTTGAATTTTTTACATGAAATCTCAAGCTTGAGTAGTGAAAAAACTGATTGTTGCGGGTCTAGGTTACATGAAATCTTGCAACTTTTATTTATTGATTTTGTGTTGGCAGATGGAAGGGTCTAGGTACAATATTCACCTGCAGCTCGAACGACCAATTCATATCCAACCCATTATAGTCTTGCTCCCAAAACTTGCTTCCCACTCCTTCGAAGTGGTGAAATGTATATTTTCCAAAGAACTCCTTTAATTTCCACTTAATAAATCCTCAAAGCAATAAATTTTGCTAGAAAAGAGTTGAACCCTCGTAGCAATGGTTCACTTTTTTTCGCAGGATGGAGGAGAGAAGATGCAGGAGTTGAATGGAAGGTGAAGGATGGGAGAATGGATGCCGATTTAGTGTTTTTTACTTCAGCGTTCTTTGTAATCGTGGATGGATGGGAGTGGAATGGGCTCCTTTAGTAGGGAGGACAAGGAAAAAAAAAAACAGTGTCGTTTCACTCCATTGTTTGAAATAACCCCCAACCCATTTTCGACTTCCACTTGGCTAAATCTTACAACACAAAAAACGTGCTTTTTCATTTTATGGTTATGCTAGGTAGGCGGGGTGCGCAAGGTTGACTCTATTTAGAGTTTACCTTTTTCATATGGTAGATCAATATTTTTCAACTGTTTTACATGTGGCACGCAATCACTGTTGATGATGAGGTGGTATTTTAAATGATTTTTTTTTAAGAGAAACACCAAACATTCCATTAAAACAGGGGAAAACGGGAAACATGATTACATGGAGGTCTAGAGACCACAACAACCGAATTCTCTCCTAGCTTAAGGGAATCCTTAGCTAGGTTGTGAGCCAAAAGCTTGCTGCTTCTCCTAACAAAGCCAATAGACCATTGACATAAGCTAGATAGCAACAATTTAGTGTCGTACAAAACCATGCCCACCCTATCCCATCTCTCAACATGTTGGTTAATACCATTCACAATCTGGATTGCATCCCCTTCTAAGATAACAGAACTGAACTCCATGTCCTTAGCCAAAGTAGCCGCATGAAAAGCTCCTAAGGGTTCAGCCAAAAGAGGTTCAGGAATGCTGGGGATAGGGATCTTTTTAGTGACCAATACAATACCCTCATGGTCTCAGGCCACCAGGCCAATGCCAATTCTAGCTTGAGACACATCCACAGCAGCATCCCAGTTAATTTTTATAGTATCTATTGGAGGGGGAAACCATTCAGAAGCATGAGAAGGAGCTCCTTGAGGTGTAGCCTTCCTATTACCTTGGGCATCCTTATAAGCTGTAAGAGATTGAGAGGCCTGTTTCAATACTAGATTGGGGTGCATGAAGGACCCCTCAAAGATCAGCTTGTTTCTTCTAAACCAAATGTTCCTGGCAAAAACTGAAAACAGTTCCATTAAAGGTGGAACACACTGATTACTGAGGCATTCGTATAGTTCCTTAAAGCTGCCTACCCTCAAAGAACTTTTTTGGAACATAATATGGCCTTGACTCCAAACATCAATAGCAGAACTGCAATTCCAAAGAGCATGTGTGATAGATTCCTCTTCCCTACAACAGATAGGACAAATAGGAGAGTCCACAATCTTTTTCTTGAACAAATTGAGCTTAGTGGGGAGAGATTCTAGGCATGCTCACCAAATGAAAGTTTTGGTAGCATTAGGAACCTGCAATTTCCACAAACCAATCCAATCCCTCTGCCTTTGCAAACCTCTAGAAGATTGTCCCTTAAGCTGTTCAATAGACTCTTTCTGAAAATGATAGGCACTCTTAACAGTGAAAGATCCATCTTTGGTGCCCAACCAAATTAGTCTATCAATGGCACCATAAGAGCTTATGGGAATTCTTTGGATCACTGCAGCTAAATCAGAGCCAAAAATTTCTGTAATTAAACCTTTATCCCATTGCTTAACGGTGTACTAATGGAAGGACTAAAATGATTAAAGCTTTAAAGTTAGGAAGTAAATTGTTCAAAAGTGGAAGGTAGGGACTAATTGTCTAAATTAGAACAAACCACCGAAAATATTTTAATATTTAATATTTTTTATATTTTAATTATTGCATTACTTTTTAAAGTAAATTCTTCTATATTCTAATATGGCATTTAAAAATTGAAAATTTCTCGTTATCATCCTCACACCACATACAATACATAATTTTTTAATTTTTAATTTTTTTTCTCTTACCAAATGTGTAGTATATGGATGATGAGTAGAAAACTCAACTAATTTAAGAAAAATAAAACATAAAAATAAAATAAGTGTGGTTAGCAAAGCTCGTAAAAATTTTGGGTGTACCTTCAATATGCATTTTTCTTGTCCATAGTTTGTAATTTAATTGTATTACTTTCTATATATAGAATTTATTGGTATATATATATATATATTTTAAGAGAAAGAAGTTCATAAGCAGATGCTTTGTAATTCTTGTTTTGGGGAAAAAAACGAAGTATGTTGTTTTTTGTATCAATGTAGGTTGCTGAATTTCTTAGCTATTTTATTATGAAGAAAGTTTTTGCTACCATTTTACAAAGCTAATGCGCTGTTGCCTCCTGTCTCTTATATTAATTACGTTATAGAATGCCGAGAGTTTTACCATTTTTGAGGCTGCGTACAGTGATCAAGCTGTTGCCTTCCACCTCCTTTTGAGATTTATATCTCGACATCTCTCTTTGATAGAAAATTATAATACGATAGAAAAGAAGATGGAGAAGAGAATAATGGAGATAGAATTTGAGGCACCATTTTTATTATTATCAATTTTGATTGAATACAAAACATTCATCCCAATTTATAGGAAAATTTAAATGGAGATAAGATAAGGTAAATATATTCATCATAATGAAAAGTTGATAATGAAAATGAAATTATAAGTTAATTATGAAATCAAGTCATAATAGTAATAAAATCAAAATCTTGATTTAATATTACTTTCAACATCCCTAGCCTCAAACTCAAGGTGAAAATTTTTGAAATCTTGAGTTGGAAATTTGAGTGTAGCTTGCATCTTTGTTGATTGATGGCAGTTGGAACATCAAATACTCTAAATGCATGGTTTTGAGACCAAACATAATTGAATGATGATAAAATCCTTGTGGAAGGTAAAGCTAGCAAAAAACACAAAAATTATGACCAAAAGAAAAAGAAGAAAAAAGAAGAAAAAGAAAAAGAAGAAAAATAATTCTTCAAAATGTATATAGCTACTTGCATATGCACTGAAGAAAAAGAAGAAAAAAAGTTGTAAAAAGAGACCAAAAGATCGTCTTGGCTACTGAGATGTGAAAAAGAAATTATCATGAGAACTTGAAATTTCTTCAATGACAAAGAAATAGGTGCAAATATAGGAGAATTATTGAGAAAATAGAAGAAACCTTATAAATCTGAAAAAATAAAGGATAATTAAAACAAAGAAATTAGGGCATATAAAACTTGTTAACAAATAAAAATATATCAAATGAAATTAATGTACTAAAAGTTGTGTCTTGGAAGTGTTAAAAAATCTTCTTGTGGGTACCTTAAAAAATTAGAGTGGGCACCTTAAAATATTTGGATGACTTCATTTAACCTTGTTTGTAAGCCATAAAAAAATATAATAGAAAAGAAGATGGCCGGAGAAGAGAAAAATAAGGATAGAGAATTTAAGGGCTACAATTTTACTATTTTCAAGTGGGATTGCCTTTATTCTTACCGTTGTCTATGCTAAGTGTAACCCGTTAGAGAGGAAGAAACTTTGGGAGGACCTGGTGGCTACTAGTAATTGCAATCTTCTGTGGATACTATGCGGTGATTTCAACATTATAAAAGATGACTCTAAAAGAAGAGGGGGACATCCTTGTTCTTTTGTGGCAATGGAAAATTTTAACTTATGCATTCAAAATTGTGGCTTGCTGGGTATGTGCTCGAAAGGCTCCAAGATGACTTGGTGCAATGGTCAAAGAGGCCTGGCTCGTAGCTAGGCAAGATTAGATAGATGCTTCATTGATTCTAATTTTCTTAATTGTTTCCTAACATTGTTTCTCAGGTTTTGAATCCCTCTACTTCGGATCACTCTCCTTTAGTGATCCAAATGGGTGATGATCCCTTTAGGCATGGGCCTAACCCTTTTTGCTTTCAATTTATGTAGACTAATCATCCAGATTTTCTTAGTTTTATGGAGGGGGTGTGGAATCAAGAAGGGTTTGGTACAGAGCTTATTAAATTATCTTTTAAGTAGAAAATGGTTAAGGTGGCGCTTAAAGATTGTAATCAACGTGTCTTTGGGAGGACTAATGTCATTATTAGTGAGCTTGAGGGTCATATTGATCGCCTGCAAAATCGCCTTCAAGATTATTTTTCTATTGAGGATGATAATGATCTCTTAGCTACTAACTTGAAACTTTTCACTTGGAGGGATAGAGAAGACACTTGACTCTCTCATATGGCCCAGAAAAGTTGGCTCAAAGATGGGGATCAAAATTCTAAATTTTTTCATGCTTATTTGAGTGATAAGAATCAAAAGAGGGTTTCTGATATGTGCCTCTCTGATGGTACTCATTTAAAAACCCTTCTCGATATTCATCAGGCGTTCACTGAGTATTTCTGCCAATTTTTGAGTGAGAGCAATAATTGTGAGTTACCCAATTTAGGGGAGTTGATTCCTTCGGTGATTACTGAGGAAGAAAACCTGAAGCTCTATAGTACCCCCTCACTTGGGGAGATTAAGGATACTCTTTTTAGTATTCCTATTCAGGGGTGTAAATTTTAACCGGCAAACCGGAAAACCAACCCGGACTGATTGTGCCAGTTTTGTACCGGTCCGATCCAGAACCGGCTTCATAAAATGGAAAATCGGCAGGAACAGGTCCGGTTTTGGTTCTGGTCATCTTTAGACCGGACCGAATCTGTACTGTTTAATATATTTTTATTTATTTATTTTTAATATTATATATAATATATTTTATATTATATATAATTTTTATATATAATATATATAATAATATAAATTATAATTATATATAATGTTATTATAATTTATAAAATAAAAGTTTAATCTTAAACATGAAAATTTAATTGATCATATGCTTTAAATATATAATATTATAAATAATATTATTTATTAATAACATTTTATCATAGATTCATAAGAAGTAAGAACCAAAAAAGAAAGAAAATCACTCAAATATTATTAACAAATTTTTATGGCCTAATAAACTTAAAACTCTCTATGTTTTTTCTGATAAGTACATAAGACATTAGTAGATTCAATTTACATTTTATGACCTAATACTAAATACTAATAGTCTAATACTATATTACTATTAGTATTATACTTTAAGTCTATGTATAAATTAGTATATGAATCATTATACTAAATAATCACATATAAAATAATAATATAATAATACTAATACTATCCATATAGTCCATCAATAATATAGTTATAATAAACTAAACTCACTATAAGAATTAACAAATACTAATNATTAATAGAATGGACCATTTCTTGAATAAGACTAATATTTTCAAAGAGGCTACGACTAGGAATAAAAGCCCTTGCTTAGGGGAAATCATCCTGGAGAGCAAGTTCGTCAAACGACCCACAATGATCTTAGCACAAATCTTATAGACCATTGAACAAAGACTAATAGGCCTAAATTTATCAAAACTGGTAGGCGTATCAATATTTGGAATCATCATAATAAAAGACACAGTATAAAATCTGGGAAGCAAATGATATTGAAACAAATCAGACAAGGCTTCAAATAGATTATCTTTAATAATATCCCAACACGACCTAAAGAAACCAGAACCAAAACCATCTGGACCAGGACTACTATCAATAGGAATAAGGGTGCAACCAGTCCTGTTCGGTCTGGTTTTAGACAAAATCTAGGACCGAACCGATAGATACCGGTTTTACATTTTTCAAAACTGATTACGTACCAGTTACCCTCCTAAACCGATACTCCGGTTTTATCGGTTTTCCGGTTTTAATAAAAATACAAATTTATCATAAAAAATCTGTTTATAAAAAAATCTGCTATGTCAAAAAATTATGCTATAAAAAAAAAAACTGTTATATAAAGCAGATTTTTTTATAAACAGATTTTTTATGATAAATTTGTATTTTTATTAAAACCGGAAAACCGATAAAACCGGAGTATCGGTTTAGGAGGGTAACTGGTACGTAATCAGTTTTGAAAAATGTAAAACCGGTATCTATCGGTTCGGTCCTAGATTTTGTCTAAAACCAGACCGAACAGGACTGGTTGCACCCTTATTCCTATTGATAGTAGTCCTGGTCCAGATGGTTTTGGTTCTGGTTTCTTTAGGTCGTGTTGGGATATTATTAAAGATAATCTATTTGAAGCCTTGTCTGATTTGTTTCAATATCATTTGCTTCCCAGATTTTATACTGTGTCTTTTATTATGATGATTCCAAATATTGATACGCCTACCAGTTTTGATAAATTTAGGCCTATTAGTCTTTGTTCAATGGTCTATAAGATTTGTGCTAAGATCATTGTGGGTCGTTTGACGAACTTGCTCTCCAAGATGATTTCCCCTGAGCAAGGGCTTTTATTCCTAGTAATAGCCTCTTTGAAAATATTAGTCTTACTCAGGAAATGGTCCATTCTATTAATAAAAATTTCAATGGGAGCAATGTTTTGGTTAAACTTGATATATCGAAGGCTTATGATAGAGTGAATTGGAGTTTTCTTTTACATGTTTTGGATTCTTTTGGTTTCTCTCCTTAGTTTTGCGATCTGATAAAATTGTGTATCTCCACACCCTGGTATTCTATTATGATGAATGGTACCTCTTTGGGTTTCTTTAAAGGTGAGCGTGCTCTGAGGCAAGGAGACCTGTTGTTGGCTTACTTATTTATCATCATGCAAAAGGTATTATTTTGTCTTCTTTAGAATGCTTTTGAGACTGGTAAAATTGGTCACTTTTCTCAAGCAAGAGGTACCCCCCTTATTTTCCACCTTATATATGCTGATGATATTGTTATTTTTACTAATGGTGATAAGAAATCTATTAGAGATCTGATGGAGGTCTGAACCCTTTATGAGCATTGGACAGGTCAAATTTTGAATAAAGAGAAATGTGCTATTTTTTGTTCTATGTTCCTAGAAAGTCCTCTCTTCTACATATGTCTTGTTTTTCAAAAGGATCATTTCCTTTTAAATATCTGGGAACCTATTGTGTGGTTGGTAGACTTAAGGTTGGTGATTTTGGTGAGTTACATGGGAAAGTAAAAAAGAAAATTGCGGGGTAGAAGATTAAATTGCTTTCTACTGGTGGTCAGGTGATCCTTTTGCGTCATGTGTTGTCTAGCATGGCCACTCATCTCCTGGCTACTTTATATATTCCTAATGGGGTGCTGAAGGCTTTGAATAGAATTCTGAGCCCTTTCTTTTGGGGTGATTCTAATGGTAAAGGTAAGTAGAAGTGGGTTGCTCGGAATTGTATCTATTTTCTGATAGAATAAGGCAACATGGATATTCGTGATTTTGGGGATATTCAGAGGGCTTTACATATGAAGTTCACTTGGAGTCTCATTCAGGGTTAGTCTTTTTGGGTAGATTTTTTTAAAGGTAAGTATGTTCATGGTGGTCATTTATCCCTCCTGAATCCTAATAAGGGTACTAGGTTTTGGAAATCTATAATATCCTTAGTATTCCAAAGGTTTTGAGCAACTCTAAGTGGCTGGTGAGTAGGGTAATATCTCTTTCTAGTATGATAATTGGGAGGATGGTGGTCGTATTAGTGGCCATTACCTAGTTCTTGAGAATCCTATGTTGAAAATCAAATCGTGTCGGATTGATAATGGGTGGGATATCCCTGTCTTGAAAACGCTTGTGGGTCAACAAAAAACTTCAAAGCTATCTTAGTTCTTGGATAGGAGGAAGAATGGGCTTGATATTCTTATTTGGTTGAAGGATAACAATGGAAATTTTACTATGAGGAGTGCATGGTACTGTATCAGTGTTAGATCGCCTTCTTTACCTTGGTCTCAGTGGATTTGACACACAAATCTTCCTAAGAAAATTTCTATCATGATGTGAAATGATTCCCATAATTGTTTGAGTGTGATTAAGAAAATAGGCATCCCTTTAGTTTCCAAATGCAACTGTTGTACCAGGGGTCATATGGAGGATTTAAACCACGCACTCTGTACGGGTGATTTTACTAGACAAATTTGGCGTATGGCTGCAATTCATTTAGTTTTTCATATGGGTATTTTCCAAACGTGGCAGGAGCAAATTAAATTCTGGTTCCATCATGCTCGGAAGTCTTCTCAGTTACGGATCATTTATCATCTTCTCCCGTCTATTGTTTCCTGGAAGCTTTGGGACAGGCATTATAAAGCCCGGCTTAAGGATAAGGTGGGCTTAGCTCTGTAGGTGTGGCATGTTATTAAGTTGTGGATTGGTAGCATTATTTCTTTATTTATGAAGGTGTCTAGGATCTCTTCTCATGTTGTTGCTATTTTCCAGAGATTGGATATTCCGATTTTATCTCCTATTTTTAGGCAAGTTCGTGTGGTTAGATGGACTCGTCCTCCATAGGGATAGATGAAGCTTAACTCTGATGGCAGTAGCTTAGGGAATCCTAAATTGGTTGGTGCTGGGGGTTGATTCGTGATGGTTGTGGGAGGTTGCATATAGGTTACTCGGTGTTCTTAGGCCAGGGGTCTAATAACTTTGTTGAGTTGAGAGGTTTGTTAGAAGGGGTTTGGAGGTGTTCCCAATTTGCTTTTGGTAAGGTGGAGATTGAGGTAGACTCTCAGTTGCTTTTCAATTGGATTACTAAGGGAGATTGTAATATTTGGTATTTAGAAGATTTTTGGGAGGAATTGTAGGGTCTTTTAGGCAGTATGGAGTATCGTTTGACCCATGTTTTCTGTGAGGGTATTGTTGTGCCTGATTTTCTAGTAAAAAAAGGTGTTGGGGGTTTAAATATGGACTGGTCTATCAATAGTGATAATCTTCCAGGTCATCTCAAAGGTCTTCTTCGTATGGACATGATTGGTCTTCCTTATTTGTGGCTTTTGTAGTTCTTCATTCATTTGTTGTTATTTGTTCTAATTGTGTTAATGTTACTTGTTGGCATGTTCTTTTTTGCAGGTGTGTTTTGGTTTTTATTATTTATTGTTCTTGTATTAGTCCTGTTATTTTTCCTTGGTATAATATTGAAATTTTTTATATCAATAAAATTGGGGTATTGTCCTCTTATTAAAAAAAAGCATGATAGAATACAAAATATTGATCCCTATTTAGGGAAGTTACATGGAAATGGGATAATATAAATATATTTAAAAATCAATTAAGTTGACTTGATAATTATGTAATTATTATTTTGATATTATCTTTGACATTTTCTTAAACTCAAAGTATTGAACTTTGAGTTTGAAATTTGTGTGTAGCCTTCATATTCGTTGATTGATCGCTGATAATATGATGAAAGTGGTATTTAAGATAAAGTGATTGCCAACTGGAACATCAAATCTAGAGTTATGGCCGTTAATGAGTTGATAATGGGTCAAACCAACAAAGGGATAACAATAGGCCAAAAGATTGAGTCGACAATGACGCTACATATAATCTTGGTTTACTAAAGGATCAAAATCAAGGCTAAAAATGAGTTTTGGACTTCGAACAATACTCCCAGCAGAAAAAACCCAATAAAAAGAAGCTAATGAAAATACTCTTAAATGCATGCAGTTGGGACGAAAATCATGTGGACAATGATAAAAATTTTGTTAGAGGTAAAGGTAGTGGAAGACTTTTAAAAGAAATAGTTCACATCGAGTCTAGGATTAGCTAAGAGCTTTGATACCATGACAGAAAATAAAATATAATAAAAAAGAAGATGGAGAAGAGAGAAGTAGGTAGAAATATTTTGAGGGTTACATCTTTGCTATTCTTAAGTGTGATAAAATACAAAACATTATTCTCTATTTATAGGAAAAATACATAGAAATGAAATTAGAGGTAAAAGTACCTTCAAAAATCAAATATCTTGATTTGATAATATGTAATCAAATTAAATTATTAATTTCATATTATCTTCAACAGTACATTGGTAAGATGAAATAAAAAGAAATACTTTTATATCAAAATTATCTATTAAGTTATCATTCTTCTTTTTGGAAATTTTACTTTCAAATAATTATTTTCACTGGAGAATTATATAAATTCACCAAACTTCAGTAAGTTATAATTAAAATCTTTACAAACTTACTTTCAACAAATGCATACACATTAGATATAATGAAGTGTGCCCCTTTTCCTAGTTCATAAATTTTGGATGCTTTAGCTAATGTGAATTTAGAATAATTTATTTAATTAGACTTCTTAAAACAGATTATTTATTCCATTTTAATATCATAAGATTGTTTTGACCATTTATTAAATCATTACAAAATCTAAGAAAGAAGAGTGAATAAATGGGACGACCTCAAAGACGATCTTAATTGCTATAATATAGATATATAGTTATTACTCCATAAATTTACCAGATTTCTCTGCCCGTGCATGCGCATGCATTAAATCACATGAGTTGGCTGCTTGTGATGAATGAAATAAGCCCGATTGTCAGCAGACAATGAAATCATTGCACTCGTCACCCTGCCCCTCCTTTTGAGAAGACAACACTAGCAATTCTCCTCTTACCTCTGTTGTGTTATTCTCTCCCAGCTTAGATTACAAGCACACAGAGACAGAAACAAGCACTTGGACAGTCTCTTTTGTCAATACCTACAGATCTATCTGTCACCCACGATCACCGGCAAGGATGTTTATGATGTTTTCTCAGCACTTGTGCCCTTGTATGTCGCTATGATTTTAGCTTATGCCTCTGTACGGTGGTGGAAAATTTTCACACCGGAGCAATGCTCCGGCATCAACCGTTTTGTTGCTGTATTTGCAATCCCATTTCTTTGTTTCAAACTCCTTTCCCACAATAACCCATACACCATGGACTATAAGTTTATTGCGGCTGATTCTCTCCAAAAATTAGTCATTCTAGGAGTTCTCTTTCTTTGGTCAACCATCAGTAAGAAAAGCAGCTTTGATTGGATGATTACTCTCTTTTCAATTTCTACTCTCCCAAACACTCTAATCATGGGCATCCCTCTCCTGAGGGCCATGTATGGAGATTTTTCAGCTTCTCTGATGGTTCAAATTGTGGTATTTCAGAGTGTCGTATGGAATAATCTGCTGCTTCTTATGTTTGAATATAGAGGAGCAAGGATTCTCATAACAGAGCTGTTTCCAGACACTGCAGGGTCCATTGCTTCATTCCGTGTTGATACCGATGTTGTTTCATTAGATGGTAGAGAACCATTACAGGCTGATGCTGAAATCCTTGATGATGGAAAGCTCCATGTGGTGGTGAGGAAATCGTATGCATCGTCTGTGACTCCACGAGCCTCTAACCTAACTGGTGTAGAGATATATTCTGTACAATCTTTCCGAGAACTTGCAACAAGGGCTCTAAACTTTAACCAACTAGATCTTTCCCGGCCGCGTGGACATGCAAATTGTCCCCAAGTTGGAGTTCTTGATGATAATTTTTCCTTGAAATCTTCGAAAGGCACGACGCCAAGAACTTCTTTGAATTTTGAAGATCATGAGGTCCTGAAATCTGGGAAGATATCAAGGAAGGAGGGTGTGATGTTTCATAAGGATCAACCTCACATGTTTGCTTGGAGCTCAACAGCATCGTCTCCTGCTAACTGCGGTGCTGCCGCCTCAAATGACATGGGGGTCGTTCTTGATGTTTCCGAGGCTGCTATTCTCCAGAATGCATCTTCAACAGGTTTGTTGAAAATCCAACAAACCATTAAACCATATTTGTCTACTAGTAATATAATTGGTTTGCATGGAAACTGAAGCCGTCATTTAATTTTCGAAATTAATTGAAGCATCAATTATGTCAAATTATGTATATTACCTTCGATCCGGCTAAGATCGAGCCTTACCTTAAATCAGTGAAATTGTTCGTGTCTACTGCCAATTTGCTCAATTATTCCCTTGCTAAGGAAATCTTCTTTATTAGTGACTAAAAAATTCTGAATACTAAATGCTGATAAAGGTATGGATGAAGAAGATGGGAAAAAAAAGCCACAAACGCTTCCACCGATTGTCATGATAAAGCTCGTAGTCACCATGGTTTGGAGGAAGCTCACAAGGAACCCCAACACATACTCGAGTCTTCTAGGCATTGTCTGGTCTCTCATATCTTTTAGGTAATCCAATATTCTTATTATTGTCTAAGTAATTAAGTGTCTAATTTCACACTATATAATCAATGTTATAATTATCATTGGGCTTTTTATACTAATGTTGAAGCTCACAAGAATCTTTAACAAAACTATTATTGTTGTTTTTATCATGATTTCTATTAGGTGGGAAGTCAAAATGCCGCCTATCGTTAATGGATGCATATCGATAATATCTGACACTGGCCTTGGAGTGGCCATGTTTAGTCTAGGTATCTCTCTCAAACTGACTATATAAGTTATCAATTAAGCTCTGGTACTCAACAACCTTAAACTTTGATCCAACCAACTTTATGGATCCCCTGTTACTTGATTGAACAGGTTTATTCATGGCTTCACAGCCAAATATCATTTCGTGTGGGAAATCTGCAGCGGCGTTTTCAATGGCAGTTCGGTTCCTGGTTGGCCCAGCAGTGATTGCCTTAACCTCTGTAGCCATTGGTCTTCGTGGGGTTCTTTTGCATGTCGCAATTGTTCAGGTGCTTGCATTTTAACTTGATTGATGCAAACATCTGTATGGTTTTCCACCGATTATATGCTTTAATTAGTTTGATCTTATATATGTTCTTGCCTTACCTGCAGGCGGCGCTTCCCCAAGGAATCGTTTCCTTCGTGTTTGCGAAGGAGTACAATGTCCATGCAGAAATACTTAGCACTTCGTAAGTTTGTGTTACGTACTCATGTTTCCCCCTCTCTTCCTTAGTATTCTAAAATCACCAAAACTGTTGAATAATTACTTTGTTAATGCTCGTACACGTCGCATATTTGTCAGGGTTACCGTTGGAATGGTGATTGCGTTGCCAATAACAATACTCTACTATGTGCTTCTGGGTCTGTAATTTGTGGGCCGGAGAGCAACGCATGACAGTGGCAAAGGGAAAAGTACGGCTTCTATAAAAATTTCTTAAAAGCCAGTTAGCCGATTCGGTGCAGTCACTGTAATATTTATAGCAACACATGATGATGCATGTGTGAAATCAAACTGCAACATATATTAGGATAAAAATAATAGCAGCAATGATGTTTTGTAAAAGATTTTTGGGAGCCAGCTCAATATCTTTACTAAGAATAAAGATACATAATTATAACAATATTGAAGGCACTGTTAGAACTGAGGAAGAAATTTTTATGTATCTTTTCATGCTCTGTACAAGAGTGTATATATTGAAGCTGTAGATTACTATACAAGGAAACTTAATCTATACAAGGTAACAAATCAAGACATTAAACTACTATCCTTTTCAACAGATCAACATGCTGATATGGTGTGCTAATTTCCTGAGACTTGAATGAGATTGATCTGTAGTGCTGTCAATGTCATTTTAATTTCTTTCCTTAAATGCCCCCTGCAAGCTAATGGGTGAATCTTGAATTATTAGCTTGTCACATAACAATGAAAATCTAGCTGTAGTGAGACCTTTTGTGAAAATGTCAGCAACTTGGTTTGTAGTAGAAATATGCTTTGCTGCAATATCCTTGTTTTAAATCTTATCCTTTATGAAGTGATTATCAGTTTCTATATGCTTAGTCCTAGAATGAAAAATAGGATTTGAAACTAAAGCAAATGCACCCAAATTGTCATACCACAGCACTGGAGTGGAAAGAAGAGGAACATGGAGGTCCTTGAGAAGCATACAAATCGAAAACATTTCAGCAGTTGCTAATGCCATTGATCTGTACTCTACTTCAATGCTAGATTGAGATACTACTATCTGTTTCTTTGCACTCCAAGAGATCAATGAGGAACTCAAGTACACAGCAAAACCTATTGTGGATCTTTTATCAACAATAGACCCTACCCAATCTGAATCATAATATGCATTGAGGTGAAGTGAGCTTGGTGTGTACTGAAGTCCATAGTGAGGTGTAGCCTTCAAATATCTCAGTACTCTTTTGAGTGCTGTGAAATGTTCAGTTGTTGGAGAATGCATGAACTAACAGAGTGATTTACTAGGAAAGCTATGTTAGGTCTAGTAATGGTACAATATTGTAGTGCTCCAACCAATTGTTTGTATTTAGTACCATCTTTGAGAGCCTCTCCACTGTATTTTGACAATTTGAAACCTAAGGCAAGTGGATTAGAGTAAGGTTTTGCCCCTAGCATCTTAGTTCGGTGAAGTAGTAGATCAACTATGTATTTTGATTGATTGAGATGAAGACCTTTTAAGTCCCCGTGAACTTGAATTCCCAAGAAGTAATGTAAGGTGCTTAGATTTTTCATTGCAAAATCTCTACATAGATGAGTGATTAGTGTCTGAATAAATGGTGCACTAGAGCCTGTGATTATAAAATCACCCACATAAACCAATACAAAAACATTGATGGAGTTGGTGTAATATGTGAATAGATAGTAATCAACTTGAGATTCCTCACAACTAAGGCTGAGAAAGCTTGGGACAGTCTTATGAATCAAGCTTGAGGAGCTTGTTTGAGGCCATAGATGGCCTTCTTGAGTTGACATGCATGATGAGGATAAGATTTATTTATGAATCCAGTAGGCTGTTCCATAAACACTTCTTCATTCTAGTGGTCATGCAAAAATGCATTTGATACATCTAGTTGATGAAGTGGCCAGTTGTAAGAAACTGGCAAGGCAAGTACAATTTTTATTGTTGTTGGCTTCACCACAACACTAAAAGTCTCAGTAAAATCAATGCCTGTTTGTTGCTCAAACTCTTTTGCCACTAATCTAGCCTTGTATCTATCTATGGTACCATTTGCTTTAAGTTTCAACTTGTAAATCCATTTGCAATGCATGACATTTTTAAGTGAAGGTCTGGTACAAAGTTCCCATGTTTCATTAGCCTACAAGGCTTCAAATTATGATGTCATGACAACTGTCCATTCAGTAGATTTGGCAACTTGAGCAAATATGTTAGGTTTAATAGGTAAAGGAGAGGTATTGAGATTAACAAAAGGGTGCTTGGTGCTATAAAATAGTTGGTAGTCAGGGTACTGTTTGGACAAGAAATACTAGCTCGAGATCTAGTGGTCATCGGGTGATAAGGTAGAGAAGGAGCAATTGTTATGGATGGTTGATGAGAATGAGTTGAGGCATTGTCATGTGTTTCAAGAGGAGACAGAGGGGACAACATTGGTGAAGAGGAAGTAAGTGGTGCTTGAAATTGGTGAGATAAAGAAGATGATAATGCTGGTGCTGATAATATAACAGGAGAATTATAAGTTGGAGGGATTGAAGCTTGTACCTAATCATTGGTTGAGAAAGTGCATTCATAAAAAAGAACATGACTTGAGATGTATACCCTAATTCTGTAACGCTCGTCCTTATGGTGGGTCCTTTTCTTATCGATTTTGATAAAAATCGACAGGAATTACTATTCCTTTTCTTTTCTTTTCCATTCATGCTAGGATACAAAAGACTTCCATGCTATAAAAAAATTCATTTTTCTTTATTAAAAGACTTAGTGGAAAACATTAACTTTCATAATTTAAGTTTTCATATAAAAACATCTTGCCTAGGCCTTCGTGCTCTCCCCCCTTTGGTTGTACTCGTCCTGTCCTGTCATGCTCATCTTGTGCCTGGGAGGGCACACATAAAACTAAAACAAGTCGATGACTCGTAAGCATTACTTCATACAATTAAAATATAACAACATAGATTTTCAATCATGCATTCATCATTCCGTACATACATAGCGTACTTAGCATGCATACATCTTTCTTTTCGTTTTAAAACGTTGCGAGGTGGGGTTTTTCTTTATAAACATGCTTTCTTCTTTAAAACAGTTTCCCACGCATCGCTGCCTTCATTTCTTAAAGAATGTCTTCATGCATTCGTTCTTTTTACATACATACATCCATGCATACATGCATTCATTCGTTCATCTTTCCTTACTTACGTTCATTCATGCATTCTGTTCATCCATACATACATGCATTCGTTTCTTAACATGCATCCGTTCTTTCTTTTCACTTTCATAGGCCATTGCACACTATTACGCCCCGTGTGCTGGGGTTAGCGGTCTTTTGGACCTAATTCCGCCCGTGGCCACGGGTTTGGGAATCTATTCCGTCAGGGTGCAGCACTGGGTACACTACCAGTACTACTTACCCCGGCATTGCAATCTGCCTCTTTATAGTCCATTCATTTGGTAACATATCCATTTCAGTCCATGTGGCTGTTACGTATCTTCATACATCATCCATTCAGTCAAGTCCATTCTTTCCTTTACAGTCCTTTCCTTTCCTTTCCTTTATAGTCCATTCTTTCATTTCAGTCCTTACGTTTCTTACAGTTCTTACGCTTCATAAGAGTTTTAATTAAGAAAATGGTTTTCTCTCTTTCATTTTGTAAAATTCCTTTTAAAAGAAGTCTCTTCGAGAGAAAATGGTTTTCTTTCTTTTCTTTGAAGAAGAGACTATTTAAAAGAGTCTGAAAAGAATCATTTTGGGAAAGAGAGTTAGTTTAGGAAAAAATCTTGTTTTCTCTTCTTTCTTTTCTTACGGTTTCGGTCCTTGCGTTCCTTAACGGTTCTTACGTCTTTTAAGGCTTCATTTCGTTTCCTTTTCATGAACATACATACAATACGTACTACATATAGCATCCATTCACATGCATACATGTACATACTTTGGGTGCGTAAAGAGGGGCTGCCAAGGAAGGCCGCTACTTACTTATACTTGAAAACTTACGTTTCATTTTCGTCTTCTTTTTAGATAAAAGCTTTCATCTTTTTCTTCTTTTCTATACTTAAAAACTCTAGAAGAGTATGAACGTAATACTTACCTGGACTTCATGCCATACTCATTCCATGCAGTTCATTCATGTGCGTGTCAGATGGCAACCTACATGCATACACATAACCTTACGTCATCATCTATCTAATGCATAAGAAACTATTCTAAAAATAGAACTACGCCTCACTTGGAACACTCTCCATCCATTTCTGGGCTCTCATGTGCCATTTACTATACTAAAACCCTTCGGGTCTTATTGCTTAAAGCGAACCCTTGTGATTCACCTTAGGGTTAAGACACTAAGACTTCCATCTCGTTCTTCTATTTCCACAATCTGACGCATGATTCCGACCAGACAGAGTCATGCGTCTCAACCTTAGACAACTTACCCATACTACCTTCATGTATCCTAGCCCATACTACATCCTCATTCCCATCCATTCAGGTTACATCAAATTAGCAAACTCTCTGGCTCAAATACCATGTAACCATGATCAGGACAGATTATCCATTACATATGGTAAACCTGTCCGGTACGCGTGTCTCGCCAGAGACACCTGCATTTCATCCCTTTTTATCACCTAAGAGCAACTTATAGCTCCAATTAACGCCCGCTTGTATAAACAAGCTCCATACTCCAAAACCAACTTGCTCAGACCCGGCTGATAGGATTCTTCCTACTTCCCGACTCTGTACAAGTTCATCCCAACACTTGATGGGAGAGGATTGCATCCACAATTGCACCTCTGTCACGTCACGCAGCTCAAGACTAATCCCAAGTCACGTCACGATACCCATCATGTTTCCGCTGCACGCTCTGATACTTCTCCATCACTTCCTTATACTCTCAGCCACAAATCAGTCTCAAGGCAATACTCGTTAGCTTGGACTATAGGCCACATAACTACTGCTTCGGGACACTGTTACAAAGTTCTCGCCACTTGACAAGAGGACTTCATCCACAAATGCGCCTCTGTCACATTATGCAGCTCAAGATAGATTCTTGAGTTACAATACGGGGCCCATCGTGCTTCTAGTGCACTCTCTGATACCTTTTCACCACTTCCATATACTCTTAGCCATAGTCAACCACAAGGTGACACCTGTCACCCTGGACTATAAGCCATATCACCACTGCTTCGGGATACTGTTACACAGTTCCCGCCACTTAACAAGAGGACTACATCTACAAATGCGCCTTTGTCACATTATGCAGCTCAGGGCACATTCCTGAATAACAAAATGATGCCCATCATGCTTCCGCTGCACTCTTTGATACCTTTTTCCACCTCTTCACACATACCTTCAGCCACAAATTAGCCTCAAGGCAACATCCGTTACCTTGGACTACAACCACATCACCATTGTTTCGGGACACTGTTACACAGTTTCTCAACGTTACACCATACACTCCACACTTCTCTGTTACGCCCCCCAACCCTTCGTGACGCGCCATCCAGTGTATCACGTCCTAGTACAGAGTACACTCACGTGAACTCTCTTCCATCCACACTACAACACACATCGTTACGATACACGCCTTATGGTGCATCGCTATGTGACATGGAGTACGCGTCACGCGTACTCCTTTCGCTACAACACTCATCATCACGATGCACATCACACGGTGCATCGCCATACAACATGGAGTACACTCCACGTGTACTCTCTTCCTTCTACGCCACACATCACTATAGCGCACGTCACACGGCGCGTCGCTGCATTACACAGAGTACGCTTCATGTGTACTCTCTTCACACTTCTCGCCGTATTACAATTACGGCATCCATCACACGCCCATACTTCACAGCACAGTCCACAATACTACACAATCAAGCCCAACACTTCACAACAACACTTCACTTCACAACTACGCAGCAAACTCCACAAATACTAACTACACAGTCCACAAACCAACCAACTAACTGCTTTAAACGTAAATAACTAGGGATAGAGGGTTATACCATTGATGGGATAACCCATGCATCGCTCTCTGCTCATCACGAACATGCGTCGGAGGAGCGTACGTGGCGGTAACACCGCGTGCGGTGGCTGTCCACCACATAAAGTGGTAGTTTGTGCTTGGGAATAGCTAGGCATGGCCTTGGAAGGCTCACGGTGGCCTCGTGGTGGTCAAAGGTGGTGGAGCTCGGCGGCATCATGCAGTGAACAGTGAATCCGAATGGTGGGTGTTTGCTTGAGGTGGATGAAAGCCATAGAACTTCATGGCAAGTTAGGGAAAGGTAGATGAACATGTGGTGGAGCTGTGGTGGCGAGGTGGTGGCCATATGGTGGCTCACGGCGGCGGATCGGCCTTTTGAAGCTAGTTTCAGCCTTGGAGAGTGAGGGTTGCACAAAGCTCCGTTGGCTTTGTGCCGGTGTGGAAGGTGGAGCACGGCGGCTGGAGGTGGCGCCGGCTGGGTGGCTTGACCGAACGGCATGGAGGAGAGACAACATGCACGTGTACGTTGGCCATGGGGAGGAAAGAGGGGAGAGAGAAGAAGAAAAGGAAAAAGAGAAAAAGTGAGGAGGAAAAGAGAGGGTCCTGGGTATTTAACTTCAATCCTACGCTTCGGGATCCTCAAACGATCCAATGATGAGTTAAAACACTGATTTGAAAATGCGTAAGTGTTTTATTTTAAATAAAACACTTTAATAAAACACTACGAGGAATTAAGGTAGAATATTATTTTATAAACTAAAATTTATAAAATAATATTTCTTCATCATTATTTAAAATGATAAAGCATCATTAATTACTCAAAGAGAATAAAACACTGAGAGGAATTAAGATAGAATATTATTTTATAAACTAGAGTTTATAAAATAATATTTCCTCATCATTATTTAGAATGATAAAGTATCTTTAATCACTCAAAGAGGATAAAACCATTTAATTTAAATAAGAGTTTTCAACGTAAAGTTAAACCTCTTAATATTGTAAAACAACTAAAATATTTAATCTTAGTAATTATCCAAAATTATAATATTTTTAGAGCTCATTAAAATCTTATAATTGTGCTACTTTAAAAGCAAGCTTATCTAATAACACTGGAAATATCTCCTATAGATATTTCCATAATACTTAACATATTGGTCAGCTTTAAAATATTTATCTTACTTTGAAATCCGTGGGATAACTTTCGGAGCACTCTATCAAGGTACAGTACTGAGGATAAGGCTCAGCACGTAAATCGAAGCTCGGCATGTAAACTGAAACTCGACATGTGGAACAAAGCTCGACATGTTGACCGAAGTCTGACACGTGGATTGAGGCACATACGTAAAGAAGAATAAAGAAGGAACGGATATGACAAGTTCTCTGTGCATCCAGCCTCTATGATTCAAACTGTAGCCCAGGAAAATGCATTCTTTACTGTGGAAGCTGAGTTTGTGGGGATTGTATGGCTTGAGTAAAGGGTAGCAGCAACAACCAAAGACCTTAAGTTGTTTCTAGTTTGATGGTTTATAAAAAAGAGAGGTGTAGGATGATTCAAGGTTAATAAGAGGAGTAGGCAATCTGTTTATGAGGAAAACTGCTATCAAGAATGTATTAACCCAATATTTTTGTACAATACCTGAATGTGCTAAGAGAGCAAGCCCAGTTTCAGTAATATGCCTATGTTTCCTTCCAGCAACTGCATTTTGTTGACGTGTATGAAGACAAGATACTCGATAAAGGATTTCATACTTGTCTAAGAAGTGCTTGAACTAATGTGAGGTGAACTAACCACCTCCATTAGTTTGAAAGGATTTGATAGAGGTGTTGAACTAATTTTCAACAAAGCACTTAAACTTGACAAAACATGAGAAATTTTCAAATTTTTGAGTCATTGGAAAGAACCATGTATACTTGGAAAAGTCATCAATAAAAATAATATAATAATTACAAGCACCAACAAACTGAATAGGAGATGTCCATACATCAAAATGGATGACTTCTAAAGGACTGAAACTTACTCTTGAAGATTTACTAAAAGGCAATTGTTTTATTTTTGCTAGTTGAAAAGGTTCACAAACAAAGGAAGATACATTCTGTTGGGACACTAGAAGTTGAAAATGCTTAAGAACATGTTCAGTTATTGGTTGAGATGAGTGTCCAAGTTTTTGATGCCACGGAGACTTTGATGTTTTAACTCGCATCATGCAAGTAAACCTGGTGTTATTTTTTATGAATGCCTTTGTAGTTGGATGGGGTACGATCCATCCTCCCTGTGCACATGAGGCAGCAGCTTCTTAGTCTTACAATCCTTTATAGAAAAATCAAATGCAGTGCGTTCAAAAAAATAATTATTATCATAACACAACTTTTGTATGCTCAGAAGATTGACAAGAACTTTAGGACGATGAAAAATGTTATTTAATGTAAATGAAGAAGCTGGAGTGGAAAGTATTCTAGAACCACAATGTTGAATAGGTAGAGAGGTACCATTACCAACTGCAACTGACTCAGCACCTTGATATGGTTGTTGATTTGAGAGATTATCCAAATTGGTTGTGATATGTATGTTTGCCCCGCTATCAACATACCATGCTTGAATTTTTGGTTGCAACTATTGCAGCTAGCTACTTAGGAGGGTGACGACCTAGGTAAGCATGGTCCATTCTATGAAAACAATCTAAAGCTTGGTGATTTGGTCGCCTACAGATTTGACATGAAACTCGTTTAGAAGTGGAAGAAAAGTTGGTGGACTTGAAGTTCCCATGTGGACTAGGTTGCTTTTTGTTTTTCTATTGCTGATATTTGTGAGATGGGCCAAAGTATTTGGATTTGAGATAGGGAGGTTGATTGTTATGCTGTTGAGAGTAAAGGGCAAAACTCATAGCTTCAGTAGAGGGTGTCTATGCAGCTAGTAGCCTTTCATGGTTTAGCAATTTTGCTTGGAAATCTTCAAATGTCATAGGGGTATTTCGAGTAGCAAAAGTAAAAGCAATCACAAATGAGGTATATGAGGAGCTAAGTCCACTAGTGATGTATGAGATAAGGTCCTCATCATCAACTAGTTTCCCTATTTTTGCTAACTGATCTGCTAGTGCTTTGGCTAAGGATATAAGTTCTTGGCAAGACTTGGAGTCTTTTCAAGATTTTGTAATTGCCTTTTGAGGTGTGCAACTCTTGAGTAATGACTCACTCAAAAATGAGTAGCCCAAAGTCTATCCCAAATGCAAGAGGATATCGTGTAATAATTAGGAACAAAATTCCTAAATTGTCTCCTCGGAAAAAGTTGTTTAAATATAAACTCGTATAATATAGTGAAAGTTTCACAAACAAAAGTGGTGGTATGGGCAATGAATGGAAGAGTGCAACGGAAATAAAAAGGGCACTAGTCAAAGACTAGATTCATGCTTTTGGATTTTATTTTTTTTAGTGTCGAAATGGAACGTAAAAGAATAACAAATTAAAATTAACAATTAAGGATTCAACTAGGCTAAACAATTTTAATTAATCTGAAAATTAAATAATAAACTGAAATTATTTAAGTCCTAATTAACCTTCAATCAATCTAAATTGTAATTGTAATGCATATTTAATGAAAGATTAAAGAAACAAGAAAAATAACTAACATAAAATAAAATAACCAGCAAATAAAATGCCTAAACTTTTAAGCCAAAAATATCAAGAGTACACCATAAACTTCAAATTGAAATAAAATAAAAAGTAGGGAATGAAAAGAGCATGCCAAATGAATGAAGATGGAGATTGAAAAATAGTGGAGGAGTTTGGACTGTAGCAGCAATTGGACCCCTCAAGGAGCTCTTCAACGGTGCTGCAGTTTGAGTGAATGCCCAGAGTAAATATATGTTCGTGCCGTGGTGAAATACCCCAAAAGGAAAAATACTCTGTGCGGCGCTAGGTGAATGCAAGAATAAAAAAATATCCTACGGCACTGAGATGCCCCCTCAATGATAAATAAAAGTTGCGGCACTGAAAATGAATTGGTTGAACCCCAAAAGAAATCGTGCGACGCTAATGAATTCATGCCTCAAGTGTGTTGCCGTCCAGCAATCCAAGTCCAATATGTGTTGCCGTGTCCTACATGAATCAACTTGACTCAAAACGCAAAGCCTCCTCAGGTCAAAAGTATCTCTTCCAGGTCCCATGTCAAAAGTCATAAATGTCCAAATTAAAAAGCATGCCCACTCACTCAAAACACAAAGAATCCCTTCACTCTTCCTATGTGGCGTGAAATGCCCAATAAAGCAAGTAAGGGCTAGCATGTAACTTTTTTTTTTTATAATCGGCCCAGCATGTAACTTTTAATAACTCCTCACTTCTATTTCTTCTGACAACTGCATATAAAGATAAATAAAATAAAATAAAATAAGAAGAATAAAGTATATAAAAAAATATGTATTATGCATATAAAAAAAAAATAACTCAATTAAATCACAAGTTCTAAAACTAAGCATAAACCATGCTATTTATCAATTTAAATCACAACTCAGTTTTATTCATTTTAACATTTTTTTCATATAAAACCAATAATAATGTAATAAAATAAATAAAATATATTGGTTCTAAATGTATAAAATATGCAATATTTCAGCTCAATCACTAAAGACTGCCACACTTGCTTGGAAGCGTTGAGACCATACATAGTTGAAACGACAGTTTCAATAAGCGTGGCATTAATCTAGCTTAATAGGTATTGATCTTTCTTGTTCCAGATGATGTAATTTGGATTTAGAGTTTGGGAATCAGGTAGGTGTCATGGAGGGCATGGCTCAATGCCATCAATGATACCCAAGAAATCATGACCCCTTAGAACTGGAAGGAACTGCGATAGCAATAATAAGTAATTTGAGCTATCCAGTTTGATAGAAACTAATTGTGTGATATTGGGAAAGGAAAACATAGTGGTAGAAGAATTAGAATTGGCCATAACAATAGGTGTAAACTCGTGGGGCTCGGATACCATGTAAGAACTAAGGAAGAAATTTTTATATTTCTTTTCATGTTCTGTACAAGAGTATATATATTGAAGCTATAGATAAATATACAATGAAACTTGATCTATACAAGGTAACAAATCAAGACATTAAACTACTATCCATTACAAGAGATCAACATGTTGATATGGTGGTGCTAATTTCCTGGAAACTTGATTGAGATTGATCTGCAGTGCTATCATTGTCATTTTGATTTCTTTCCTTAACAGACACTTAATTAATCAGAGATTCTTGGATTATATACCTTGAAGGCAATGCAAGCAATGCATGCCTAGAAGGCTCGAGTAGTTAGGGTTTCTAATTATGAGCTTTTCTCAAAACCATGATGACTATGAGCTATATATATTTACCATGACAATTGGTTGCGACTTCTTTTTCCCATCTCCTTCATAAAGCATACCTTTGTTTCTTCATGACTTTCTGTAACCTTGGGCGTTCTCTTATTTCTACTCACTCAGACTTTTTATTTCCATACAAGGGCTGCTACAAACACAAATAAGATCCCACAAAAGGGATCCACATACTAACCTAACATTATCAAATATTAAAAATATAATCCCCCTATCCCACCATTTGTTCCCAAAACACCCCTCACTGCACCCCTAAAAGCCCTCCCCCCACCCATTTGGGCAGCCCTATCCCTCTTTATTGCCAGCGTCGAAGTTGCCTGACATCCTCACCGCTAGATACCGCCAATCTCTCTTATTATAGTTCTACTACTTCCCAAACTTAGCAACAGAATTCAGAACAAGAATGATAAAGAAAACAAAAGAACAATTTCAAGAACAAACCAAGATTGCAAGAATCGGAGCCAAGAAACTACTTCTCATTTCTTGGAAGAGATTGTCGAATAATCTCCAAACTCCAAAGAATCAGACTAACATTTAGAATGGATTCCTTTTTTCTTAGTTTAGTTCTTATATCTACTGCTACTTACAATAAAACACATCATTTATTACATTTTCTACAATCAATACACTGATGTTTCTCCCATCTGCTGCGACACCTTCAAAATCCAAAATGCACCGCTTCACTTAACTTGCACACATCGTTTCACTCAGCTAAAGACTTCCTTCATTCTTGTCAAAACACACTGCATTACTAATTGCAACGCACCATTTCCCTTTGTCAGTTAATATCGTTATATTTCCCATTCCCAGTCAATTCCCTTCCCTCCAACATAGAACCCTTACAACACATAACCTTTACATTCTCCTACCCTTTAAGGCTCTTGATGTAGTGGATTTTAAATGGTTTTATGTGTTAATCACTTGACATGATGTGCTACATCAACAAATATGACTAAGGATAACAAGATTTAAATGAAGAATAGTATTGCTCTAAAAAACAAGCCGATTCATAAGTATGTTAATGTGCTCGTGAGTACCCAATATTCTCTCTGTCTTGCCACCATGAAATGGCATAAACATCATGATCACCTCTTAACCTTATTGCTATTTAATCATATGTAAAAACTTTTGAGTAAAGCTTAAAATTAGATAAGCTTAAAATGGAGCTTATCTAGATCAGCTTTGGGGTCATCCCATTTATTGACTCTTCTTTTTCAGATTTTGAAATAAATAAATGTTCAAAACAATTTTATGATATTAAACTGCAATAAATAATTGTTTTAAGAAACTTTACTAAATAAACTATATTAAATTCACACGAGCCGTGCGCATTTGAAACTTTACGATTTTTGTTTTTTGAAAAAAGCACACTTCATCACATCTTATGGGTATACATCTTTTGAAAATAAATTCTTAAATATTTTTATGTGTAAATTTATATGATTCACGAGCGAGGGTGATATTTTAGAGTAAAATTTACGAATAGAAGAATGATAATTTGATAGATAATTTTGCAAAGTATTTATTTTCATTCCTCTAATCATCAGACCTACAAACAAGGTTAGATACAGCACTAATCCAAACAAAATAGCTTAATTTCATTTGACTCAATTAATTTCCTTTTTGCTATATTCCTTAACTTGAATTTAAACTTTTGTTATTCTAATTACAGTCGTTGATCTCATCTTTAGATCAGTTATTTATATCCTTGGTACTCCTACACCCTCAACAATTGAACTGGCTCTCTTCCATCCTTTTTCTAGGCTCATCCATATTCATTCATCTATTGACTTTAGAAAAGCTCTCATTCAAACTTTCCAATAGACATATCCATTCAGCGATCAAATAATGCAAGATCGCACTCAAGAATGAAACCTAACAAAGTGAATCTCAATTTGATACCAATTGAAAAATCAAGGTACAAATTTCTAATACATTTGTTCGACTATTCAATTTGATAGTGAATAGATGCTTTCAAAACTTTATTGGACTATTCAAATTAACATTTAAAGGATTCAAAGCAAGAGAAACAATTAACAAAACAATTTTGGTAATGAAGAAACTACTCTATGTATAAGTCACTACCTAAAATCTACTATAGAAATTAAGTTCGTTACAAGAAATTTATAAAAGCTTACAAAACCCTTGAAATAACTAAATATGGCTTGCAATACCATAAGGGACCTACACAATCTCTACACCTAGCAGCTCTAGACCTCCAATCTTTCTATAATTTCTCCATGAGCACCAACTCAATCTTTGCACCCTAATAGTTCTGGAAGGACTTCAGGCCAATGAGCGTGCCCACACCAATGTGTTCGACTATGTTTAAAATTATAATAATGGACAAGGTTTATTTATTTGGAGAGAAAATGTCTTCATGTAATGCCAAGTAACGCCCTGTGCCTGAAGGACTAGAAAGTTTGTTCTTGTCACTTAAAATCACAACACACAATACATATACACTCCAAAGTCTCAATATCACATAAAACTCATTGGTTCAATCCAAAATGTATGTCACTCTCCAAGAACATCAATGAAATACTCCAATATAATTAACCTAGAACACCACAAAGTCTCAATAACAACATCAATATCCCAAATTAACATGCAAAAGAAAATGACTAGTTTCTTTGATAAAATCCCCTTATGGACTCTTGGAATCTTTGACACTTATTCTAGTATGCTAAACTAATCTCCCCTACAATTTCTATTCTTAATTGTCAGCTAAAACATCCAAATTATCTAAAACATAGTGGAGATAATTGGGAGAGTTATCAACAACTTAATAAGCAGTGAGCTTATACTAGTATGTAAACATGAGCCAGTTGTATGATACAGAAACAAACAGTTCTAAAACATATGGAAATGGTATTTTAGACTCATTTCATTACAATAATAATATACAAAAGGCCATAGGCACAAGCATAACTGAAACAACATAAAAAACAGAAGCAAAGGTCATGTTTACCCCTGTTGTAGGGTTGTGCATGTCTATGGTTAAGCAACCAAAACATATCACTAATTTGTCAGCAAGGTGATGCACTCAAAACAGAGGCCATGTTTACCCCTATGGTAGGGCCATGCATTTTGTAGATAGCCAAACAGAACATAAACCACTTTGTTACCAAAATGATTGCACTAAGAATAAAGACCACTATTATATCCTGTGGCTAGGCTGGAAGCCACTATTGTATCCCATGGCATGGCCGAAGGCCACTGTCATATCTCGTGGTAGTGCCGGAGGTCACTATTATCTCTCGTGGTAGGGCCAAAGGCCACTATTATGTCTAGTTGCGAGGGTAGATGCAACTATTGTATCCCATGGTAGGGCCATAAATCAATACAAAACATAATCTTATATCTCAGGATTTTCATATGCAATATCATCATAATAGAGTACTGAGTAGATAAATATCATATAATCTGATAAACATTTCAGACTTCATATTAATATTTCACACAGTAGAGAAACATAGTAGAAAAATTGCTCATGTCTATACAAGTCATGATAAAATATCAGATTTATAAAGTTTAGAACATAGACTAGTGCAAAAAAATAATTGTTGTTGTTTTCATAACAAAATATGTAGGTTTTCAAAAAATAAACCTCAGTTAGTTTTAGCAAAGTCTAGCATAGGAACTCCGCTTACCTGGATTTTGCAGTATACTATCTAAGTTTTAAACTCAAACAAAACTAGTATCACAACCTAATAAAAAAATACCATTAATATGCAAGTATCTCATACCAACCCAGAGCCACACTACTAATAAAATTCTAAAGTCCAAGCTATAGCTCCATATGAGCCTAATAAAAAACCCATAAACAAAATAGTCCATCATGATCCTTTAGGTTTATAAGGGACCAAATACAACATCCAACGCACTACTCCACCAATAGATTAGCCCTACCTCCTTGGATTTGCTTTAATTTCACAACAACGCACCTCACCATTAACAGTCATACTCATGAGAAGTCAGAATACCAATCCAAAATTTTCGACCATCCCAATCTCTGTCCACCACCTTACAACTAGGTAGCCTCCAAACATTAATCAACAATCAAATCAAAACTACAAACACCAACTCACAAACCTAGACAACCTAACTTCCAGTAGACAACAATCATAAGACTCAAAAAAATTAAGCTGTGGTTACAAGGTTAAAGCTCGAGAGTATCTTACCAAATCTTATAAAGGTGGTTGGTTAGATTTGAAAGAAAGGAATCGCTGGTTACAGATGGTTCGTGATGGTCTGAAGCACTTGGCAAGATGGGGTAGTACTGTAACAACATGCTATAAATTCAAAGGATGAATATTTTTAGGCTTTAGAAATTTCGTGAAAACTCCGTAGGTTTTCAAAAATCGACCAATCATATAGATTTTAAGCTATCAACATAGTCAACGTTACCACTCTCTATGGTGTCAGAAGCACAATTTTATTTTTTTGTGGTAGTTTTAGAGTCGGAATAGAATACAGTCTGCACCATTATACATAGAGGAATATTTATGATTTTATAGCACAATAAATCCATTTTCAATTTTCAAATAAAATACTTGTTTGAATACATGTTTTGTTTATTTTAAGGCCCTTCAAAAATTGAAATTTGATAAACTATTTGCACTATTAGTTTAGTATGATTATTTAGGATCTTTCAATGCAAAGTTTATTTTTCACTTTTCTGGAATGAATGTAACCTCAGTAAGAGTGTTAAGTGTAGTGTTTCAAAATCATAATGTGGAATGTCCAAATTAAGTTTGAGAAATTTTATATGGACACTTGAAAAAATCTTAGCCACACTTGCTGAATAGTATTGGACACTTGACACCAAGATGATCCATGAGACGGAAATGTGAAGGAAATCAATGTTTGAGATTAGACCACGTAAGCAAAACCCTAATCCATCCAACCACCCAAATTGTGCTAAAATAAATAGGGTTTCAATCCTAGTGAAATCCTACACTTTTGAAATCCAATTGAAACCCTAAAAGCTTGGTTGAAACCAAAACTCTAAATGGTTTCTCCAAAACTCAAATTGGATTCCAAACTCTAAATGGATTTGACTTTTAGCATTGTGTTTATTCACTTGATTAAATCACTCCTACATGCTATTCAACCCTTTAAACCTTGGAAATCTTGTTGGGTCAAGAAAAATTAGATTTGGAATTGATAACATCTCAAACTCTCTTTAAACCCCAAAATGAGGCTCATTCGATTAAAGCCTATTAGGCCTATGAATTTGGACCACCATGGAAAAGTTTCTTCAGGAAGTTTCCTCCCATCCATGAAAAACCAACCTCTACCCAAGGCAGCCCTCAAATGGCACTTGATGGGAAAGCAAAGTCCACCTCACTACATGGTAGCTGAAGGCAGCCCAATACGATAGACGGCTTGTCCCTTGTTTTGTCAAAACCGCCATTACTCAAGTGTCACTCAGGCCCACCCTTGACCCTATAGATTGTGTAAGGGTTGTGTAGATCATCCCCTTTTCATTTAATCCCTTTTCCCACACATTTCTTAGAGTGAAACTTAGAAACTCTGTCGGGAAGTTTTCCTAGCTTTCTTTCTTTCAATTTTTGAAGCCCTTTTAAGTCTTTTTGCATGCTTATTCCCTCATGAAAGTTTTTGCTCTTTAAGTCTAGTTTCTGTGGTTACCTTTTGGTTTGATTTTATGGTCTTTGATAAGTCAAAAGTTGTTTTAACCATGTAAAGGTCTTTCTAAGTGACAAACTAGATGGTATGTTGTATTTTAGAGTTTTTGACCAAGCTAATAGGCAGATTATGGTCCAAAATTTTTATGTAGTATTGTTAACAGGTTTATATTAATTTTTATAAGATTTTGATGAAATATTCTCTTAGATCTAGAAAGTTAGAAATTGGAAAAAGTAAAATAATGTTTTATGAAAGCTTGGATATTTTGTGGTTTAATCTTACTCCAATGACTTTGATATTTTTACTTGATGATCTTAAACCTTTGATATATATGTTACAATTTTTTTTGTTTTCTTTTAAGATTTTAAGCATTGATTTGTAAAGATATGATTTTTATGCATGAGGATACTTGGTTAAGTAAAAAATGTGAGGTTTTTTGGCTAGATCCATGTTTTGGTTTAATTTTGGCAATGTGATTTTAAGTTTAATGCATGGATCTTTTGTGAAACATATTTTTAAACCATATGATGTTGTTAGTTTGTGGTTTTTAGCATCGCATCGTATGTCTCGTATCAAGAGGATTGATCAAAACTAAAGTTGTGAAAATTATCTTTTGATGAAGTGTTGGAGCCGAGTGCTTCAAGTTGGATTTTTGTGACTTTTGGTGATTTGCATTTGATGATTCAAAATATTTTAGTTCTTAAGAGTGTGTTATGGACACGTTAGAAGAAAGTTTTGA
Organism: Carya cathayensis; assembly: GCA_011037825.1. Taxonomy (NCBI): domain Eukaryota; kingdom Viridiplantae; phylum Streptophyta; class Magnoliopsida; order Fagales; family Juglandaceae; genus Carya; species Carya cathayensis. The sequence continues at coordinate 840,483 of QGSO01000271.1, read as the reverse complement.
ATTTTTGGAGTTCTTGAGATGTTTTAAAAAGAGTTAAAACCTTGAGATTCAAGGATTTATGTTTGAGTTAAAAAGTTTGGATCTTTTGATTAAAAAGTTTTGTATTTTTGTGAAGATGATTTTTATTGGTTGTTTTAAGCATACTTCTAAGTATTGGATGTGATGATCTATGTTGCATTGTTTTGGTTTAAACCTAAGTTTTGAAGTTAGATAAATTTGCAACAAAAATAAAAGAGAAATGGCCTAAGGATGTTTCGGCCACAATATGTAAGTTCTAGTGTGTTTTAGAGTTAGGATGTGAAATCCTTAAATTAGAAGTAAAATCATAATTTTTCTACATGTAGAGGGTAAAATGGTAAGGGAACTACTATTTATATGTTTATGTTGTCCTATATGCCATGTTATGCATGCTACATCATGTATGTCTGTCACACATGATAAATTTTGTTAAGACATATGTATCTATCATATAATATATTCTGTCATGCAATATTTATTTATTACACAATATACTTTCTCATATAATGTTATCTGTTACGTGTTATGTCATGTTACATAATATTATCTATTACACGTATGCCATGTCACGTAATGTTATTTGGTACACATTATGCCATGTCACGTAATGTTTACCTGTTACATGTTATGCCATGCTATGTATTGTTAGTTAGTTTCATGTTACATCAAATCATGCATCTCATGTACATGTCACGCCACGTTACGTCATGTCATCTGTCTTTTTATTTCATCTCACGTTATGTTTCAAGTATAGAGTGTGTCTCAAAAGTAGTATTTTCTCAATCAGTCATGCTAGTGATACTCGTGACGTAATCACTATAATTGCCTGAGATACTTCTGGCGTGTTAGAATACCTCTACTCAAATTCTCTTAGCGAATCATTCTGATTGTCAGAGTATTACCTAGTACTCTTGGTGTAATCATTTTGATTGTTAGGATATTGACTCACTCAAAAATGAGTAGCACAAAGGCTATCCCAAGTGCAGGAGGATGTCGTGTAATAATTAGGAATAAATTCCTAGATCGTCTCCTCAGGGAAAGTTACTCAAAAATTAAACTCGTTGAAAAAGTGTGAAAAACTTCACAAAGAAAAAAAAAACAAGTGGATGGTATGTGCAATGGATAGAGAGGTTACTAGTCATGGACTAGATTCATATTTTTAGATTTGTTTGTCGGATTGAAATGTAAATGACTAATAGATTAAATTCAGAAATTAATGAAACTAAATTAAGAATTAAACTAAATTAGAAACTAATTGACAAACATGCACTAAAAATTTAAAATGCCCAAAGAAATGAAAGATTAAACAAGTGAGAAAAATAAATAACACGAAATAAGTAAACAGAAAATAAATTGCCCAAACTTCTAAACCAAAAATCTCAAAAGTATTCTGTAAACTTTAAACTGAAGTTATATAAAAATAGAGAATAAAAAGTCTGAACGAAAATTCCCCTTCACCATTCAATTGAAATTCAAAACAAAAAGAACCAACTTCTCATGTAACACTCTTGAAAATTAATTTCCAAACCTTTAATGAAAAATCTAGAACAATTCTTTATTCCATGAAATTAACTAACACACTTGCAAGAATTTAAAATATTACACATAATGAAATAAAATTCTAGAGTAATTCTTAGCACAATTAATAAAAACTCTAAAACAATTCTTTAATCCATGAAATCTCTTAACACACTTGCTAGAATTTAAAGTATTACACTTAATGAAATAAAATTCTAAAGCAATTCTTAGCACACTTAATAAAAACTCTAAAACAACATAGCATTGCAACCAAAAGAAAAAAAATTCCGAATACTAAGACTTGAATTTTGCATTTCAACACAACTCCATCTTTATTTCATTCACACATCCCCACCTACTAACCAACTTAAAAAATCAACTTAGCAACAATTAAATTACAACTTGACCAAAACTTCATGCAAGAATTAAAGTAGCAACAACTTCACTAAAAAATGCTAAAGAACATAAGAACAACACTAAAACAAAGCATAAAAAATTCCTCCCCTACTCCACACGTCCAACCCCTATTTAAAGAACCCATCTACCACTTCTTGAATGTCCAATTTGGTGGAAAAATAGTAGCACAATTCGGTGGAGAGGCAGCCTTCATTCTTGACTTTTTCAATGATCAATTGATGCAGAATTTTCGGTGGAAAGAGCAGATGAATTTCGGTGGAAAGAGCAGCCTTCATTCTTGACTTTTTGGTGATCAATTGATGCAGAATTTTCGGTGGAGAAGTAGATGAATTTCGGTGGAAAGAGCAGCCTTCATTCGGTGGAAATACAACACATGTTCTTGACTTTTTTGTTGCTCATCTTGTGCAGAATTTCGGTGGAGGGACAGCAGCCTAATTTCAAGACTTTTTGGTGCAATTTGTTTCAAGAAATTGTTGCTGTCCGAGTGCTTCAATTTCTGCATGTGTTTCTACTTTATTTTTCTGCATCCGTGAGTTGTATGTGTTGAGCTTTATTTTTCTGTTTTGAATTCCAGCCGTGATTGTTGATTTCTTCATTGAGGTGCCGTGAATTGTGTGAGTTGCTTCCCTTTATTTTCTGCATGTGTGATTTGATTTCCAGCTGTGAGCTGCATGTGTGCTGTGATTGGTTTGAGTTCCAGCTTGCATGTGCTGGTTTCTTCCTTGAATTTTCCGTATATGTCAGACCACCTCCTTCCATTTTCTTTCTCTTCTGTTTTTAGCTTCTGTCCGTACCTACTTTCCAAGGAAACAACTTGCTTCTTTTCTTTCCTTCCGTAAAATCCTCTTACCAAACGTCCAGCTATCTCCTCACAAGAGCTTCAGACCTCTCACAAGTCCCCCCACTCACCTCTAAAAAAATTCTGGTTCCTCTTCGTCCCATGCTAGAACGAAGCCTCCTCTTCTTCATGCACTGACTTTTTTATTATAGACTTCCAAGTCAAGCACGCACGGCTTCTCCAATCAATCAAGCACCGAAACTATCCTTAATTTCTGCACCCAATTCCGTCTCCTTTTTACGTCCAACTAGCCCACCGAAAGCACCCCCAGACAACACGTGAAACTGCTTCTTGACTTTACGTAAAAGCTTCACCGTTTGATCTCGTGAATTTTATTTAAGCTGAAAATAAAGAAATAAAAATACACTCGAAATAAATTAAAAAGAAAATAGATTTAAAAAAAAATATTATATATGTGAGGAAGTATTGTCCAATTAAATCATAGTTATAAAATTAAGCATAAACATGATATTAATCAATTAAAAATCACAACTCGAATTTATGCTTATTAACTATTTTTCCATCTAAAACCAATAAATAATGTCACGAATCAATTGAAATACATTGATTTTAAATAGCTAAAATATTCAATATCTCAGCTCAATCAGATATCTCATTTTAAAATATTCATAGTGGAATCATTTTGATTGTTAGGGTATCTTATTTTAAAATATTTATAGTGTAATCATTATCATTGTTTGAGTATCTCTGAAGGAATATGTTAGGTGTAATCATTCTGATTGTTTACAATTCCTGAGTTCATGTTCAGTTTTACATTAAGTTCATGTTTAGTTTTAGTTCATGTTCATGTTTATATTTAAGATCATGGTCAAGTTTAGTTTATTGAACAAGATTCCAAGTTCATGTGTTGCACGTTAAAGCTCATGTTATCTCAGTTCAAGTTCCTGTTACGTTAAGTTCAAGTTCATGTTATTCAAGCTCAAGTACACGTTCAATTCATGTTCAAGTCAGTTTATGTTCAAGTTCTTGTTATGTCAATTTTAGTTTCAGTTTTGTCTATGCTCAAGTTCAAGTCATGCCATGTTAAATGTTAAGTTACGTCATGCTTTATTTATGATCATGTATGCATTCATGATTTTACTGCCATGTATGTATATTTTACCTGTATTTTAAGTTATTTCTTAACTTGTTGAAATTTGTATTCAAACCTTACCGTGATACTCCCAACTACTATTCTCCCCATAATGGTAGACCATGTGTCAGGATTAAGAGGTGTAACAAGGGTTGATCGACTAGAGACGGTCTATTAGATAGTGACGGCATGACATGAAGCTCAGGGCCTCAATATTTCGATTTATCATTAGTATTATGACATTCTTGACTGAGTTGCGTGAGCTAATCAATGGATAAACCTAGTAGTTGCTTTAGTTCCTTCTTACACTTAAGGAGCTCAGTCTCTAGTACTCTTATGATTACAGACCTTTTGGACTCGTGCTATAATCAATAAGGTCTATCACTTTAATGGTTATGTATTATTATGTTTAAGAATTTTTTGGGATATTATTAGTTACTGCATAGTATTGCTCAAGAAAAAAATTATTCACTGTGAATATTGCATATTGCTAGACGCATACTAGGTGCATTGCATCTTTTATTTTCTTGAAGGGGGCAGGTAATCTTATGTTACATACTTGTATATCCTGATGCTTTATATGTCCGTTCGATCCCAAGTAGAATCTGGGGGTGTCACAAGTACAGCCTGTTCTAGTGGTGTCCATTGATCAAACCAATTATCCTACAACACAGAGAGAGAGAGAGAGAGAGAGAGAGAGAGAGAGAGAGAGAGAGAGAGAGAGAGATAGAGACAAAGATAGAGAGATAGAAGAATGCAATCGTGATGGACGAAGGATTTATTGGCATTGACAAATAGGGAGCAGCAGATAACAACCAAATTACTATGAGAGAGAGAGAGAGAGAACTAGATGAGTGAGACTTAGCGGCTAACCAATTAGAGATAAAATATGAGGAGCTAAGCATGGCAGCAAGCAGCAATCACAGAGAAGAGAGAGAAATAGGCAGAGAGAAGGAGGTTCGTGAGTGGTTATCTGTGTAAAAGGGAAAAAAAGAAGGAGTAGGGTATCAGGGGCTGGTGGAAGAAAAAAAAATGAGGGAAAACCAAGGCTTGATAAAATGGTGTGTTTCACACTTTTGTTTTTGTTTTTGGGTTTTTTTTTTCCTCTTGGGCTTTTAGTTAGAACTTGGGCTTGGCTCAAAAAGTGGGCTTGGTCATTACACTTGAACACTCAATTGGATCTCTATAGAGTTTTTCTAAAATATAATAGCTCTAGCTTCTCTCTTCACCCTAAAAGTCATGCATCTTAATCTATATATACTTGGGGTTTTTGTAGGCCACTTAAATAGCCCAAATTAAAGCAAAATTATGTCTTGCTAGATTTTTTCTCAAGCTAGGGTTAAGTGAACTTTTTGTCCAATTTTCATTTAAGCCAATATTGAGATGTGCTATTTTGACCCTGTAAACATTAGAACTTGAAAATTTTCATAAGATGTGAATTTGGATTTTTTGGGTATGGTCTTCAACACCATTAAATCATTTAAATTCCATATTGGGATCAAAATTTATGAATAGGTAAGTAGGCATAGAGAAGTAAAGAAGCTGAACAAGGAATCAAGTCTCCTCTCTAGTGCTCCCTAGGTTTTCCTAGTCAACATGGAGGTGGAGTCCACAGTCATCTTTGGCTAGCAGGATGGATGTCCTTGAACTGGGGTGTGCAAATTTCCAAAAATTCCGACTCCGACCAAACTCCGTTCCGATTCCGACTCCATCGGAGTCAGAATTTTCGGAACACGGAGTCGGAATCGGAGGCACTCCGAAAATGGTGTCGGAGTCGGAATCGGAGTTCGGAGCACATCCAGCTTCAAAATCCGACTCCGAACTCCGACTTTTTTAAATAAAAAACACAGATTCAAAATGACTTCGTTTTGAATCTGTATTTTTTTTCTCCGTTAAACTTAAACGACGACTTTCCTAGAAATAGGAACGACGTCGTTTGCTACATGAAGATAAACACACTGCCCAGTGCCCCTTTCTTCTTCTGTTCTTCATTTCGTTGCTCTGCGAGTTAGCCGCCCCTTTCTTCTTCTTCTTCTTCTTCTTCTTCCCTTGCCCAGCCGCTCACCGTCGTTCCCACTTCCCATATTTCCCCCGTTATCATTTGTTCTTCGTGCTGCGTTGGAAAGATTTGAAACTTTGCCGCTGCCCATGACGCCGTCTTCACTGAATCACAGTGCCGCTACCCACGGCGCAACGCCTCACTCCTCAGTACAAAATCAGTGAAATTAGGAACTTAGGGTTAGTATTTTATTTATCTTATTTATTCTCATAGTTGGTACTTGGTAGATTTTTGTACTTCAATCATCTTTAGCATCTTTGTTTTCTCTTAACTCTGAAGTCTTGTACCTACTCATCTTGGCATGATTTATTTCTTCTGGATGTGAACAAGGAGGTTGCAAGTGCATATCATTGTACCTTAATGGAGGGGGAAGATGCTATTGGAATCCTCAGTTATAGTCTTGCTTTTCGGGTTGGGAATTGGAATATGTGGCCGATTTCTCTGAATTTTTTAATTCTAGCCCCCTTGTAATTTGTAAATGTAGTCGAGGTGTAGATAATATGTCTTGAAGATTACCATTGCCTGGAAAATTTGACATTTGGTTGTTGTATGGAGTGTTGTGAGGATTGATTGATATGAAATTCCCTCAGGTATATGAGTTACTATGGTGCCTTGACAGGTTGATGAGTTATATGTGAGGTTGCTGGTTTTCCATTTTTTCACCGTCAATATTAGGAATTTTGAATCTTTGATGGTGTCAAGCATCCTTAGCTGTAGCTCTGATGCACTTCCTTTGTCTTTGAGTTCACCTCCTTACCTAGTGAAGTTGTTTTATTTAGATATAAATTCCATTGATCTGTTTTAATTTTTTTGAACAAGTAATTTTTTTTAAAAGCGCAAAGGTGTACAAGTTACAACCAAGCACACAGGATGTATCAAGAGAATGCACCTGACTAGGGGAAGAAGGAAAACAAAAAGACACTCTAGAATCTAGATGACAAAAGAGATAGAATCTATCTGAGTTTGCTAATCCCAAGTATACTTATCTTATTAACGTGTTGCTGTATACTTATTAGAATAAATTGGTTGGTATGTAATGGTCATCTGTTCTCTACCATAGAGCATAGCTAGACTTATAGTTTTATGAAAATTTTACCTTTAATATAATAGGTACATTAGGATCACACAATGTTGGTGTATGGTTGAAGAGGCCATGTGAATCTGTGATGGCTGAAACAATCTTAAAGGGCATGTAAGATAAGTTTATTACCATGGTCAACAAGTATGTTGTAGTTATGAGGAACTATTTAAGGTCACTCAAAGATAGCATCGCCAGATTTAAGGTTCATTAACATTCTTGAAATACAGTTGGTGAGGTCCTAAAGATTGCTGACTATTGAAAAGAAAATATTTGAGAAGTATAATATGTCAGTTTATTACACTCTAAAAGACATTGGCATGTTTGTAGACTGTAAAATTAATCATGACAGATCCTATTACCAGGTTTAGTAAATACGGGTTGGCAAGGTCCTAAAAATGAATTCAAGTGAGTCTCCCATTTAGTATCAGGTTTAGTGGCAGGATGAAATCTTTGTCAGCAACAAATATATATCATTCTTTTTTGCTTTCGAACACTCAATCTCTGTAGTAGTAAGGAGTTAGCTTGTTATGAAATCAATTTATTTTTATTTTTTATTTTATCAGTAAACTAGATTGTTATTGATGAGAGTGATAGGCATAGCCCATGTACATGGAACATATACAAGAGCAACACCTAAGCATGATTAGCAGTTGATACAAATAAAATCATGGATGCTCAGTGAAATCCTGGACAACTGACCAATGGAGTAAAGTGTTGAAAAAGGAAATTCTAAGCTCATCCATTATCCACTTGCAATTTTCGTATCTTCTTGTATATGTTTGATTCAAATGCTACAGGATTACTTGTATATGCTTTCTTGTATATTTCTTGTGTATAAGTGTAGAAAAATAGAAATAAAAATTAGACAATAATATATATATGTGGTTTGACATTAAAGTTTTATTCGTGAATTCATAGAATATTTGTTTTGCATTTTTGCTGGCTTATGTTTCAGTTGGCATTTGAAATGCAGTTATCACGTTTTAAGAAGTTATTTGAGGAGGAGATTGTTTACAGACTCAAGACTAGTTCGTCTTCAGCTCCACAAAAAGATCGTATAACACGCCAATTTAGACAAGCTATCTAGTATCTGCCTATCTGGGTATGCTTGCTGAGATGTTTCAGTATTTATTTTATTTTATTACTATTTAAGGCAGCAGCCTCTTATCTAATTTTTTTTTTTGATAAATATGGAGGCTTCACCTAGTGGAAGGTCGGAAGGGAATCCACAGGCCACAATTCCGTCACCGATATCTAGACCCACTTCTAGAGCAACTACTTCTTGTGCAAGTAGTCGATTCCCACTTCCAGTAGACATAGAAGATGAGGATGAGTTTAATGAGGAGGAGGAGATGGGTATTGGGGATGAACCACCTCCATCTGCAACGCCATCTCAACCACAAACTACTAAAAAAAGGTCTTGGACATGGGAGCATTTCACCAAGATTCCAGGTAATCGTGAGAACCTACAGTGGTGACATGGGTGAGATGTCACCACTGTGGGATGTCACCACTGTGGGCAACTTTGTAAATGTCATTCAAAGAAGCAAGGCACATCTGTCTTGATAGCTCATCTTCATGGTTGCTAGCAATATAAAATGGCGAAGGGAGAGGCGACCACTGATCAGACCAAGCTCAGTTACGAAACTTCTACGGCCACTGATGGTACACAAATTAAGAAAATGGTCATCCCTCAATACAGTGAGAAATTGGTGAGGGATATGCTTGTAGAGATGATAATTGAAGATGAGATGCCTTTTACCACAGTCGATAAAAGAGGCTTTCGAAAGTTTGTCAAGACTATTGAGCCACGATTTCCATTGCCATCACGGTACACGGTTATGCGAGATTGTATGAAGAAGCATGCCAAAGAGAAGGCAGAGATGGAGAAGATGTTCACTACCACTAGTCAGAGAGTGTCATTTACGACTGACACATAGACTTTCATACAGAACATATCCTACATGTGTATCACAGCACACTACATCGACAGTGAGTGGAATTTGAGAAAACGGATTATTGGGTTCAAAGAAATTATTGATCATAAGGGAGCATCAATAGGGGCACTGATGGATGATTGTTTAAAGGATTGGGGAATTCAAAAAGTTCTATGTATTGCAGTTGACAATGCCAGTGCCAATGACACTGCAATTGAATGGTTCAAGAGGAATACGAGTGTGAAAGCTTATGTCATCCGCAACCACGAATTTATTCATGTTCGATGTTGTGCTCATATCCTCAACCTGATTGTCCAGGAGGGGTTAAAAGAGGTTGATGATTCCATTACCAGAGTCCGCAATATTGTGCGGTATGTGAGAGCTTCCCCTCAAAGGCTGTCCAAGTTCAAGGCAATAGCAAGCCAGCTTGGGATTTCATGTTCTAAGACATTGTGCTTGGATGTTCCGACTCGATGGAACTCGACATACCTTATGTTAGATGTGGCACAAAAGTACCAAAGAGCATTCGAGCGGATGGAGGTCGAGGATGGGGGGCTTAAGTATGCTTTGTTGGAG
>QGSO01000271.1:583806-830909 GCA_011037825.1 Carya cathayensis | reverse complement strand
TATATGCTTTCTTGTATATTTCTTGTGTATAAGTGTAGAAAAATAGAAATAAAAATTAGACAATAATATATATATGTGGTTCGACATTAAAGTTTTATTTGTGAATTCATAGAATATTTGTTTTGCATTTTTGCTGGCTTATGTTTCAGTTGGCATTTGAACTGCAGTTATCACGTTTTAAGAAGTTATTTGAGGAGGAGATTGTTTACAGACTCAAGACTAGTTCGTCTTCAGCTCCACAAAAAGATCGTATAACACGCCAATTTAGAGAAGCTATCTAGTATCTGCCTATCTGGGTATGCTTGCTGAGATGTTTCAGTATTTATTTTATTTTATTACTATTTAAGGCAGCAACCTCTTATCTAATTTTTTTTTTTTTGATAGATATGGAGGCTTCACCTAGTGGAAGGTCGGAAGGGAATCCACAAGCCACAATTCTGTCACCGATATCTAGACCCACTTCTAGAGCAACTACTTCTTGTGCAAGTAGTCGATTCCCACTTCCAGTAGACATAGAAGATGAGGATGAGTTTAATGAGGAGGAGGAGATGGGTATTGGGGATGAACCACCTCCATCTGCAACGCCATCTCAACCACAAACTACTAAAAAAAGGTCTTGGACATGGGAGCATTTCACCAAGATTCCGGGTAATCGTGAGAACCCACAGTGGTGACATGGGTGAGATGTCACCACTGTGGCCAACTTTGTAAATGTCATTCAAAGAAGCAAGGCACATCTGTCTTGATAGCTCATCTTCATGGTTGCCAACGATATAAAATGGCGAAGGGAGAGGCGACCACTGATCAGACCAAGCTCAGTTACGAAACTTCTACGGCCACTGATGGTACACAAATTAAGAAAATGGTCATCCCTCAATACAGTGAGAAATTGGTGAGGGATATGCTAGCAGAGATGATAATTGAAGATGAGATGCCTTTTACCACAGTCGATAAAAGAGGCTTTCGAAAGTTTGTCAAGACTATTGAGCCACGATTTCCATTGCCATCACGGTACACGGTTATGCAAGATTGTATGAAGAAGCATGCCAAAGAGAAGGCAGAGATGGAGAAGACGTTCACTACCACTAGTCAGAGAGTGTCATTTACGACTGACACATAGAATTTCATACAGAACATATCCTACATGTGTATCACAGCACACTACATCGACAGTGAGTGGAATTTGAGAAAACGGATTATTGGGTTCAAAGAAATTATTGATCATAAGGGAGCATCAATAGGGGCACTGATGGAAGATTGTTTAAAGGATTGGGGAATTCAAAAAGTTCTATGTATTGCAGTTGACAATGCTAGTGCCAATGACACTGCAATTGAATGGTTCAAGAGGAATACGAGTGTGAAAGCTTATGTCATCCGCAACCACGAATTTATTCATGTTCGATGTTGTGCTCATATCCTCAACCTGATTGTTCAGGAGGGGTTAAAAGAGGTTGATGATTCCATTACCAGAGTCTGCAATATTGTGCGGTATGTGAGAGCTTCCCCTCAAAGGCTGTCCAAGTTCAAGGCAATAGCAAGCCAGCTTGGGATTTCATGTTCTAAGACATTGTGCTTGGATGTTCCGACTCGATGGAACTCAATATACCTTATGTTAGATGTGGCACAAAAGTACCAAAGAGCATTCGAGCGGATGGAGGTCGAGGATGGGGGGCTTAAGTATGCTTTGTTGGAGCCTGCAGGAAAGGGGCTTGGTGCGCCAGACACACATGACTGGACTAGTGTGGGGCACTTTGTGAGATTTTTACAAGGTTTTTATGATATGACTGTGCGGATATCTGGATCCTCATATACAACTGCAAACTTGTTCTTTAGCGAGCTTTCAGAGCTTCACTACCACTTGCAAGAAGGTAGTACTGATCGATGCGGACTATTATCTGGTATGGCTATGAGGATGCAGGCCAAATATGATAAATATTGGGGGGATGTTGAGAAAATAAATAGATTACTTTTTGTAGCTATGATCCTTGACCCCCGATATAAGTTGGCCTTGATAGAATTTTGGGCAAATTCCACAATGGGGGCAGTGATGGCTGCACGGTTTATTACAATGCTTAAAAGAGATCTTGATGACTTATATTCCCACTATAACAATAGTGGTCAGCCTTCATCCGCAGAGGGCACCTCACACTCGATTCCGACACCTCACTTCGATGACCGTAGCTCAGATGACTCATTACATCCACCACGTCGAGGTTACAATATTGTGAATCAATATCATCAACTCGTTGCAACGAGGAATATTATGCAATGTACTTCTGAGATTGAACGGTATTTTATGGAAGAGGTCGAGGCACCTAGCAATGCATTTCAGCTATTAAATTGGTGGAAGGTTAATTCCACCAAGTATCATATCCTTTCTCGTATTGCCCGAGATGTGCTGGCCATTCCTATCACTACGGTTGCCTCTGAGTCCGCATTTAGCACTGGAGGTCGAGTATTAGATCCTTACCAGAGTTCATTGTCACCGTCAACTGTGGAGGCCCTCGTTTGCACACAGAATTGGTTAAGTGATACGCCCATTGGACTAGATACCATTGGCTTTGATGCTGATAGCTATAAGCTTGAATCGTGTAACTTTATTTGAGTATTTGAATTAGTTTATTTAAATCTTTTTATGATTTCATAAATCTATTAAACTTATACTTTTTATGATTTCATAGATATAATTGTGAACCCTAGCATACTTGCTGATGACTGATACTTGGAGTGTGGCTAAGTTGATAAACTCCATTTAAATTTTATTGGTGAGAAATACGCAGTCAAATTTTATTTTTAGCAATAATAAATTTTTTGAATCATTTTTTTTTCTTTTTATTGATTGTAACTTTTTATTTAATTTCAGGTATCACCAACGACAAACCACGATGTATTGGAAGATGTTTTGGATCCGAGCACCTCTGTATTGAAGATGTTTTTATTTTTGTATTGGAAGATGTTCGAAATGGATTGTCTAAACTATTTTATTTTTGTATTGGAAGATGTTCGAAATGGATTGTCTAAACTATTATCAATGTTTTGAACAATTGTGTAGGAGTTTGTGAAAGATGTAATATGTATTATATCTTTTTTTTTTTTTAAGGGCTCGGAATTGGTCAAATGAGGTCCAAATATATCGGAATCGGATGGGGACGGAGGTCGGAGCCCAATTCTGATCGAAATTCATCGAAACTCCGAACTCCGATCGGAGTCGGACTCCGACTACGACTCGGAGTCGGAGCCGGAGTGATTTTCCGGTTCCGACTCTGGTCGGATTCGGAGTTCGGAATTGGTGATTCCGACTCCGTTGGAGTCGGAGCCCAGGGCTATCCTTGAAGACCTTTGGGGTCATCTTACATTAATTGAGGAAGAGGAAGAGGTTGTAGTCAACCCTAAGGGGTGCAATGAGGAAATAACTAAAAAAGGGGGTCTGAACCTCATTGGAAGAATTTGTGGCAATCCTATTGTTGAAAGAGAAGTGGTTTAAAAAACCCTAGGTAAATATGGTGAATCAGTAAATGAGCCTTATTCCAGTTAGTTGAACGCAATTTCTTCATAATCACGTTCCCTACTCATGCGGATAAAGACCGAATTCTAGAGGGGAAGCCATGGCTTTTTGATAACATGCTATTTGTGCTCTTGCCTTATTTTGGAACTATGGAACCTGGTCGCATTAATTTCTAGTCTGAAGTTTTTTGGCTTCGCCTACATAATATGCCATTTGGTACAATGACAAAGGATTGGAGGGTCCAGATTGGGTCATCAGTAGGGAAATTGCTGGACGTGGAAGTCATAGAGGATGGGATAGGGTGGGATAATTTTTTGAGGTTCATGTGGAAGTCAAGCTGCAAAAGGCTTTGGCACGGGGTAGATTCATCAATGTATAGGGGAAGAAAATATCGATACCATTAACATACGATAAGCTCCCACACCTCTGTTTTTCATGTGGATGGTTTTTGCATGGGCCTCAGGATTGTACTATGGTACCAGATAATCCGAATGAAAAAAGCTTGGTCAACCCACAGTTCGGTTCTTGGTTGAGGGCAAATGACAGGTCACGCCAGAAATCCCATCATTAGGCTACCTTTGGGAGCTTTGGAGATGGCAACAAGTCTGAAGGCAATGCTGAGCATTGGGTTTCCTGGAAGTGCTCTGACCTGGGACACCATGTCAGTTGCTAAAGTAGTGATACCCTCAGCCATTTTGATCATAGGACGCACCAACTGTGAGATTTTGGGGGGTCATTGCCATAGCTGAAACTGAATAGGAGCTTTATGAAGTTGGCAATGTAAAACGGGGGAGAAGGCAGCTTCTCACCAATTCTAAATTTGAAGTTTCTGAGTCCCCATTGGCAGGTGTTTCTAGTAAGGGGCTAGACCTACGTGGGCCCAATGACTCTGAGATGCTTGGGCCTTCTGAGTCCGAGCCGATTGGGCCGTTTTCTTATAAGTGGACCCATACGGATTCCACACAACAATGGTCCCCTACACATCAAGCAAACATGCATAACAACTTGCTGCATCCCCAGGAAATTGAAATTCCAATTGAAGAAGTTCCAGAGGAAAAGCGTCTGAGCCCCAAAACTTTACGGGCAAGGCAAAGAGATGGAAGCTTATGGCATGAGAACTAGATAATCTTTTTCCAAACCTTTTGTGCCCATTGATAAAGATACGTGACCCCACATGATGAGGATCTTTCTCTTGGTGCGCTAGTTAAGAAGCATAAGAGGGCTTCCTCTCTTTCTAATGCTATGCGTAAGGAATTGGCGGTGGCTGGAAGTCAGCCCTGCCGAACCTCATGAAACTCCTCAGTTGGAACTATCAGGGGCTTAGGAACCCCCGAACAATTTAGACCCTCAATTCTATAATCAAGGAAAAGGGTCCCAAAATGGTGTTCCTAATTGAAACATAGTTGTCAGGTGTCAAGGCTAACAAAATTGCTAGAAGGTTAAATTTTGAGTGTTGTATTATTGTAGATGCTATAAGGAGAAGTGGGAGTTTAATCCTCATGTGGAAACAAGATGTTGTTTTTTAATTGCTAAATTAATCCCTAAGGCATGTAAATGGGTTTGCCTCTAACAAAAAAGAAAGTACTAAGTGGTTCCTCACTTGCTTTTATGGTGACCTTATGGCAAGTAGTAGAAGTCTTTCATGGCAGCTACTGGATTCGTTTAAACAAGAATCTTTGGGCTGGTCCGTCATAGGGGATTTTAATGAAGTCCTTTCTCATGATGAAAGGGTGGGGGGAAAGGATCGAGGAGAAGCTCATATGAGGCTCTTTAGAGAAGTTACTGAATCTGGCTAGCTATATAATCTTGGATGGAAGGGTCAAAAATTTACTTGGAGCATTCGTTGACTCACTCAAAAATAGTAGCATTAATGCTATCCCAAGTGCAGGAGGATGTCGTGTAATAATAAGGAATAAATTCCTAGATCGTCTCCTCAGGGAAAATTTACTCAAAATTTAAACTCGTTGAAAAATTGTGAAAAACTTCACAAAGAAAAAAAAATAAATGGTATGTGCAATGGATGGAAATTTTACTAGTCATGGACTAGATTCATGTTTTTAGATTTGTTTGTCGGATTTGAATGCAGCGATGAAAAGTAAGGAATGAAAATGCATGAAACTAAATTAAAATTGCTGAAATTAATAGACTGAAATTTAAAAGAACAAGAAAAATAAATGACATTAATTTAAATAATAGGAATTAAAGATGCAAGAAAATAAATGACATTAACCTAAATAGAGGAATTACAAGTGCGAGAAAAATAAATGATAGTAATTTAAATAAACAGAAATTAAAGGTGCAAAAAAAATAAATGACAGTAATTTAAATAGACAGAAATTAAATGTGCACGGAAAATATAAGACATTAAACTGAAATTAAATAAAAACAGGAATTGTAAGGAATAAACTTGATGTTTGGAAATGGAGACTGCGTTCTCCAATCCAAAAATCTGAACTTCCAGATAAAATGATTTCTCAAATAAAATAAACGCTCTAAATAAAATGCATCCTAAAAGAAATTGAACTCTCAATTAAATTAAAATTTCAAATAAATTACACACTCAAATTGAAGTTGAGCTCTAAATAAAATAAACACTAAAAGAAATTATTTCCTAGATGAATACAAAGAAAGCTTGCTTTAACATGGAAAGAAAACTTGCTTCCTTAAGTTTCAAATTAAAGCTGTAAAATAAACTGATGCTGAATGAAAACTAAAACAGAAGCATGAAACTGAAAAATGAATTAAAATGAACAACAACTGCCGAATGAAATGAGAATGAAACTGAAAAATGAAAGCTAAGTTTTAAAGTTCTGTCTTCTCTCCTTCGTCTCCACTGCCTTGATGATCTTTCTCTTCTGAGCTCTCTCCTATTTATAGGAGAGAGCATCCTACCATTTCTCAAGAGTGGGTGGCCAAACTTTGAAGAATGGTGGAGTGGGTGGCCTAACTTGGGAGTGGGTGGCCTAACTTTGAAGAATGGTGGAGTGGGTGGCCTAACTTGGGAGTGGGTGGCCTTCTATCTTTCTGCATGTGCTGATTTTCTGCTTGCTCCCTTGAGTTCCAGCCGTGAGTTCCATTCTCTTTTAGTATTTTTATAAATGCCCTGCAGTACATAAAAAATAGTATTTCTTTCAAAGGCAAATATAGAACTTTATGTAGTATAAAATATTGACATCAATTAATTTGCATTCAATATTAGAATTTGATGCATAATTAAGTGTTCAATCTTTATTTGATAAAATAAATCACCCATTTAAACAACTTAATTATGCAATTCTAACATTTTATCAATCGTCACGAAGATTCCATTTACACAAAAGAGAGATTGGACATGGCTTTTGCAAATGGCACTTGGAAGACAGTATTCTTAGATTCTAGGGTGGAAGTTCTACTGGCTATTTGTTCAGACCACTACCCTTTTCGATTATCTTTCTCTAGTGGAAGGGCTAGTGAGAAGAGGTTCTTCTCCCAATTTAAGTATGAAGCAAGTTGGAGTAATGAGGAGGGTTGCAAGGATCTCATTGCTTCTCAATGGAAGAAAATGTCTATGGTAAGGGGCTGTTTGCAGAATGTCCAATATAAACTTGAGGTTTGTAGCCATAGCTTAAAACAATAGAGTAAGAACCTAATACGTAGCAGGACCAAAGCAATTAGAGATAAAACCTCTAAGATCAAGAGGCTTTAGCAAAATGAAGATGCAAGGAACATGAGGCAGCTAAAGAACTTGCAATCAGAACTCAATTTTTTGCTAGACCAGGAGGATATAAGGTGGAAGGTGACAAAAACTCTAAATTCTACCATGCTTGTGTCAAGCAAAGAAGGAAGAAGAATTGTATAAAGTTAGTGGAAAATGAGGCTGGTAAGATCTTAATTGGCCATGAGGATATCTCCAGGGGATTTTGGCATCACTTTTCCCAAGTTTTTGCTACCTCAAATCCGTCACAAAGTAATATCGATAACTGTCTGAGAGGGGTCAACCCAAGGATATCTTCTGAGATGCAGTCACGACTGGACTTACCTTTTACTAAGGTTGATATAGAAGGGGCTTTGAAACATATGTCACCCTTTAAATCTCCCAGGCTGGATGTTTTCAATGCTGGTTTCTACAAAGATCATTGGGATCTAGTGGGTAATGATGTTTGTGTTGCAGTATCAGATTACTTAAGAACTGGCCGAATGCCACAGGGTCTTAACCACACTTACATTGCATTGGTGCCTAGGTAAACTCTCCTAAATCAATGCATAAATTTTGGCCTATTAGTTTATGTAACGTGTTATATAAATTGATCTCTAAAGTCCTAGCTAATCGACTAAAGGGGGTGTTGGCAAAAATAACCTCCTGGAACCAAAGCGCTTTTATTCCAAGGAGATTAATTTTTAACAATTTTATGGAGGCGTATGAAATCTAAGCATAAAGGTAAGATGTGTAGTATGGCCATTAAACTTGATATGTCAAAAGCTTATGACCGTGTTGAATGGGCTTTCTTGTAAACCATGTTAATGAAGCTATGTTCATGAAGCTAGGCTTTTCAGCCAAGTGGACCAATTTGTTGATGGGATGTGTGAAGTCAATGAGCAACTCAGCGCTAGTTAAAGGGATACCAGGGGAGGAGATTATACCTTTTAGGGGTCTGAGACAAGGAGACCCCCTATCCCCTTATCTTTTTCTAATTGTGCCGATGGCCTCTCTTCACTCTTACAAGCTTCTAAATTGAATGGAGGTATTCAAGGAGTAGCAGTTCATAGGGGAGGTGTAAGGATAAATCACCTCCTATTTGCCGATGATTGTGTTATTCTATGTAGGGCAAAAATTGAGGAATGGGCTAGAGTCATGCATGTGCTAAATACATATGAAAAGGCTTCTGGTCAAACCCTCAATAAATAGAAAATATCCATTCTGTTTAGCTCTAATATTAGAGCTAATGCTAAAGCCTATATCCTCCAAATTGCTGAAGGAGTCTCTTATGATGATTATAAGAAATATCTGGGACTTCCTACCTTTGTAGGTAGGTCATACAACACTTTTCAAAGCTTAAAGGAGAAGATATGGAAGAGGATACATAGTTGAAAGACTAATTTTCTTTCAGCTGCAGGAAAAGAGATCCTCATCAAAAGTGTCTTGCAAGCAATTCTGGCATATACCATGAGCATCTTTAAACTACCTGGGGGGTTAATTAAAGAGATTGAAATGTTTTTTTCAAAATTCTGGTGGTGCCATAATAAGGAGGGGAGAGGAGTCCATTGGCAGAGTTAGGAAAGATTGCAAGTGTCCAAACAGGATGGTGGCCTAAGCTTTCGAGATATACACTGCTTTAATCAAGCTTTGCTCGCTAAACAAGTCTGGAGAATTCTCGGCATCCCTCCTCATTTGTGGCGCAGATTTATAAAGCTAAGTATTTCAAGAACACTCAGCTTATTGATGCCCAACTTGGACCTGATTCCTCATACATCTGGCAAGGTTTATGTTCAATTATGGATCTAGTTAAAAAGGGGCTAGTAAGGCGAGTTGGAAATGGAAGAACTATCCGAATATGGAAGGAAAAATGGATCCCAAAAGCCAACTCCTTCCAGGCACAAACTGTCCCTAATAGCCTCCCACCTGAGTCTATAGTATCTAGCCTAATTGATGACACTAGCCACACTTGGAAAAAAGAGTTGATTGAAACAATTTTCAACTATGAAGAAGCAGGCCTCATCTACAGTTTACCTATCAGTTTAAGAGATGCAACATATACAATGATCTGTGGCCTCTCAAATAAAGGCTCTTATTTAGTAAAAAGTGCATATTTTGCTGACTTGGACACAAAACATCTAAAATTTTGAGAGTCCTCGGGTACCAGCCATTTTGAGTATCATTGGAAGAAAATATGGAACCTTAGATTGATGGCAAAGGTTAAACAATTTTTGTGGAAAGCAGTCTCTAATCTGCTATCTACCAAGGAAAACCTATTCAAAAAGAAGATTTTAGAAAACTCCTTTTGTCCAGTTTGCAACAAGGAGAGTGACTCTGTTTTAGATGGCTTGTGGGATTGCCTAGTAGCATGGAGGGAGAGGGATACCCCTGCTTTTAAATGGGACAACAGTTATGCCTATTCTGCTTATATTTAGTATGATTTCAGCTGCAAACTTGATGTAGGAAGTTTAGACCTGGTCGCTGTAATCTGCTACAGACTTTGGCTCAGGAGGAATGATCTGATGTTCAAAATTCATTTCAGGGGTCCAAAAGTAATTATCAAAGCAGCAATCTTAGACACATAAGATTTCTCTCTAGCTTAGACAGAGTCTGTGGTAAGGCCCAAGACAGAGAAGCTTCCAGCTGAAGTGGTTCATTGGCAATCCCATGCTCCTTCTTGGCTTAAGGTCAATTTTGATGCAAGTTTTCTCAAACCAGAATAGAAAATGGGGATAGGTATTGTCATTTGAGATTTAGTAGGCAACCCCCAAGTGATGTTGGCTACCCAAAAAGAGTCTATCACTTCAATTTTCCTAGTTGAAGGTTACGCTCTCTTACGAGAATTTTCCTTGTGTGTGGAATTGGGTTTAGACTATGTTGAGTTTGAGGGAGACGCCAAGCTAGTCATAAATGCAGTTACAGATGCTTCTTAGATACCTCATACTCTAGCCAACTTATTGAAGACCTCAAGCAAGCTATGTTATCACATCCATGCTGGGAGCTCCCGTCTGTGGTCTTACCTCACATTGTAGTTGATAAACCCTGTATTAGTTTCTATATGAAATGACAGTAGCTCCCTTTCAAAAGAAAAACAGTTATGAATAGTTTACTTTGGAAAGGTCATCTAATCAACTCGAGCAAACTTGCACTTGTTAAAATTTTTGTTCTATTAATTCAACTCAGATCTTAGTCAATACATTTACAACTCAATTGGACTGAACTTTGTCATAACATATTTTTACATTAACAGAGACATCAAACATATTTGACCAAAAACATTGATCTTATTATGCATATCTTCCAATATATATATATATATATCAACACACCATATCAAACCACAGAATTAAATATGCAAATTATTAGGTTTGTATTACCATAAGCAAAAACTTAAGTTTACATTAATTCATGAAAATATATATATGAATTGTGGAGAGATGACAGATTTTGAGCATGTGTTCATTTTTCTAGCAATCATTTTCATTTTAAAGGCAGTATAAAAACAAGCTATGAATTGCACGAAAACACTTTGATTGATTAAAGAGAAAATGTAACTCAGTACTTAATTATTCAAGTTAAAAAAACACATGACTTCACTTTTAGGTAATGCTCTCCACCGATTAAAGCTAGATGTCATCGGTTAGTATGCATGGGTTGTACTGCTAACCCAAACCCACCTAATTACCTCCTAAACACACTGATTCAGAGTCCCCAACATCTTCTTCAACAGCTGTACTGCTACTGCCTTCTCTTCTAACGGTAATGGTCGTCTTTGATGAGTCAAAAGTACTTTCTGGCATGGCCTCATGCAAATAGACTGCCTTTCTCTTGCTCCTCCTCTGTTTCCATTTTCTCAAAAATTCTGAGATCTCTCTTTCATCTCTATCTCGGATACTTATTTCTGCAGGTTCTTCCATTTTCAGTTCCTCCTGATCTTTACCATCACTTAAAGTCGCTGCTGCTGCCATGGGGAAGAAGAGTTTTTTACAACAGAATAGAAGAACCATAAGCAACATAATGTATACATACAAAGACGTCCACACGTAGAATGTCCATTTCCAGTTTCGAACCAATTCCTTTGTCCATGGCGGCTGAGACTGGATGAGAATTTCAGCTTCATACAGCTGTGGTACAGATGAAGTTCCTGCCCTCGGAACCAAAGTTACTCGTACTGCCTTGGTTCTTTGTATTCCTTCCTTGTGTTTTAATATATCTATGGTCATCTTCTGGGTCTCGCTGGAGATTCCAAGTAAAAGAGGAATGAAAAGAAGAACTGTCCGAGTGAGTCGAATTGGGAAACTTCGAAACCGCAGCATGCAGGGTTGGCTGGACTTCGCTATCGCAACTCCATCTATTGATAACAGCTCTGCAGACAACTGAAAAAAGATAAAAAATGGGGTAAACAATACATATTTACATAGAAATTTATGTTCATATGCTGCAAACTTTCTATTGCATACAAAACTATTTTCCTATCACGCCCTCTAACGAAAATACTTGTATATTACCGATCAGAGATTTTCCAACAAAAACAAAAGATTTAAGAACTATCAGCCACTCAAGAAAACCAAAAGCAACAAAGAAAAATGGCCAGCTTGAGGTTCGAGTGCTAGCAGAAAATAATGCTTGTAGTGTAGATTCAGAAAATTCAGCAATCAAAGTTGGCCCTGTCAACTACTTCTGCAATCTTAAAAAACATTTCACTCAACATTTTTTCTTCTTCAATTGCCATTGCCTTGAAGAACCTAAATTTTGATGTCTAGCGAGAGATTCTGTCATAATTTCAAACATGGATGATTTTAGTAATTCACTTCGACCTCGTGATGATATCCCTTCATATATTGTCTTTTATCTCTTTATCACTTCTGCTTTAATTTCCTTGATGTTCGGTTTGAGGAATTTTGACTTGCAACTTCCGCACCAACAATCATAAGCTATTGAATGAGCCTAAACAAGGTAAGACACATTCCTTCCATGTTCTTATAAAATTTTCAATTGGATGAGTGTAGCCAGCCATTACTCTAATTTTTCTCGTATGATTGGTGAATGATAAGACATAAGCCTATTTACATACTTCAGAATTCAGATAAAGTTGAATCTAATGTTGAATTGGACTAAACATTGACCAAATACAAGCTGGAAAGCCCGCAGCTAGGTAAAGATCTCTGCAGTTGCTGGCCAAGGCTGGTTTCTAACACTAGCTACTTCCAAAGCTGTTGGTGTGCATGCTGAGATTACTAGTGTGTCTCAGGGTTGTTGAGGTCGAATTTGGATCATCAACCCTAAATTCAAAGTGTTTAATAAGTGGAATCAATTAAATGAAAAAAAGGTTAATGGGAGGTTTGGATACTAAAAGCCTTTGATGGAGATCAAGGGGTCGGGATATATAACACTAACTAGGTCACACATCCTCATTGTTCATGACATATAATATTAATGCATGTAGCATGCTTCTAGCAGTGTGAATAATTCGCAGCGGAAAGTGCTATTAAATGATTGTGCTAGAATAATATATATCCCAACATACATTTCATAAAAACATTCCATAGTTGTTTCGTACAAACCAACAGCTTTAATAAAAACAATATAACACATTATCTTCAAAATAGCTTCAGCTCGAAGTCACGCCATCATATTGAAATTGTTCTTAAATTATGGGAGCTACTAGCAATTAATACAACCTTTTTAGGATCTTCAAAAGTGCTCCAATACTGCTACTTCAGTGCTAATCCACTTCATCCAATATTTTATATTCCTCAAGACTTTGCTCTTCACTCACTGCAACATCTTCTATTCTTTAGAGAAGCAGGACCCACTAGGAGAATGACAATGAGATTTCGCAAAATCTCAATAAGTTATCGTTAAAACTAATGCTCATGAGAATATGTCATGATAGGTATTACCGTGTATATGAGTGAATGGACATACTTGCATTATATAAAGGAAAGCTTTTAAGTTTAGTTCCAACTCTTCAACTATACTCACTGATTATGTGATTTATGATTTGAATATTAAATGCTGTCACATGAAAGTTTATCTAATTTATTTAGTCATGAAATGTTATATTTAGAAACATATGAATATTTGTCATCATTATCATGAAGCGTTGCTACATGAAACAGTGCATTTGTTTTACAAATGAAACATTTTTTAAAACACATCATGATCCTTATAAGCTGGAATGGGAGATTATTCTAGAGGAATTCCTCTGTCCACTTTGGAGTATTTAAAGATGGAGTGGAATCCCTTGAGTTGATGAGAAAAAAAAAATCAACGACCTCGAATGAGATAGTAACGGTCTCGGAGGCGAGGTATGTGCCTTCGTGTTGGTCAGGGCTAGAGAGTATACTGAATGGATATTTACGTGAAGCCTTCAGTATTCTTGATACGAAGTCAAATTGATGGGCACTACCCATAGTGTGATGAAGAGAACTAAGATGTACAAATGGATTTTATGGGGAGCTATTGTGTATGGTAAGCAAAGCTTAAAAATGGATGATCATGAGGAGAGGTTTAGGAATCTAGATGGATTTTTTTTTAATTTATTTATATTTTTATGAAATGCAAGTTTCATGTCCATGCACTCATATACATGTTAATACCTCTCATGAAATTTTACATGAGAATTCATTTTACGGATAACTTACTGAGATCAAATCTTACCATAGTAGTCCCACTATTGTCTCCCGGAGCCATAAAAGATGTTGTAGAGTGTGAAGAGCAGAATCCTCAGGAGGAACAGTGTGAAGAGTATACAATAAATGACTTGTACTACATGAAATGTATTCATGCTTCATGTGAGATGACATTATAACATGATATAAACATTTAAGATATCTAATGGAAGTTCAAAGCATAGAAATTTATCAATAAATAGCATTTATCACGAGACATATTAGTACAACCCACGAGTAAGTTAGAATCTAACTTACAAAATCCTTGGTTTACAAAAAACAAATCTTCAAAGGGCTGAAATAAATATATACTATGGAATCTAACTTACAAAATCCTTTGTTTACAAAAAACAAATCTTCAAAGGGCTGAAATAAATATATACCATGGTTAGAGACTTTCTAATGAATCATAAAATACAATATAAAATTTTGAAATTTTCATAAATATAGCAAAAATTGCATCTAACCCCATAATTCTCAAAATTGCACATAAGTTCCTAAGCTTTCAATATTTGCAATTTAGCCCCTACGAAACTTCATAGACCACATGTATTTTCTGTTCTAAATCTGTTTCTGGACTTAGAATATGATTTGCCATACAACAAACACAAGAAAACACCAAATTTGAAGTTCATCAACCTAAACATTTCACTTAATACAAACTTAAGCCTAATCTCATGTTTGAAAGCATTAAACCAAAATTATCCTTAGATCAAATCTCCAAAACATAGCTCAAAAACATATCTACTCACTAGTTAGTTATTATAAATTCTCAGATTTGCAAAAGAAAAGATAATAATATAATCACAAACATCAAACAAGTCATGGCCTAATATGGAGTTCCTTGCTTTTATTGTGTATTTGTGTGCTTGAAATATCATTGTATCCTAAGTTCTAAACACATTTATGCTAAAGATATGTTCTTGAAGATATCATGCTCAAATAAACAAGTAATCCGAGATAACTTTGGGGGAAAACTAGAATCAGAAACTAATGTTCAAACTGAGCATGTATCTAACAATCTTGAACTTATGGTTTCATCTTTTTGTAATATGTCGATATCTTGAACATCTAAATAATGCAAGTCATCATCAAGTCTAATCTAAGACCAAATACAACATTCAAGTGATTAAAAGTAAGCTAACATTAAACTCCAAAGTATGCACCGAGACTTCAAAGCAACAAAGATACCACAAATTCAACATATACTTCTAGTTATATGCTTCAAATCGCATCTTTATGCACCCATATAACTTGTAACAAGAAGAAATGGAAGAGCTTACTCACCAAACTGAAAGTCTTGAAGCTTAAAGAAACCAATTCTCCACTAACTCACACTAACCTCTCGATTTTATTAAGGCTTAAAGAATTTGAACCAGACTTTTGGGTGATGTGAGAGAATGTGAGAGGCTTTGGCTCAGTTTCATAGAAGGAAAGTGAGAATGTGAAGACATGCAAGTCTCTCGTCCCACCAGTGAACATCACGGCACCCTCCTTCTCCTCCCACGGCATCACCTCTAAAATGGGTTTCACACCCATTTCTCCACCGTAGCACCACCATACACAACCAGCTTGGCCTCCGACCACCACCAATGGAATCCTCACTCCATGGGCTTCATTTCCATGGTCTCCTTTCCCCCTACCTCTCTCTCTCTCTCCGATGGGTCACACGAGCACAAACACACGGTTTCACCACCGTGTACGGCTACCCATGCCACCTTACCACACCACCATGATCCTCTCACCACCACGACCTCCCCCAACCATTTTCATGTCTAACCGAGTTACCCACAGCTCTCACTCTCCCCCACTCTCTCATGCACGGTTTACACTATCCATGGTTGATCCGCCGCCATGAGCCACTGTTTAGCCACCACCTCGCCACCACAGCTCAACCACACCTCCCTCAAGCTTTTTCATGCCTAGCCATGATGTCCAGCCCATCCCCACCTTTCTCACGCACTCTCTTAACCTCGGATGCACTATTCAAGACCTGAAGCCACGTGCTCTGCCAACCCAGACCACCTTGAGCCTTTCCAAGACCACGCCTAGCTATTCCCAAGCTTGAACCGCCACTTTACGTGGTGGACAACCACCATATGCGGTGTTAACTGCCACGTACGACTCCTCTGACGCTTTGATCGTGACGGGCAGCGAGCAATGTACAAGTTATCCCGTTGATGGTATAACCCTCTATCTCTCATTATTTATGATATATGCTATTTAATAGGTTGTGGACTGTGCTATTAGTGTTGTGGAGTTCATTGTGAATTGTGGCTGGGTAGTAAAGTGGTGCACATAATTATTTAGTGTTGTGGACTGTGCTATGAAGTATGGGCGTGAGATGTATGCTGTAGTTGTGATGCGGCATGGTGTGAAGGGAGTACACGTGGAGTGAACTCCATGTAGTGCAGCGACGCCCCATGTGACGTGGGTTGTAGTGTCGTGTGACATAGATTGAAGAGAGTGCACGTGGTGTGTACTCTGTGTTGTGTAGCGATGCACTGTAAGGTGTGTCACGTATAAAAGTATGGTTGCGTAGTTGAGGAGCGTAGAGTGTATTGTATAGCGTCAGGAATTGGGTAACAGTGTCCTGAAGCAGCCGTGACGTAACCTGTAGTCTAGGTGACGGGTGTCACCTTGTGGTTGACTTATGGCTTAGAGTATGTGTAAAGTGGTGGAAAAGTATCAGAGTAGTGCAGTGTGTTGCGCCTAAACCTTAACTCAAATTAATGAACCAAAATTTAGTGTAGTTTTACCTGCAAGTATACAGGTGTTGTAGTACCTTACAGGATCGAATCCACAGGGATTGACTAATGTGAAAAATTCTCTCAAACAAATGAAAATAAAATACTAAAAGAGATGCGCGATTGAAAATAAAATGAGGTTATTGAAATGATGATTTTTTACATAACAAAATAAAACTAAAATGATAAAATGTATTGATATGGGAAAAGACTAAGGTTTCGAGGATCCGTTTAATAATTTAAAATATTGTTTCCGATCGAATTACTTCAATTAAACTAGAATAATTATTCCGTTTAGTTGGAAGATTTAACATTTACGATCAAGAAAATAATTACTAATGATTGAGCATGAGCGATCGATGATTAAAACATTTACAAAACTCTTTTGACTATCACAGGGATTTCTCAAGCATTCACTGTATTCGGAAATCACAATGAATCAAGATAAATATATAGATAACCAAAATATCCAATAATAAAATCCTTCAATCGATCAAGCTCGCAAAATAAATTTTACGTCGATCCGAAAACAACGCTTAAATTATTAAACTTCTCCTCTAACCTTAGTATGAAAATTTAGCCAACCATGTTCATCACAATTGCTATAAAAATTAAATAAACATTGAACATGATAAAACTAAAATAAAACATAAGCTAACAATGAAAATAACTTAGATCATAAAACAAAAATGAAAAGAAACTTGAGCCGAAAAGAACTCCCCTCCGTTTCAGTCCATCTCGCAGCTCCAAAAGAAAAATCACCCCTACGCTTGCTTCATCCGTTCGGTACTCAAGTCCAGCATTACGCTCCAGTCCAGCCCTGCCGAGAACTCCAATATTTACGTCGGTTCACTTGCAGAACGCTCCAAGTCTCACTTGCAGAACACGTTCTGCTTGCCTGCCTCCTTCACGTGAACCTGCTGCTCCTCTACGAACGCTCCAGTCCAGCAACTCCTTTCCGTCTTCACCTGGTTAATTTTCCCTCCAGTTTCATCCATACGAAAATGAAATATGGTTCCGTAGCTACTCTGTTTCTCTCACTAAAAACAAAGCAGAAAACAGCTAGAAAATAGCTCTCCCTTCTCCTACGTAAACTCAACGTAAACTTCCTTCTTTATTTTTTTTCAGTTCCTCTCCGCCTAACGTCCAATCCCCTCTACCTTTCTCCCTCAATTCCAGCTCTCCCGTTTACGTAAACTCTGGCTCTTTTTTATAGACTTCAACGTGAAAATGATCCAAGTCGAGCATGCACGGCTCTCTTCTTCCAATCAATCAAGCACCGAAACCGTCCTTAATTTCTGCACCCAATTCTGTCTCCCCTTTTTACGTAGAACCCCTCTCACCGAAAGCTCTCTTTAACGTCCAGCTAGAAACACGTTTCCGTAAATGTTGACCCATGCACCAGCGTACGTCCAGACGTCCCTTCTATTTTTTTTTTCTTTCTTTCATCAAACTCTCCTAACAGACTTACGTCTCTACCTCCTTTTCCGTATACGTCCAGACCCAGTTCTCTCTCCTCTCTTTTTATTCTCCTTCCTTCACATCCGTTTCCATCCTTCACGTCACCCAGCTTTGGCTCCATGTTTGTTTCTTGTCCGTTCCTTCACCTCTTTTGCTTTCGGTTAATATTAAAAATTTTGGTTCGCTGTCCAATTGCAAGAGCCACGTCCAGCTCTTCCAAGCTGAAGAAAAAAAACTCTCCCACGTCAACTCTCTCAAGCCGACAACAACTCTTCTGCATGTGCTGTCCATCGAATTATTTTTCCACTTAAAAACGTGTTTCCGTGATTTTCATTTTCGCCGAGAATTCTCTTATGTTCAAAGTCCTTTTTTTTTCAACTGTCCAACTCCACCACTTTGAAAAACTCAAATAGCATGCGCTTCAGATCAGAACCGGATCTCTTGAATTTTATTTGAACTGAAAAAAAAAAATAACACTCGAAATAAATTAAAAGGGAAAATAGATTATTAAAAATATATTATATATGTGAAGAAATATTTTCCAATTAAATCATAGTTATAAAATTAAGCATAAACATGA
Source organism: Carya cathayensis (assembly GCA_011037825.1). NCBI lineage: Eukaryota > Viridiplantae > Streptophyta > Magnoliopsida > Fagales > Juglandaceae > Carya > Carya cathayensis. The sequence continues at coordinate 812,269 of QGSO01000271.1, read as the reverse complement.
TATTAATCAATTTAAAAATTACAACTTGAATTTATGCTTATTAACTATTTTTCCATCTAAAACCAATAATAATGTCACGAAACAGTTGAAATAAATTGGTTTTAAATAGCTAAAATATGCAATTTTTCAGCTCAAACACAATGGAAGCATGACGGGCATTGTGATGTGACTCGGGGTTAGTCTCGAGTTACGTGATTTGACAGATGTGCATTTGTGGATGTAGTCCTCTTGTTAAGTGTCGGGATGAACTTGTACAGGGCCGAGAAGTAGGAAGAGTCCTATCGACCAGGTCTAAGCAAGTTGGTATCGGAATATGGAGCTTATTTATACAAGCGGGTGTTCATTGGATTATAAGTTGGTCTTAGGTGATAAAAGGGATAAAATACATGTGCCTCTCGTGAGACACGTGTGCCGGACAGGTTTACCATATGTAATGGATAATCTATCCTTAGCATGGTTGCATGATGTTTAAGCCTCAAAGTTGGCTTAAAGTCATGTGGCATGCATGGATGAGAATGAGGATTGAGTATGGGCTAGGATGCATGAAGGTAGTGACGTGTATATAGTCTAAGGTTGGAACGCGTGACTCTGTCAGTCAGAATCATGTGTCGGAATGTGGAAATAGAAGACTAAGATAAAAGTTTTAGTGTCTTAACCCCAAGGTGAATTACGAAGGTTAACTTTAAGGAATAGGACCCCCAAGGTTTTAGCAAAATAAATGGCATGCAAGAGCCTAGAGATGGATGGAGAGTGTTCTAAGTGAAGCATAGTTCTATATTTAGTATAGTTGCTTATGCATTAGATAGAGAATGACGTGAGGTTATGTATATGCATGTAGGTTGTCATCTGACACGCACACAAATGGACTGTATGGAATGAGTATGGCATAAAGTCTAGGTAAGTATTACGTTCATATTCTTCTAGAGTTTTCTTAAATAAATGAAAACGAAAATGAAATGCTTTTTCTTTAAATTGCTTTACGAATTGATGCTTTTCTCTACGAAACACGTTTTACGAAAAAAAAATAAAGTTAAGCATAAGTTTTCAAGTATAAGTAAGTAACGGCCCTCCTTGGCAACCCCTTTTCACCACCCAAAGTATGTAAGTGTGTGCATGTGGATGGATGCTATACATCGTAGGTATTATATATGTATGTTTACGAAAGGAAATGAACCGAAGCTTAAAAAGAAGCCCAAATTGACGTTTTTAAATGATGCCCCGAAAGAAATTTTTTTTTTTAAATGTCCAATGCTTTCAAAACAACCTTTTATGAAGGAAAGGGTCGAAAGAACTGTACATAACTGTAAGAACAGAATGAAAGAACTGTAAGGACTATAAAGGACTGAATGGACTGTAAAAGAATGAAATGACTGCAAAGGAATGAATGGACTAAATGCATGACGTATGAAGATACATAACAGCCATATGAATGAATGGAAAAGGTACATTCTTTCTTAACATGCATACTTTTTTTCTTATCACTTTCATTGGCTGTAGCACACTGTTACTCCCTGTGTGTAAGGGTTAGTGGTCTTTTGGACCTGATTCCGCCCGTAGCCATGGGTTGGAAATCAATTCCGTTAGGGTGCAACACTGGGTGCACTACAAATACTGCTTACCCGGCATTGTAATATGCCCATTCTAGTCCTTTGGTACCTTTATCAGTTCATTCATGTGGCCGGGTTATGTATTTTCATACATTAAGCATTCAGTCCTTTCAGTTCTTTTCAGTACTTCAGTCCATTCATTCTTAAAAGTCATTTAAAAGCATCATCTTTTATAGGGGCATTTTAAAACCTCAGTTCTTAGGGACATTTAAAAAACTTTCTTCACATTGTCTAAAGCATGAGGAGTTAGCCTCACATTTCCTTTTGTGAAAATACACCCATTACATAGCACGTATACCATCCATTCACATGCATACACTTACATACTTGGGATGCGTAAAAAGGAGCTGCCAAGGAGGGCCGTTACATACTTATACTTGAAAACTTATACTTAGCATTCTTTCGTAAAGCATTTTTTGTAAAGAAAAGCATTTCATTTTCATTTTCATTTATTTAGACAACTCTAGAAGAGTATGAACGTAATACTTACCTTGACTCCATGTCATACTCATTCCATGCAGTCCATTCATGTGCGTGTTAGATGGCAACCTACATGCATACACGTAACCTCACGTCATTCTCTATCTAATGCATAAGCAACTATACTAGAAATAGAACTACACTTCACTTGGAACACTCTTTATCCATCCCTGGGTTCTTATGTGCTATTTACTATGCTAAAACCTTAGGGGTTCATTTACCATCACTACCTTCATGTTTCACCTTGGGGTTAAGACGTTAAAACCTTCGTCTTACTCTCCTATTAACCCCATTCCGATGCATGACTCGGATTAACTAAGTCATGCATCCTGAATCCAGACAACATACCCAATACTACCTTCATGCTTCCTGGCTCATACTCAATCCTCATTCCCATCCATACATGCCACATGACTTTAAGCTAACTTTGAGGCTTAATATCATACAACCATGCTTAGGACAGATTACCCATTATATATGGTAAATATGTCCGGTACACATGTCTCACCTAATGCACATGTACCTTACCCTTTTTCACCTAAGATCAACTTATAATCCAATGAACATCTGGTAGTGGGCCTTTTACCTTACTTTGTATCATATTTTGTGCTTGGAGGATCATTTAAATCCCTAGTAAATAGGCCCAATGATACAAAGTAAAAGGCCCATGTAATATGCCCTACGAGCCAATGAACCTATGGGAATACAATATGTTCACTACCACAAGATCCGATCGCCCCTAATAAGATCACTATGGTAACCAACTCTGATAGAAGATGTTTGTCCATGAGGGAACGATGAGATAATCGGAATAGAAGTCCACGACATGTCAACCCTTTCCTTTGGCTATCACATCCTAAGAATCTAGCGATCGAGACCTCGGGATTTGGGAAAAATTAACTATCCTTATCAAATAGCAATTCACCCCTATATAAAGGACCTTTACCAATAAATTTAGCTATCGTAAAGAAATTCCTCTTTTCTATTAATATATATTTACCCCTTCCTAACTTAGGCATCAGAGGTGCATTAGGCGCATCGAGGCCTCCCCCTATCCTCTTGTTCATTTTTGCTGGTCATTGATCAGATCAAGTTAAAGGTGAAAAACATCATCAACAGTTGGAGCCATCTATCGAATACAAGAAATGAGCTTCTTGGGCTCCTGTCAATGAGACTCCTACATGCCTACTACGACATGCTCCCAAACCACCCGTGACTAGGATATTACCTTTGCAAACATAGGGATGAGGCTTATAGAGATGGAAGAGCAATTAAAAAGATGAATGAGGTGATGGAGACCCTCAAAGAAGAGAACAGAGGCATGAAATGGAAGCATATAGCCTACAGTGAGGGCGCCACACCTGACCACAACAAACAACCAGAAGGAGAACTGCAAAGTGTGAGTAGAACAAATGTTGAGGAACCATAGAAGAAATAGTTGCATGATGAACTGTGCAACCTCATTGACAGTAATGATCGTCCCGCACCCACCAAAATATAAAATTCCACACAGAGCTATATGATGGGTCACGAGACCTGGCTGACCTCCAGGAAAACTTCAAGGCACACATGACTCTTCATGGGTTCAATGGAGAAGTGGCATGCAAGGCCTTACCATTGATGTTAAAAGGCGTGGCGAGAACCAAGATTGATCAACAGCTTTGAGGAATTGGCCAAGCAATTCCTAACATAGTTTATGGCTAGCAGAAGGCTCAGATGACCCACGACATACCTCTAGAAATAGCAAGAGGGAGAAAGCCTGGAGGCATACCTCACCCTATTCAATAAAGAGCAGTTGACTACCGACACCCAAGACAAGAAGATTACACTTGCAGGCCTTCTAGGCAGGGTGTGGCCCTAATGTCTGTTTATGGCAGAACTAGCACAATGGACTTTGTCGACTGTAAGAGAATACAAGGATAAGATTGATGATTATGTCAACGTTGAAGACACTCCAAGCCTTAATAGCGCCATAGAAAGAAGAGATGAAAAAAGAGGGCTAGGACTTTCAAAGGTCCAGTGGGTGAAGAGCATCAAAGAAGACTAGTTGAAGCTATACCGTTAGAAGGTAAGAAAGCGAGCGCTGCCAAGGGAACATGACCTAAGGTCTACTCACAACAACCTAAACGTACGATCATATGACCGGTCAATAGATCAAATGGAAAGGAAGTGAAGTGAGAAAAGGACGATGTTTCTGCACGTGTCACTAGAATGATACCCACTAGACAAAGGACTAATTCACACTAAAGAGGTGAGTTGAGGAGTTGAGGGGAAGTGGAAAACTAGAATGTTTGATTGTGAAATGCTTGAGGCTCGAAGAATAAGTGCTGAGATGAGGAATGGAATGAGATCGGGATAACAACTGAAGTAGAAGCCCAAGAGGACAATGGTTGTTGAGGGGGATTGGCCGAGATGCCCCTCCCTAGGATTCAAACTACAATGCAACACCATTGGATGAGATACATACTATAGTGGGAGGATTAGCTAGCAGAGGGGCTTCTGCATCCGGTAGGAAAGGTCATGCCTGCAGAGCAAGATACGAACAGGTGTATGCAACCGAGAGACCCCAAAAATAGTCGAGGCAAGGGAGCATAGAGAATATTTCTTTTGGGGAAGAAGATAGCAAATGAGTTTTGTACCTACATTACGACGCGTTGGTGGTAACACTATTGGTTGCCAACTACACCACTCAGCAAATAGATTGATAACGAAAGCTCAGCTAACATCGTCTTTTGGGGCACCTTCATCAAAATGGGCATTGACCCCAGCATGATATAGCTATCACTAGCTCCATTGAAAGGATTCTCCAAAGACGTAGAGCAACCATTGGGCACGATTACTCTACCTGTCACAACTGGAAAGGGAACCCAAACGGCAACCAATATGACTGACTTTCTTGTTGTCAGGGCCCCCTCATCCTACAATACCACATTGGGATGACCATTCTTAAACAACCTCAGAGCAATCACATCAACCTATCAAATGAAGATGAAATTCTTGACAGAGGCGGGATTTGGCAAAGTCCAAGGTGAGCAAGCCCTAGTGCAGGAATGCTACTTCTAGGAACTGAGGTTGGGGGGAGTAGACATCCACATTTTGAACGTTGAGGTTCCTCCTCACACGATGCATGTCAAGGTTCCCCCTTGCAAAGAACATCCACTAAGCGATGATTGTGACAAGCCTTTCCAAGCACTGAAGCAATGCCTATCCAACTCACTGTTGTTAAGCCAACACGAACAAGGGGAGACGCTCTACATATACCTGGCAGTCTCTCATCAAGTTGTGTTAACGACCCTTATCAAACAAGAGGGTACTACACAAGTCATGCCCTAAAGGGAGAAGAGTTGAGGTACCCGCGAATGGAGATGCTAGCCTTCGCACTGGTGACAGCAGCAAGGTGGCTGTGACCCTATTTCTAAGCTCACCCCATTAAGGTCTTAACGAAAGCCCCCCTTAAGAAGGTACTATAGAAACCTGATGCCTCAAGACACTTGGTGAGTTGGGCAATCGAGTTAAGCAAATTTGACATCGATTACCTCTAGAGACAGGCAACAAAGAGGCAAGCCCTAGTAGACTTTATCATCGAATTCACTGGCTTTCCTAAAGAAATAGTAACTATGCCAGTCGAAAAACCCTGGCAAGTATTCATCAATGGCTCATCCTACTATACCAACAGGGGAGTAGGGGTATACATAGTAAATGATTCCAGACATGAACATCACAACATGGTGAGATTCACCTTCAAAACTACCAACAACAAAGTTGAATATGAAGTTTTGGTGGTGGGAGTCTCAATAGCAAAAGTACTAGGGGCAATCAAGGTTGAGGTGAAGGCAGACTTCAACGTGGTCGTCAATTAGGTGTTGGGGGTGTATGCAGTAAAGGGAAAAAAGCTAAAGTACTTGCAGTTGACATGGGAAAGGCAAGACCAATTTTGCCACTTCAACATTGAGGCATAATAAGTTTTAATAAAGGTGCAAGAAGGGATGTGCGACCACTCAGGCGAAAGAGCTTTGGAGAGAAAGATTGTGAGAGTAGGCTACTATTGGACCCATGCCCTCAAAGATGAGAAAGAATTCATAGAGTGATGTATGAAGTGCCAGGTGTTCGCCCCAGTATCACATTGCCCACCAAAGGAGCTGACCTCTATAATGTCCTCGTGGCCTTTCGCGTAGTGGGGGGTGGACCTAATACGACAGCTTTCACTAGGGAAAGTAGAAGTAATGGTCATAATCATCACAGTAGACTACTTCACCAAATGGGTGGAGGCAAAACGCTTAACGACAATGACAGTGAGGAATATCACCAAGTTCCTGTGGAAAGCCATCTTGTGTAGATCCGGGATCTCCTAGAGCATCATCTTGGACAATGGACGACAGTTCGACTCAGAACATTATTAGGAGTGGTGCACAAAGGTGGGGATTCGGTTCAAATATTCTTCCCAAGGACACCCCCAAGCCAAAGGGAAAGTAAAAAATAAATCCATGCTTGGGATATTAAAAAATAAAGACTTACAGATAAGAAAGGGGATTGGCTAGAAGAGCTCACAAGCATCCTGTTGGCATACATAATCATAATTTAAACCTCGACAGGAGAGACCCTTTTCTCTTTAACATACAGGAGTGAGGTTGTGGCTCCAAGATTTTTTGACATTAAGAAAATATAGATTGACATATGTCAGGTTTTAATTACAAAGTACATATTCGTTTGGAAATTCAAGTAAGTTACATCAAGCTCAGTTATATGTTCTGCATTCACTCATGAAATCTCTATGAAAGAGAAAATACTTTTTCACATGAAAAGTATAAGCATGAATAATATTCGGCATGTTCTGAATGTGAAAAATAGTGAATATGATATTTGATTTTTGGTCATGTGATATGAAATGTTTTGGATATGTTATTGATTATTTGAAAATGATATGAATGTGTTCCACACGTGATTGGATATGATATGAAATATGAAAAACCTTTGGCATACTTATCTGTTTTTATTTTGATTTTGAATATGGTTCTGATATGATGATACTGGTTCACATGATATGGTTGGTACCAACATGATATGATATGATATGAGTGCACTCACTTTGTAAACAAATTAGTCTTTTATGTGTTCTTTCATGTGTGTACACTTGGGACTCCAAGATTGAAAAAGGGAAAATTTCACAATATGATACTGCCTGGTTTGGTCATCGGGATAGCACAACCTTACCATGGGGGTTAAACATGGTATATGATATAATGAGATGAGAATATTCAGCTATGTTATGCCAAAGTGTTTTTAAATATGAACAGTTATTTTTCTGAATACGAAAAGATTGAAATGTCACTTTGTTTTCTTGATAATATGTTTTGAGATCTGCATATGAAAATGAAACGTTTTGTTTTTTACATATGAAATTTTATGAAATGGCTCATGTTATACATACTAGTATATGTGCTTTGTGAGGAGGATATCTAGTATATGTGCTTTGTATTTATTTTATTTGGATTGTATCCCCTTCCTAACTTAGGCATCAGAGGTGCATTAGGCGCATCGAGGCCTCCCCCTATCCTCTTGTTCATTTTTGCTGGTCATTGATCAGATCAAGTTAAAGGTGAAAAACATCATCAACAGTTGGAGCCATCTATCGAATACAAGAAATGAGCTTCTTGGGCTCCTGTCAATGAGACTCCTACATGCCTACTACGACATGCTCCCAAACCACCCGTGACTAGGATATTACCTTTGCAAACATAGGGATGAGGCTTATAGAGATGGAAGAGCAATTAAAAAGATGAATGAGGTGATGGAGACCCTCAAAGAAGAGAACAGAGGCATGAAATGGAAGCATATAGCCTACAGTGAGGGCGCCACACCTGACCACAACAAACAACCAGAAGGAGAACTGCAAAGTGTGAGTAGAACAAATGTTGAGGAACCATAGAAGAAATAGTTGCATGATGAACTGTGCAACCTCATTGAAAGTAATGATCGTCCCGCACCCACCAAAATATAAAATTCCACACAGAGCTATATGATGGGTCACGAGACCTGGCTGACCTCCAGGAAAACTTCAAGGCACACATGACTCTTCATGGGTTCAATGGAGAAGTGGCATGCAAGGCCTTACCATTGATGTTAAAAGGCGTGGCGAGAACCAAGATTGATCAACAACTTTGAGGAATTGGCCAAGCAATTCCTAACATAGTTTATGGCTAGCAGAAGGCTCAGATGACCCACGACATACCTCTAGAAATAGCAAGAGGGAGAAAGCCTGGAGGCATACCTCACCCTATTCAATAAAGAGCAGTTGACTACCGACACCCAAGACAAGAAGATTACACTTGCAGGCCTTCTAGGCAGGGTGTGGCCCTAATGTCTGTTTATGGCAGAACTAGCACAATGGACTTTGTCGACTGTAAGAGAATACAAGGATAAGATTGATGATTATGTCAACGTTGAAGACACTCCAAGCCTTAATAGCGCCATAGAAAGAAGAGATGAAAAAAGAGGGCTAGGACTTTCAAAGGTCCAGTGGGTGAAGAGCATCAAAGAAGACTAGTTGAAGCTATACCGTTAGAAGGTAAGAAAGCGAGCGCCGCCAAGGGAACATGACCTAAGGTCTACTCACAACAACCTAAACGTACGATCATATGACCGGTCAATAGATCAAATGCAAAGGAAGCGAAGTGAGAAAAGGACGATGTTTCTGCACGTCTCACTAGAATGATACCCACTAGACAAAGGACTAATTCACACTAAAGAGGTGAGTTGAGGAGTTGAGGGGAAGTGGAAAACTAGAATGTTTGATTGTGAAATGCTTGAGGCTCGAAGAATAAGTGCTGAGATGAGGAATGGAATGAGATCGGGATAACAACTGAAGTAGAAGCCCAAGAGGACAATGGTTGTTGAGGGGGATTGGCCGAGATGCCCCTCCCTAGGATTCAAACTACAATGCAACACCATTGGATGAGATACATACTATAGTGGGAGGATTAGCTAGCAGAGGGGCTTCTGCATCCGGTAGGAAAGGTCATGCCTGCAGAGCAAGATACGAACAGGTGTATGCAACCGAGAGACCCCAAAAATAGTCGAGGCAAGGGAGCATAGAGAATATTTCTTTTGGGGAAGAAGATAGCAAATGAGTTTTGTACCTACATTACGACGCGTTGGTGGTAACACTATTGGTTGCCAACTACACCACTCAGCAAATAGATTGATAACGAAAGCTCAGCTAACATCGTCTTTTGGGGCACCTTCATCAAAATGGGCATTGACCCCAGCATGATATAGCTATCACTAGCTCCATTGAAAGGATTCTCCAAAGACGTAGAGCAACCATTGGGCACGATTACTCTACCTGTCACAACTGGAAAGGGAACCCAAACGGCAACCAATATGACTGACTTTCTTGTTGTCAGGGCCCCCTCATCCTACAATACCACATTGGGATGACCATTCTTAAACAACCTCAGAGCAATCACATCAACCTATCAAATGAAGATGAAATTCTTGACAGAGGCGGGATTTGGCAAAGTCCAAGGTGAGCAAGCCCTAGTGCAGGAATGCTACTTCTAGGAACTGAGGTTGGGGGGAGTAGACATCCACATTTTGAACGTTGAGGTTCCTCCTCACACGATGCATGTCAAGGTTCCCCCTTGCAAAGAACATCCACTAAGCGATGATTGTGACAAGCCTTTCCAAGCACTGAAGCAATGCCTATCCAACTCACTGTTGTTAAGCCAACACGAACAAGGGGAGACGCTCTACATATACCTGGCAGTCTCTCATCAAGTTGTGTTAACGACCCTTATCAAACAAGAGGGTACTACACAAGTCATGCCCTAAAGGGAGAAGAGTTGAGGTACCCGCGAATGGAGATGCTAGCCTTCGCACTGGTGACAGTAGCAAGGTGGCTGTGACCCTATTTCTAAGCTCACCCCATTAAGGTCTTAACGAAAGCCCCCCTTAAGAAGGTACTATAGAAACCTGATGCCTCAAGACACTTGGTGAGTTGGGCAATCGAGTTAAGCAAATTTGACATCGATTACCTCTAGAGACAGGCAACAAAGAGGCAAGCCCTAGTAGACTTTATCATCGAATTCACTGGCTTTCCTAAAGAAATAGTAACTATGCCAGTCGAAAAACCCTGGCAAGTATTCATCAATGGCTCATCCTACTATACCAACAGGGGAGTAGGGGTATACATAGTAAATGATTCCAGACATGAACATCACAACATGGTGAGATTCACCTTCAAAACTACCAACAACAAAGTTGAATATGAAGTTTTGGTGGTGGGAGTCTCAATAGCAAAAGTACTAGGGGCAATCAAGGTTGAGGTGAAGGCAGACTTTAACGTGGTCGTCAATTAGGTGTTGGGGGTGTATGCAGTAAAGGGAAAAAAGCTAAAGTACTTGCAGTTGACATGGGAAAGGCAAGACCAATTTTGCCACTTCAACATTGAGGCATAATAAGTTTTAATAGAGGTGCAAGAAGGGATGTGCGACCACTCAGGCGAAAGAGCTTTGGAGAGAAAGATTGTGAGAGTAGGCTACTATTGGACCCATGCCCTCAAAGATGAGAAAGAATTCATAGAGTGATGTATGAAGTGCCAGGTGTTCGCCCCAGTATCACATTGCCCACCAAAGGAGCTGACCTCTATAATGTCCTCGTGGCCTTTCGCGTAGTGGGGGGTGGACCTTATACGACAGCTTTCACTAGGGAAAGTAGAAGTAATGGTCATAATCATTCAGTAGACTACTTCACCAAATGGGTGGAGGCAAAACGCTTAACGACAATGACAGTGAGGAATATCACCAAGTTCCTGTGGAAAGCCATCTTGTGTAGATCCGGGATCTCCTAGAGCATCATCTTGGACAATGGACGACAGTTCGACTCAGAACATTATTAGGAGTGGTGCACAAAGGTGGGGATTCGGTTCAAATATTCTTCCCAAGGACACCCCCAAGCCAAAGGGAAAGTAAAAAATAAATCCATGCTTGGGATATTAAAAAATAAAGACTTACAGATAAGAAAGGGGATTGGCTAGAAGAGCTCACAAGCATCCTGTTGGCATACATAATCATAATTTAAACCTCGACAGGAGAGACCCTTTTCTCTTTAACATACAGGAGTGAGGTCGTGGCTCCAAGATAAGGAGTGCCAACATACTGCATCCAACATTTCGAACAAGTGCAAAATGATAAAGCACTAGAGGAACATCTCAACCTACTAAACAAACATCAAGACAAAGTGAAAGCTCAAGCAATCCTCAACAAAAGGAGAGTCGAGCGATATTTCAACTGAAGAGTGATCGCGCTTAAAAGATGCTAGAGGAAGGAAGCTACGGCATCCATAGAATGTAGAGCACCTAAAAAAATATTATCCTTGATTATGTAAAGAAGAACTATGAATAAAGTTGATGCATAAATTCCTTTCCTCACTACCTCCTCGCTCAAAGGCCCTCGACCACCAATGTCTCCAAAGACTAGCTGTGGGAAAGCGATAGGATGCTAGAGTCCTCAAACTTTGTGACCTTCAACCATTAATGTTGAGTCCAAAGACTCGTTGTGGGAAAGCAACAGGGTGCCAAAGTCCTAAGACATTGCGACCCTTGGCCACTAATGTCGAGTCCAAAGACTTCCTGTGAGAAAGCGAGATGGAACCATAGTCCTCAGAATCTGCAACCCTCGACCACTAATGTTGAGTCCAAAGACTCTCTGTGGATAAACAGTATGGAGCCAGGGTCCTCAGACTCCTCGGCACTCCACCACCAATGTCGTGNTTGTATTTATTTTATTTGGATTGTATTAATGGGCTTGGGCTTTAGCCCATAAACATTTAGGGTTTACGTAGGGGTTGTGCTATTTTGCTATAAAGATGCTGTAATGAAACATCTGAGAGTTAATTTTTGGAGAGAAAAAAATGCTTGCTACAACGGCCACCATTCCAACCCTTTCTCTTTGCTTTCTTCTTCTTCTCTTATTTTTTGGTTTGTTTTCTTCTCTGTTCTGCTGTTATTCAATTTCCTTTCCTAGTTCTACCATTATACTACATCATATTTGGTATCAAGAGCCTGTCTATAGTTTTCTCAAACATTAGAGTAATCCTCGGGACCACACTTTGTTCATGGTTTTTGCAACTCAAATACCCAGTCATTGGCTCTGGCGATTTTCTCCCTATCGACTTCTCCCAGTCCTTCATGTTCATCGTCACCCTTGGCCTTCCTATTGAGTAAGCTCATTCTCTCGGTACCGCCTCTCTCAGCCATCTCTAAGTAGCCCAACGCAGCAGCCCAAGACTTGCAGAGCCACCGATAAATCTACTCCTCTGCCTTCCTCTCCTCTATGTTTTGTCGCTGTCCCAGCAAACACCGCCACCGTTCCTCTCTGTGTGGTTTCCCTCATAACCCACTCAGTATCACTCTCTCTCCCCCCGATCTCTCTCTCACACACATTCTCTTTTCTCCTCTATGTCGTTGACTTCATTCAGCTTCATTAGAGGTCCCTTTCCAAAGACTCTCTGTGGATATCAAAACAAACCAAGGATATCAAAACAAACACAAAACACATAAAGCAAAATAATAAGGTACAACCATCATAAGGGAAAATTGTCCAATTACTCAAAATATCATATTTGCACAAAAATGGATGGGGTAGCCAAGAAGGAAAACATAAAACAGGAGTAAAAGGAGCTATGGGGTTGGATGACCTGGAGGAGTCACAATGGTAACACATCAGGCATGGTGTCACGCCCAAAAGTGTCAACATATTGGTGTGTAGCTTGATCAAGCTTGAAAGAATCTAGATTTAGGGTCCCCAAGTCAATGTGAGGGTTCACCAATAAGATGATTCTCAAGCTCTCTAGACTGGTGACATAGCCTTAAACAAAGGCCCTATTGCAAATAGATATAGCAGCAAGAAGTTGAGGAGAAAGGAGAGCAATCTTCTTGCCAGAAGAAGATAGCTCAAGTTCCAACTTCTTGATGTGTAGATCGCATTCTTTAACCTTGTTACCCAATCGATACAAGGAGTATGATAGTTCATGGTGCTTCTTGTTTACCCCATCATCATTGTCTTTCATTGCTTTGTGCCGATGGGATGACTCTTCCAACTCCCCTTTCTTTTCCTCCAAGTCCAGTGCCATGCAACGGTGCACCTCAACAGCTTCTACTGCAATATCTACCTGTTCTACATAGAGCTTCCTTGAAACCTCCAACTCCACCTAAAGGCAAGACCATTGCTTGTCTGGAAGAGCGTTCATCTTGAAGCACCTTAACTCGAAGTGGTTGCGAGCAACCTCCTTCCTCACTTGGTCAAGTTCATCATTGAGGGTGACAACATCTTCCCTCAGTCCGGCCAAGTTGACCACCTAGGATCGGATGCACCCATCAGCTTGGTCGATGAGGTCATCCTCCAATTCGGTCTTCTTGGGTTTTTAGGCACTTGATTTCCTTACACCTGCCTAGATTTTACTTCATCCTCCAAGTTGACAATCCAGGTTGCCAATTAGTCCACACCATGCCAAAACCATATACATAAACGATGGTCCAAGCTAAAAAAGAGAGACAAAGGTTAACTCTATGACTTGCTTATCGAGGAAAGGTAGTCCCTTAGTTAGGATGCCATTGAATGAATAGAGTCATCTTTCTCTAAAGGTCCCACCACGTGTGAGGCCCAAGGTGGAATAGTGCCCTTGTATCCTCGAGGCAAGGGGCCTGAGCCAAAGAAAAATCCCAAAAAGCAAGGGCTGGGGCCGCCCTTAGGAACCATGGCCTCGGCCTCGACCTCGACGGTAGGGCTCTCAAGAGCCACGGCCTCAACCTCAACCATAGAGGATGAGTGCATTACATAAACATCAGTTGCATGAAAGGGGAAGTGAAAAAACCCTATCTTCACCCACCAAAGAGGTACTGTAGGGTGAGGAAGTGATAGGAACTCAGCCCCCACTTAGCCCCGAGTTGGGTGGAAGCACCGAGGTTTCACCACACCCTGTCAAAACCATATACATAAACGAAGGTCCAAGCCAAAAAAGAGAGACAAAGGTTGAACTCTACAACTTGCTTATCAAGGAAAGGTAGTCCCTCAGTCGGGATGCCATTGAATGAATAGATTCATCCCTCTCTAAAGGTACTACCCCGTGCGAGGCCCAAGCTAGACTAGTGCCCTTGTATCCTTGAGGGAAAGGGCTTGAGCCGCAGAAATATCCTAGAAAGCAAGGCTTGGGGCCGCTCTTAGGAATCATGGCCTCGACCTTAACGATAAGGCTTTCAAGAGCCATGGCCTCAATCTCAACCATAGGGGATGAGTGCATTACATAAACATTGGTCACATCAAATGGGAAGTGAAAAAACCCTGTCTTCGCCCCCCAAAGAGGTATTGCAGGGCCAGGAAGGGATTAAAACTCAACCTTTGCTTAGCTCCAACTTGGGTGGAATCACAGGGTTTCACCATCGAATATAGTCGAGAGAAGGGCACCCAAGGTAGGCTCTCCTTCCCCAACATCTAGTTGAGGGCCAACCCCGGCTTGGACCTTGTAGGTCAGAATCTTGACCTCGACCCCATCCAGCAAAGTCGTATCACTGAGACCAATAGAAAAATCCACAAGACCTCAGGTAAGAGTACAATCAATGTCCACATCTTCTACCGACCAACTCCAATGTGATTGGTTGGGTCAGTGGTGAAACAAAAGAGGGTGATCGAGTAGAGTCGGTCCCCTACAAAGGAACTTCAAAATCCAAGGTGGTGGCTAGGTCGAAGAAGGCTTGCCCCATCAAGTCACCTAGATCGTTAAAGTCCAAGGAGCCCACTGGAATAAGAGATTCGTGATGTCAAGGTTTATCCACCCCCTAGCCTCACGATGAGATTGCTTCCCTTCTTTCTCCAGTGGGGTAACAACGACCCTTTTCTTGCCCTGGGAAGCAGTAGTTTCCTTTGGCATGTTACAACCACTGAAGCAAGAGCACTCTAGCATCACACAAAATCTATCAATATAGGCCCTTGTCAAGACAGCCTACATCCAAACAAACCTCTGGTTGTGCTTGACCAAGAGTAAACTCTCTCCACACGATTTTTTCCCACAGGGAAAGAGTGACAATCACATCCTTTTCATTGGGGACTTTTCTCCACACGGTGCAGATTAGAAATTCAGCATTCTCAATGTAACACCCGGGCCAACACCAAGCCCGCTTTCTAAAATTTTTGGGGTCTATATGGACAAAAAGCCCACTTGAGATTAACAAGCATTTTCTCTTCTTCTTTTTTTTTTTTTTTTGGATTGGACAAAGGGTCCAAATTTTTATTTTTTGTAGATCGAATATTTTCTTATTGGACTTGCTAAGTAGGTTTAAATCATTAAATATTTTTAGATTGGATGATATATTTTTATAGGCAAAGAAAATTGGTGAGACAGGTTAGATTATTTTTAGCCCAAAACTCAAGGAAAAAGCCCAAACCTTGCACGCTAAAAACCTAAGCCCCTTGGAAGCTAGGACTAATTCCCACGTCAGTCATGTTCCATACCATGCATGTATCTCATGCACAGTTCCCCCTCCTTTTTGTTCTCATCTAGGGTTTTTCTATCCCCTCTATAAATACACGCTTGTATTTCTCTCCTGCAAAGTTGTCATATACAACACCAACCAGCGTGCCACATTGTTGCTACACCACCATGGGTAAACCATAGCTGAAGGTACTGCGCCACACATATGCCCTTACACCACCAGCCCACAGCCAGCCTCCATCTTGTAGCACAACAACCCTTGACAGAAACCACTCAATGTGCCATGATCCTCCCCGCATAACAGAAGACATTAGACCCACTATTTGAAACCATGGCCCAGCCACCACTTGCAAGAGGTATTCAACCTCTATTTTTGTTGTTAAAAAATAGAGTATCCTATCCCCTCAGGCTTCTCACATCGAACATGGCAAAGTGCCATCATCACCACCTACACAGAGAAGCCGCAAAGAAACCCACGCCACCACAGAGATCATCACTGCATCTCCACGTCGTCTTAGATGAATCACCGAGCATTGCACGTCACCCTGAACGTTGCATGGTGAGTTTCCTTCTCCCTCTTGACACGATGAAAAATTCTATTTTTCTCTTGCTCATATCTCAATCCACTCTCACCCTCTTTCTCTATTTATTGCATAGCCACTCGGTTTGATAGCACTGTCGTTGCACATAGCTCAGCTCCGTCTCACCTCTCCTACGGTGCCACTGTCTCTTTGTTCTCCCATGGGTATCTGCTGCTACCACTCAACTCCTTACCCTTAATTTCAACTATTGGCAAGTCTAATGCTTTCGGATTGGGATGGGTCTAGTATTAAAGACATTTTGAAAGATGGGGCTTAACTCGGGTTGAATTTATTTTATGTTAAGGTCCGGTTTTATTTTAAAAGGTTGTTATGACGCTTTAAGGTGTTATGGGCTTATTTTGTTAAGATACTGTTGTTTTTATAGTGGAATATTTATTAAGTGGATATCGAGGAATTTAGAAAATTATGGTATTTTAGAGTTAAGAGAATTTTAGGTTTTGAGGATTTAAATTAAGTATTTCAAGTGCAAATACAAGTTACATGTACAATTGGAGATTTATTTAAGTTATATGACTTTTGATAGATGATGATTGATATTAGTTTGGCATTATTGTGGAAAATTTTTGAGAAACTAAAAAAGTCCAGATAAGCAGGGTTCCTATGTTAGATTTTGCATAAAAAGAAAAGTGAAGTGAGGTTGACTTCGAAAATGTAAATGAAATGTTGTCAAAATAAAATGTGAAAAACAACCTCAATTATGTATTTCTGCATTACTCATGAAATCTATATGAAAGAGGAAAATGTTTTCTGACATGATTGGTGTGGACATAAACAACAGCTTGACATGTTTTTGAAATGTGAAAAATAGCAAACATGAAATCTGGAAAACTTTGTACATGTGATATGAAAACGTTCTGAATCTACTGTGAATATGTGAAAATGATACAAATATGTTCAATACTCTATTGATATGATATAAAAACCTTTGGCATGACTTTCTGATTGTGGATCTGTTCTGATTGTGATTCTAGTTCTGATATGATGATTCTGATATATTATATGGTTGGTACCATCATCTCTGATATGAAATGAGTGCACCTAATTTGGAAATAAAGTGGTTTTCTGTGTTTTCTTTCCTATGTGCATAATCGGGGCTTTGAGAATTAATAAGGGAAAGTTTCACAATATGATACTACAGGGTTTTGGCCACTGGAGATAGTACAACCCTACCACGAACGTTAAACATGGTACATGATATGATATGAAATGACATAATAAGGTGAAAATGTTTAGTCATGTTATGCTAAAGTGTCTCTAAATATGAAAAACTTTCTTTAATATGAATTGCTGTTTTTTTTTAATATGAACAATTTGTAAAATATCGCTCTGACATTTTGATAGCATGATTTTGGATTATGTACTCTGAAAATGAAAAGTTTTATTTCTTTCTTCATACTGAACTATCTGAAATGGCTCATGTTTATAGACTAGTATATGTGTTTTGCTTACTGAGTTGTTGATAATTCACCCCTTATCTTCACAATATTTTTTAGATAATTTTGATGCTTCAGCTGGAACTCAAGATTATGAACTGTTAACAAGGTTTGATGATCATAGAGAAATAAGTGCTAGAGGGTGCAAGTAATTATTGGGGAGTCTTATTTAATGGATTTATTATTTTATGTTATCTTGGTGTTTTGAGTCATGAATATGGTTGAGTTTGTGGAGATTTTAGTTTATTTTGTTGAAGGATTTCTATGATGTCTTGGTGGAGAAACATATATATTTGGTTTGAATAAATAAATTTATATTTTGTGGAGCCTTGGATTATTTATAATTGTGTTATTGGATATGATTTTAAGTTATAAGAGCTAACTCTCCAGACCTCTAGGACCATGGCGTTACACTCAACCTCCTGCTAGGAAACTCGCATCCTTGTCCAGAAACAAAGAAACTTTTCTTATGCGACTGCTAAGCATTTGAATGGCGACTCGCAATAGTTAGAACGAGAACAAAATAAACACATTGGGGGTTAAGTCGGGGTACCCCTCCCTGGTAGGTTCCAAAACCACCCTCTAGGTGACACAACAACACATGAGGATCCTCTAAGTGCTCAAGTAGAACTGGGCCAGTGCTAGTTTCAAATAGTCAAGGAAATTATGTATTGAGCAACAAAAAGGGAGCCGCAACCCACAAGAAAGGGAGCAAGCTGTAAGGGCGACGTTTTGAGCAGACCCCTCTTCATCTACGTCTCCTCGAGGGGGAACCTCTAAGACCATGGAATATCCCTCAACTTGTGTAGGTATGCCTTGGTCATGCTGGATGACTAGTCATAACCCTCGAAATAGGGAATATCACAAGTAGAAGAGAATTCTTGAAGGGGAGAACTGTGAGAAGAAGAGCAGGAAGAACCTTAACGAGCCATGGAATTAGATGTACTACGGGGAAAGAAAATGGGTCTAGCTGAAGAACATAGACAATAATTAAAATAATGAGTGGAAGTGAAAAGGGAATAACAATGAAATGGAGGGGACCATTTATATATATAACCTAGGGTGCAACGATTGAAATTCCCCAAGGAGAATACAAGCCGTTTGACAGCATGATCGCCACGAGCACATCCCACAACCTTGTGATGTGACAAAAGGCAAATGTATAGCCATTGCAAATCCATCTGACACACAAATACGAGTGGCCAAGTGCAACAAGTAATGGGATAGGCATAGATGCTTCATAATCATTAATACTGTATGTTCACTACCACAAGATCCTATCGCCCCTAATAAGATCTCTATACTAGCTAACTCTAATAGAAGATATCTATCCCTGGAAAAATAATGAGATATTCATAATGGAAGTCCACGATATATCAATTGTTTCCTTGGGCTATCTTATCCTAAAAAAGTGGGCAGTCGAGACCCCAAAATTTGGGAAAAAATTAACTATCCTTATTAAACAACAATTCACCCCTATATAAAAGACCTTTACCAATGAATTCAGGCACAATAAAGAAATTCTCCTTTTCTATTAATATATATACCCCTTCCTGACTTAGACATCGAAGGCGCATTAGACCTATCAAGGTCTCCCCCCATCTTTTTGTTCCTTTTTGCCAGTCATTAATTAGATCCAGTTGGTTATGAAAATGTTATCACTAGTGCCTATTGTTGGTTTTAGCCCATTATCATCATTTTTCTTGCCAAAGTTCCAAATTTGAGCTATATCATTTGCCACATCTCTAAGCAACATTAGAAAACTGGTATAGAAAAAATATAATGTTTAAGATTACATTTTTTTCTTTCAAACTACACAAAACAAAATCATCATTATTATTCTGGAATATATATCAAATGAGTTGAGAGATCTCATAATTTCATGGATACTTGCTTCTCATTGTTGAGCCATCAAAAAATAAATTCATAGAAAAATAACAGCCTTTTTCACCTTTTTTTTTTTTTTGGGTTGTGTTGGTATATCTATATAGTACCAATATTTCATAAGTTATTATTTGAGTGAGGGTCAAGGTTTTGTCAGGAGGGTTTTAGCCTAATATATTATTTATATTATCATGAGCTACACTGTCAAAGCTTTATATAATAGAAATTTCTATATATAAACAATGACCTAAAACAGACACAGAGAGATTGAAGTTAGCTAGGGGTTGAGAGAGAAGAGGACAGAAGAAATCAACAAAGATTCAAAAATGACGTGATCAGAATTGTCGTATTTCAAACACCAGAACTGTAACACCCAATTCCATTTAATATTTATGGATTATCTTAACCCTAAACAATCAGCAATTGACCAAGAAATTCTAAGCCTGAGATATCATTAGACAATGAATTTATTTCAGACATCAGGATTAAGGTCCTGTTTCGTTACGAAGAGCCCAGCCTAGAAGACTCGCATGGTGTCGTTTTCATTTAAGATTCCTGCTCCTTTCAGTTTCTTCTTCCCCGAACCCACACTCAATCCATTGGTTTCTTTTCTCCCCAAAAATCTCTCCACCTCGATGCAAAACAGCTCCCACGTCTATAGCAGTTCTTCTCACATCAAAATTTCACTTTTCAACATCTCTCTCTCTCTCTCTCTCTCTCTCTCTCTCTCTCTCTCTCTCTCTCTCTCTCTCTCCCCTTGCGATTCTTCACTTGGTAATACTCAATGGCCAACACTATTTCCATTCGTGAAGCCTGTTGCCAACAAATTCCATGGCCTGAGTAGCGCCAAACACTCCCTTGGCCAGCCACAACCCCTCCATGTCCTTAAATGAAAACCATGCCCAAGCCTAAACAGACCCCTATTCTAGTCACTAAAAATAGAGCATAGTTTCACTTACTCACCATGCATGGCAGTTCCACCCAAGTCACCCAACCACTGCTTTGCACCATGACGCACCCATTCCACACCACTACAGCAACCATGCCACTATCCCTATGACACCATAGCCCAACCCCCTCTTCACCATGGAAACAGCCCAAACCGTAAGCCACCATCACTATTCGTTGGAAGCAAAAACCATAGAAACCACATAGTGACTAAAGCTTCACTTTAGGACCATACAATATTTCTAGCCTCGTTCCGCACCTCCATGAAAAACTCACTTCATGTTCATCCTCCATTGCACCAAGGACTGGCCATACATACAAAGTCTCAGGTTAACATGGTCTTGCGTTACAGATGCGATCACATCTGCTTTTAACTAGCAAGACTAGCATGTACGCATGGTTCCATTTCCTCTCGATAAACTTCTCCTCGATATAATTTTAAGTAGTTATTAGTTCCCTTTGGTCACAGAGGATTAAGTGAATGTAGATGAGTCATGGGTTAAGGTCATGCAGTATTTGATTGTTACGGTTTGATATGATTATTTGGTTGCTCATGCAAATTTAAATAGTCCATAGGTGTGAACTTAGGTGTTGCGACTTTTATAGGTGGTACCATTTGTGGAAGCTAGATTATTTAGGAAAAATTTGACGAGACGTCGGGAAATTAAAATTTGAGACATTAGCACTATATTTATGCTTTTATTGTCAATATTATAGAATTAATGTGATCTTAGGAATTAATTGTAAAATTACATGAAAATCAAAGTATTTTGGGAAGTGGTGATATTTTTGGGTTCCTAAGATTTTTCGACATTAAGAAAATATAGATTGATATATGTCAGGTTTTAATTACAAAGTACATATTCGTTTGGAAATTCAAGTAAGTTACATCAAGCTCAGTTATATGTTCTGCATTCACTCATGAAATCTCTATGAAAGAGAAAATACTTTTTCACATGAAAAGTATAAGCATGAATAATATTCGGCATGTTCTGAATGTGAAAAATAGTGAATATGATATTTGATTTTTGGTCATGTGATATGAAATGTTTTGGATATGTTATTGATTATTTGAAAATGATATGAATGTGTTCCACACGTGATTGGATATGATATGAAATATGAAAAACCTTTGGCATACTTATCTGTTTTTATTTTGATTTTGAATATGGTTCTGATATGATGATACTGGTTCACATGATATGATTGGTACCAACATGATATGATATGATATGAGTGCACTCACTTTGGAAACAAAGTAGTCTTTTATGTGTTCTTTCATGTATGTACACTTGGGACTCCAAGATTGAAAAAGGGAAAATTCCACAATATGATACTGCTGGTTTGGTCCTCGGGATAGCACAACCTTACCAAGGGGGTTAAACATGGTATATGATATGATGAGATGAGAATATTCAGCTATGTTATGCCAAAGTGTTTTTCAATATGAACAGTTATTTTTCTGAATACGAAAAGATTGAAATGTCACTTTGTTTTCTTGATAATATGTTTTGAGATCTGCATATGAAAATGAAACGTTTTGTTTTTTACATATGAAATTTTATGAAATGGCTCATGTTATACATACTAGTATATGTGATTTGTGAGGAGGATATCTAGTATATGTGCTTTGTATTTATTTTATTTGGATTGTATTAATGGGCTTGGGCTTTAGCCCATAAACATTTAGGGTTTACGTAGGGGTTGTGCTATTTTGCTATAAAGATGCTGTAATGAAACATCTGAGAGTTAGTTTTTGGAGAGAAAAAAATGCTTGCTACAACGGCCACCATTCCAACCCTTTCTCTTTGCTTTCTTCTTCTTCTCTTATTTTTTGGTTTGTTTTCTTCTCTGTTCTGCTGTTATTCAATTTCCTTTCCTAGTTCTACCATTATACTACATCATATTTGGTATCAAGAGCCTGTCTATAGTTTTCTCAAACATTAGAGTAATCCTCGGGACCACACTTTGTTCATGGTTTTTGCAACTCAAATACCCAGTCATTGGCTCTGGCGATTTTCTCCCTATCGACTTCTCCCAGTCCTTCATGTTCATCGTCACCCTTGGCCTTCCTATTGAGTAAGCTCATTCTCTCGGTACCGCCTCTCTCAGCCATCTCTAAGTAGCCCAACGCAGCAGCCCAAGACTTGCAGAGCCACCGATAAATCTACTCCTCTGCCTTCCTCTCCTCTATGTTTTGTCGCTGTCCCAGCAAACACCGCCACCGTTCCTCTCTGTGTGGTTTCCCTCATAACCCACTCAGTATCACTCTCTCTCCCCCCGATCTCTCTCTCACACACATTCTCTTTTCTCCTCTATGTCGTTGACTTCATTCAGCTTCATTAGAGGTCCCTTCATATCCCGAAACCCATCTCCACCGAAGAAACTCCCGCCGATCCACAGTGCGATCAAGCCAAAAAGAAAAGAAAAGCGGTGAATCGGAAAGCATGAGAATCTAAAAGGAACCGACATGCAGTGAAGGAGTGAGAAGGATTGTATACATACGAGCTCAGAGAGAAAGAGAGAGGACTGACAAGCACCACCCCTGCGGTACCCACCTCTGCACAGCGTATCAATGAACAAAGGGAGTCACTGTTTCCCATCTATCTTTGGTCTTATACTGCTGGTTCATTTTAAAATTGTTTCAATTGTTTTCTATGTGCTACTGTTACCGCAGTAATTTTATCCAAACCCATTGATGGAACCATTGAGCCATGATTCCTTAAGTTGGCCACTTGACTACCCACTTGTTTGGACCCATGGCGGATTTAGTCTCCGTGGACAATTTTACCCCACATTTGCTACGGCTCTATTTATTCAACACGTAGATTTTGTCTTACTTTCTATTTCTTGTGTTCCCATTCACTCATTTTCATGGAATGTACCTTTGCTTTTCATTAATTGTCCTTACAAAAGTATATATTTGTATATCAATCATACGTGATTGGATTTTCTTGATTAGTATTTAGTCCTTGCTTTGTATTTTAAATATTAGCGTTGCTTGTTTGCCTTATTTGGATTTACGTAATCCCAAAAAAAAAATTATTTTTGCTCAGGTTGACATTTTTCATTACGTGCACTTATTTTTCATTGATCTCTCTATTGCTTTTCATTTAGCTGGTATTGCATTGCATGTCGATGTTGCGTAGTGGTCGTCTTGTCACCTCTAGCTCCAATACCTTTATCATGGATCCTTCACAATTTGATGCCCTCACCCGACAATTAGCTCAACTACCCAGCAGCCAACAACACTTGCAGACTCAATTGGTGGCTGTCCAAACTGAGATGGCTATTACTTGTAAGGAGAACAGGGACGTAGCCACTAGGTTGAACAATTTTGAGGAACACCCTCATGTGCATGTCTAACGTTGATAACTCTGAAGCGTCCCATAATAGACACTATCGTCGTCAATGAGGTGGTCAACAACATTTTAGACATGATTGTAGGGATAGGGGTTATGATAGTGAGTGAGATTGAGACCATTATCATCAGGATACTCAGTCTCCTACTCACCATGAAGAGTGCTTATTTAGAAACATAATGTTAGATGCCCCTACTTTTGATGGTTGCTTTGATCCTCAAGTTTTTACTCAATGGATTAGGGATATAGATCATTTCTTTACTTGGTATGGGGTCCCTGAGGATCAGAGAGTTTAATTTTCCAGTTTGAAATTGACTGGCACTACCCAACTAGTTTGGGAAAGTGTAGAGGATCTCCTTGAGCGGCACCATGAGCCTCCTATTGAAAGTTGTGAAGAAATGAAATGTCTCCTTCAAGAGAAGTATTTACCCCAATCTTACAGTGGTAATTTGTTGGACCAATGGAATGCCCTTACTTAGGGCAATCAACTAGTGACTGAGTATGTCACTCAATTTGATGAATTCTGAATGAGATGTCTTGTAGTTAAGGATGAGGCCATACCTTGAGTAGGTTTGGACAAGGCCTAAGAGATGATCTTAGGCGCGAGCTTGTCCTTCGGGGTGTCACTACTCTTGATAATGCTTACTTTTTAGTTCGAGACTATATGACAGTTACTAGGACTTCATATGGAAAGCATGGTGAGAACCACCATTCCATCACCCCAGTGTCCACTCTTCCCCCTAAATGTCTCCTAAGGCCTCCCCTATCTATTCCTCCCATACAGGAAAATAAGGATAAAGGTCCTAAGAATCCTAGGACTTCCTCTCGCTTGCAATGCTTCAACTGTAAGGGATTTGGTCACATTGCCTCTAATTGTCCTATTCGAGCCTTGGTCATTGAGGAACATGAGGGTGTAGTTGATGAGCCGTTAGAAGATCAATTCTATGAACCTAAGCTTGAAGAGTTTCGTGATTTTGGTGATGATGAGGAGACCTTCTTAGTTTGTATTCGAACCCTTCATGTGGGTCTAGGTTTGGTGCCCTTTGCTACGCATCTTGGTTAAGTGTTGTTCGTTGTACCCTTATCCAGCCCAAAGATGCTGGTCGTTATGCCATTTTTCATACTTGTATAAAAAAATCAATAATAAGGCTTGCAAAGTCATTGTGGATACTAGTAGTTGCATTAACGCGGTTTCTGTGACTACTGTGTCCCGTCTTGGGTTGTAGTTAGTTCCTCACACTCAGCCATATAGTGTCTCGTGGGTTGATGCTTCTTCCATAGCTGTGAAAGAGCGTTGTCTGGTGCCTATCTAGTTCCTCGAGTATAAGGATCATATATGGTATGATGTCATTCCTATGGATGTCGGCCATGTCATTCTTGGTCGATTTTGGTTGTTCGACTTGGATGTGACCATCCATGGAAGATCCAATTCATGTTCCTTTGTGTTTGATGGAAAGAAGATTCATCTTAATCCTTTACCTCCAAAACCTGTTGGCTCACAACAAGCAAAGAAGATTATGGAACGGAAAGGTTTAAATATCATTAGCCCTACAGAGTTCCAGCGTACACTCGTGGGTGATTCCGTTGTGTTTGATGTGGTTGTTATGGAGGTTCCGTTGAAGTCTCCAATAGTGACCCCTGTTGAGGCCCAGCGGTTTCTTCAAAAGTCTCAGGATGTTTTCCCTGAGGACCTCCCTGACCACTCGCCCCCTTTACGGGATATTCAGCATGCCATAGATCTTGCCCCAGGGGCGTCTCTTCCAAATTTGCCTCATTATAGGATGAATCCCATTGAGCATGCCGAGCTCTAGAGGCAAGTGGATGAACTCCTTCACAAAGGATTTATTCGTGAGAGTTTAAGTCCTTGTGTAGTTCCAGCCCTTTTGACTCCCAAGAAAGATGGCTCTTGGAGGATGTGCATTGATATTCGTGCCATTAATAGGATCACAATGAAGTATCACTTTCCCATCCTTAGGCTTGATGATATGTTGGATATGATGGTTGGTGCCACAATATTTTCTAAGATTGACTTAAAGAGTGGGTACCACCAAATTAGGATTTGCCCAAGGGATGAGTGAAAAATTGCCTTCAAGACAAAGGATGGTCTTCTGAGTGATTGGTCATGCCTTTTGGACTAACCAATGCCCCGAGTACTTTTATGAGAGTGATGACACAAGCTCTTCGGCTTTTCATGAGTAAGTTCCTCGTTGTATACTTTGATGACATCCTCATTTATCGTAAAACTAGGGAACAACATCTAGACCATTCCACATAGGTTTGTTCTACTCTTCGTTTAACAAGCCTGTATGCTAATGTGAGGAAATGCTCTTTCTTCACCAATCGAGTTGTCTTTCTAGGATTGATCGTATCCTCTACAAGAGTAACTGCTGACCCCACAAAGATTCAGGCCATTGTTGGTTGGCTTGAGCCCAAGTCTATACATGACGTTAGGAGTTTTCATAGCCTAGCTACCTTTTATCATCACTTCATCAAGGGGTTTAGCATAATCATGGCTCCTATAATGGAGTGCATGAATAAAGGTGAATCTCATTAGACACTGGAAATGGCTAAGACTTTTAAGTTAGTCAAAAAGTGAATGACGGAAGCTCCTGTCATGCGACTTCCCGACTTCTCTAAAGTTTTTAAAGTCAAGTGTGATGCCTTTAGGGTAGGAATAGGTGGAGTCCTTAGCCAGGAACGCCACTTTATTGCTTATTTCAGTGAAAAGTTAAATGATGCCAAACAACGGTACTCTACTTGTGATAAGGAATTGTATGCAGTTGTACAGGCTTTGCACTATTGTCGCCATTATTTGTTGCCCCTGGAGTTTGTTCTTTATTTAGACCATGAGGCCCTTCGCCACCTTAACTCTCAGAAAAGGTTGAATTCTAGGCATGGCCGTTGGATTGAATATTTACAAGCCTATTCTTTTGTTTTGAAACATAGGAAATGTGTTGAGAACCAAGCAGCTGATGCTTTAAGCCGCTGCATTTCTCTTTTGTTTATCATGAATGTCAAGGTTATAGGTTTTGACAGACTTAAAGAAGAATATGAGTTTTGTCCTGATTTTAGGAATATTTTTCTCGCATTGCAAAGTGGGCCATCGGATACCACTAATGGTTTCCATCTTGAAGCTGGTTATCTCTTTAGATCCAATAAGTTGTGTGTCCCTCAGACTTCAGTTCAAGACTTTATAGTTTGGAAAATTCATGCCAAAGGCTTGGCTGGACATTTTTGACATGATAAGACCATAGAGGAGATTGAACGTCAATTCTATTGGCCTAGCTTGAAGAAAGATGTAGCTAAGATAGTTAGCACCTGTAACACCCATCAGTTGGCCAAACAAAAGCAATACAACACTAGTCTCTACACACCCCTTCCTGTTCCTAGTTGTCCTTGGTGAGACGTCAGTATGGATTTTGTGTTAGGACTTCCACGCACTCCAAAGAAGCATGACTCTATTTTTGTTGTAGTGGACCGTTTCTCAAAAATGTCTCACTTTATCCCTTGTAGCAAGACTTCAAATGCATCTAAGGTCGCTAGGTTGTACTTCAATTAGATTGTCAAGTTGTATGGTCTTCCTAAGACTATTGTTTCAGATAGGGATGTTTGTTTCACTAGTCATTTCTGGAGAACCCTATGGCATATGGTTGACACTAAATTGAAATTCTCCACCGCTTACCACCCTCAGACGGATAGTCAAAATGAAGTTGTTAATCGCAGTCTTGGCAATTTATTAAGATGTTTGGTCCAGGAAAATCTTTGAAATTGGGATTTGATCCTCCTTACAGCTCAAATTGCATATAACAGTTACGTGAATTGGTCTTTAGGTATGAGTCCCTTTGAAGTTGTTCATGGCTATAAGCCTAGGAAGCCTTTAGACCTTATTCCCATGTCCCCACATGCTAGTGTGTTCGTGTCAGCTGAGGCATTTGTGCAACATCTTCATGACTTGCATATTGAGATCAATATACAACTTGAAGCCAATAATGCATCATATAAACTTTGAGCTGATTTACATAAACGACATGTTGAATTCAATATTGGGAATCATAACCCACTTGGACCTGCTTCCAAATTGCAGGCCCGTAGTGCTAGTCCTTTTAAGATTTTAAAGCGAGTTGGTCCACATGCACATGTCATTGATCTTCCATCACATTTTGGTTGCCACTCTATTTTCAATGTTGAGGACTTGGTTGCTTATAAAAGCTATTTCAATTCCTCCAATGATCCTCTTCTACCTCCATCTGTGGACCTTAACCCTAAACCTCTTGCCACTCCTACTCCAATAGCATCTATCATAGCACATAAAGATAAAATTGATGCTATTCAAGATAAATAGGTTATGTTGACCAATGATGGAGAGGTTCAGTGTTTCCTTGTTCGTTGGGTAGATAGACTTGATTCTGACTATATGTGGATTCCCAGAGAGACACTCTAGTAGCTTGATCTAGACTTATTGGAGCTTTATTGGAGTTAAAAGGATCTTCCTTTGCCCAGATCCCCGCCCACCGGTCCCAAGCGAGTTGGTGGAGACACCAGATTCAGGCCTCCACTCACACTTATTTATGGGCATCCAGAAGAAGCTTGCTCAACCACTTAGCTTATGATTGGGTGATTGACGGCAACCTTATTGTGATTTGTCAACTCGACAGAATCAAGTTTTTTTCCCACCTTGGGAGAGTTGATGAGGACATCTATTATTTTGTCATTTTGGTTGTTTTACTGATGATTTAGTTATTTTATTTGGGTTTTATTAATGGGCTTGGGCAAAGCCCATAGACTTTTAGGGTTTACATAGGGGTTGGGTTATTTTGCTATAAAGATGCTATAATGAAACATCTTAGAGTTAGTTTTTGGAGAGAAAAGAGTGCTTGCCATGGCGGCCACCCTTCCAACCCCTTTCTCTTTGCTTTCTTCTTCTGCTCTTATTTTTTGGTTTATTTTCTTCTCTGTTCTGTTTTTATTCAGTTTCCTTTCCTTTTTCTACCATTATACTACATCACTTTGCTTATTGAGTTGTTGATAACTTACTCCCTTATCTCCAAATATTTTTATGATGATGTAGATGGTTCAGCTGAGGATCAGAAATAGAAATTGTGAGCAAGGGTAAGCTGAGGATAGTGGATTAAGTACAAAGATGGTATCTTGGTTATTGGAGATTTTATTCCATAATTTTGTTTTGCTCTATTGACTTGGTACCTTGGAAGGTTGATGTTAAATCTGAGATTTTTGTGATGTTTAAATTAATCTTATTAGAGTAGTTGATCTGAAACAGTGAGTTATACGTGTCATTGAAAACTTTGGAGTCTATGACTATAAAGTTGAAACATGATTTAGAGCGACAAGGAGTAACTCTCCGATCCATCCGGGATTGGGTCGTTACAAGAACACCTTAGAGCTGAAGTTTTAATTAGAAAGTATCATCTCAACTGTTCCCATTTTCCAACATGCAGTTTCAGTGACCTTAATAATTGAGTATCATAAGTATTCCCCAATTAATGACGAAGATCTAAATATATGAACAATATGAGGGAAAAAATTACCAAATAAAGTAAAGTTTTAATTAATTAATTTTAGTCGACCAATCGAATTTTATTAATATGAAAAAAAAAAAAAAAAACGAGAAAAAATGGTACCTGGAACACGCCAATCTTCCTATTGAAGTCAGATTCAGGCATCAAAAGCACCAAAGAAACAAGAAATGTGTGGCCTCTCGGAACAGCCATATACAACTGCTTCCTCCTGCTAAATCTTTCAAACCCAACATTACCAAGACAAAACACAGCCTTGGGATGAGGCTCAGTGTAATCAAAATACAACTTCTCCCTCACATAGACAGGATGTTCAACCCACAATTCTACCAGTCCAACACCCACCACGACAGCCAGAACCAACAGCACCGTCAAAACCATGCACACGTACATAGCTCCCAGAAACCCATAGATCAGCTTCTTTATTAAGACGGCGATGCCATGGGCGATGGTGGAGGGGACTTTCCGGACAGCCGATTCGACGGCGTCTTTGGTTTCCTCGGCACGACGGTAGGACTCGGAGACGATGGAGTGAAGCCAGAAGATGGGGGAGAAGAGAGTGACGAAGCAGTTGTAGATCAAGTCTGCTTGGAGGAGTATGAGTTTGGTGAAGCATTCTAATGGATTTGGCACCACAAAGTAGGCTTCATCCCAGTCCTTCTCGGCCATATCTGGTTGTGATGGTGGAGACGGGGGCTAGCTGGAGGCTTTGGTTTTATGATCCCCGGGATTTGATTGTCGATTGGAGCTCTACGTGTGTCGTTTGCATGAGGAAGAAGCGAGACGTGTTTACAATGCAGTGCAAAGAGATGACATCTGTCATGGTAATTGGTTGGGTTTAAAAAAAGTTTTACAAATGAGCGGTGTTATGTGCTGCCTGTGAATATCGCCTGCATTTGACCGCTTGGCAAGCGTCAAATGATATTATTAAAAAAGAGAAAACAACGAAAGGGGTTGAATTTCGTGGATGTTTTCAAGAGAATATTTGGTGCGTTCATCAGTGACTCCATGATGGTCTCCAAATTATCACTCCCAAGTATAGAAGTGGATCAATTGTAATAATAGAAAAATTTCAAGGTTATTTCTACTGGAACAAATATATTTCCAACAAAGAACTTTGTGAAGGTTTATTGTTAAAATATGGTGATGTAAAAAAAATACTATATAAATTCTTTTTGAATTTTTATGATTATGACAGTAAGCACAAATGGGGAGTGGTATATTCACAATAGAAGGAGTATGAAAATTGAAATATTGTACGGTTGAATTTTTGAGGGTCTTAGAGACGTAACTTTTGTTTTGAAAGATGAACTAAATCATGAGCTATTTACTTTCTAAGGATTAAATGATGCAAAAGAGGCTGAAATGAAATTTTTGGTTTTAACAAAGCTCAAACAGAAATGCAACTCAGCAGTTAAAGTTTAACAAAAAC
This sequence comes from Carya cathayensis, assembly GCA_011037825.1. NCBI lineage: Eukaryota > Viridiplantae > Streptophyta > Magnoliopsida > Fagales > Juglandaceae > Carya > Carya cathayensis. The sequence continues at coordinate 781,502 of QGSO01000271.1, read as the reverse complement.
CACAGAATGAATTTGACAAACACTTGGGCTACGATTTAGAACTTCCTTTGCTTCCACAACTCCAAAGATTTATGGGCATTACTGTTCTTTTACTAACCCAATCAAGAAATTAATAAAACAAAATGTAGGAATTTAATTTCAAGTAACATGCTAGTTCGTAAAACAAGAGGCCCTCTCTAAACATCAACCAAAATTTATGTGACACTCGGCTGAGAAAAATCCTTGATTAAATTCAAGGTTTTGTTGTGCCTTGTGTCAACAACAAAACAAGAATAAGTGCAAGATATTTCTTCAACTTTCCCTCTTATGAATTTAGTTTCAGACAGAGTAAGGTATGAAAATTAAAGTCACAGAAAATCCAGCAAATGCTAGAAGTCAATAGAAAGTTTTACTACCACCCAAGCTACAAAAATTAGCCGATCATCTTCATCAAAAGCTAGTAAAGTACTAAAATGAAAACCCTAAGAAGAAAATCCCAAAAATGCAGTTTGAACCAAACAGCAAAAAAATGAAGAATAAACACTAAAAACTAAAAAATCGATCCTTCACCAGAAGATTTCTCTTCCTTTTATATTCAGAATCATCTCTCCTAGCCACGGATTCTAGCCCCTCCATCGCACATGCCTGCCTCATCTCTCCTATCGGGTTTGGTATTGCTGAGTCCTTCACGTGACATCCTCAAGTCTTAGCTTCTCCACATGGACTTTCCTATGGACATGGGCTAGAGGGACATGGCCTTAGTTACTTCTCATCTTCCTTTTGAGTTGACAGATGTGGGCCTCAACCTTCAATACACACATGAGTTTAAGATCATGTAAGTCTAACTTAAGTAAAACTGAGCCCAATTCCATTTTTACTTTGTAATTAGTCTTTACTCATGTCAATAGCCCACTATTATGCATTGTTTATTAAATACTCTTTTTTTGCAAATAAAACTTACTAAATCAATTGTAGTAAGAGTATTTAAAACAACATAATTCCCCTTTTATCACTCTCCCCCAACTGACTTTTTGCTAGTCCCTAGCAAATAAAATGATTTAGATCAAAGGAGAAGAGGTTCCCAACTAAAAACCAAGAACTCATGCCATGATTCAAAACTTACTGAGGCTAAGAACACTAGTAATAGATTGATCATAAATTTAGTGCCAACAAAAAGGTTTATACAGTGTTTAGTCAATCAATCAAAAAGGGATAAGTACAGTAAAATCTTGCTTCTTTCTTTTAGTGCATGGGGCTAAGGTCAGAATTTCAGACTTGACTACCAAGAGACATTAGAAGTTTCAATCACTGCAGAAGATTTGAGATGACCACATGGTCTTACTCCAATTCAAAACTATTGTATTGTTGGCTTTCACGCTATTACACTTTAAAAGACTCCTTTTTTTTTCCTTTTCCTAGGGGGGTCAGACCTATGAATGTACGCATACCCATACTTTCACAAATAAGCCCTTACCGCTAGGTTGCCGCACCTTTTTCTAGGGGGAATCAGACCTATGAATGTGCGCCTACCCACACTTTCACAAGTCAACCCTTACCACTAGACTACCTAAAGGATTTTTTTTTCCTGTGGCCCTGGCAATAGGCAGCATTTTCCAATACACAAGTTTTTTTTTGTTTTTTATCCTTGGCTTGTCCCTTTTCTCGTTTGATTTATTAGATTTCCTTCTAAGCCATTAGGATATGATTCATTGGAGCCCCACACAACTAGAATGCAAATCAACAAGTAATGGCACATTGGAGTCTTTCTTTCTTCTGAGTATGTGTGTGTGTGCTAAGCAAGATTTTAACTACTATCCCTTGGTTTAAAAGCAACTAAACAAACTGGATAAACTTCCCTTTTGACCTACTTTTTGAATATGATTGAATTTTAAATGTTCTATAACCTCAGCAAATCAACTTAGAGCACAAATGTTCAGAAACAAGAGCTATTGACTCATTCACAACACTTTCAAAGATGGATTAGAATGTGTCTAAGGCATAGAAAAAATTAAGTTCTCTCCCCCCCAGTAGATTGTACCATTGCCCTTAATGATACAAAGCAATTCAACATGTATGAGGGAAAAAGCACTTAAAAGAAATTGAGCAACAAAATGAAATGTACATAAGAAAAAAAAAACAGAAGAGAGGTTGTGAGAGAACATACCTGGTTGAGTTGTGAAGAGAATAACCAAAGAAGAAACAGAAGGAAAAAAAAAAACTGACTACAAAAACAGAAGAGAAACAAGTGATAGATCAAGAAACCAAGTCAACTTGATTCTACAATTGGATTAGTATTTGGATCCAACAAAAGTAGAGTAGACTCTTCAGATAAGAAATTAGAAATGAAGGGCTTGAGTTTTTTACCATTAACTTTGAACATGTTACCATTTTGAGGATTCATGATCTCCATAGCTCCATGGGGAAAGACAGTTTTGACCACATATGGACCACTCCACCGGGACCTTAATTTGCCAGGACACAAGTGTAATCGAGAATTGTACAATAACACTTGTTGCTCAGACTCAAAGGTTTTACGTTGGATATGCTTATCATGAAATTTCTTCATCCTTTCCTTGGACAGCTTGGAATTATTGTAGGCATCCATTCTAAGTTCATCCAATTCAGCCATTTGCAATTTTCTTATAGAACCAGCCTGGTCAATGTTGAAATTAAACTTTTTAATGGCCCAATATGTCCTATGTTCTAACTCTACAGGCAGATTGCAAGTCTTTCCATACACTAGTCTATATAGAGACATGCCCAAAATGGTTTTGTAGGCTATTCTGTAAGCCCAAAGAGCATTAGCTAAACGTAATGACCAGTCTTGATTCTTCCATACTATCCTAGTTGCAAGGACTTCCACTAAAACCCAGAACACCAAGTTACCAACCTAGTTACAATCTGCAAATAGGCTCCAGATGCTCCAGAACATGAACCAAATTCACGCAAGCTATCTAACCAACCTCTCGCCCTCCCCAATGAGAAAATCATCCTCATTTGGGTTTGACTCATCTGCTGCAATTGCAGCAACAATGATGAATTCTAGGTCTGTAGACTTTGCAAAACAAAGCCAAAGTTTTATTGATCGTGGAGCATTTCTTTATAAAAAAATAAAACATATCAAAACATAAATGAAAGACTTGCCTATTTTCAATCCAATCATTATTCATTTTGAAATTGCTCCTACTATCTTCTCCCAAACTTTAATAGTAGCCACTTCATCACTGAAACTTGGACCAACTTGGGTTATAGATTCTGGGTTTGTGCCACATGATTTCAAGTTTACTGACTCTTGGGTAGAAAGAAGCTAGAGACCGAATGAGAAACCGATTTGATCTGATTTGCAATAGAAGGTTATCTGCCATATAATTGGAGCTAGAAATCTATTGAGATAGAAACCATCGAGACTGAGAACATAAACCATTTGACACCGAAACCCACTACTATAAGGGTAAAAATCTACTGCAAATTTCATGTTATTTTAGTTCTACATTTTCTGCAAATACCACTTACAGTTGCCTTATACTCAGTCTCTTACTCAGATTTGAGAGAATGGAAGAAACAATAAAAGAAATTTGTTCAAAGATGGTGGGTGCGAGTTGGTGGGGGAATGGCTAGGGTTCGGGTTTGCTGAAGGAGATCGTGTTTGACAAGAGAACAGATGTTAGTTGTTCATTTTTTCAAAAATTTTATATGCATACTTTTACGTATTTTTTTATATATTTTGTTAATGTGATTAATTGTATATTAAAAAAATTAATCTAAAAAATTATAAAGTACATAGAGAATACGTAAAAATAACTATATATAACATTTTTTTTCTTTGAAGATGTGGCGCACTCCACGTCATGCGGTAATTGATAGTGGGCACATTGAAACGTAGAATTATTCTTTACAAATAGATTTTCTAACTGTTATAAAAGGTAGAATTTGTCTTAAAAGAAAGGAAGTATGTTATTCATGTGTAAGTAGAAAAAGCAGAAAAAGAAGGAAATATTCCTTGATATTTTGTTTCAAAAATCAACATGAAAAAAAATTAAAAACTAAAACATCATTTATTGGGGGGGGGGGGTGTTTCAAGACTCAAGCCCACTCTTGAGAAAAACATTGATTTGGGCCATCGCTTCAATCAAATCGAAGAAGCAGAACTTGTTGCATTAGAAAAATAAAACAAAAATAAATGTACATAGTTTGCATGTGTTATTATCTTTATTTCTTATAATATAAAATATAGGAAAAAATTAAACATAGTCAAAATGGTGCACCCCTTGCACACCTCTGATGACATGTAAGGGAATTTAATGAAACGGTGCGGATTGGAACTGTGCTCAGGAGATCAAATTACAAACTTGTTGAAACAGTGCATTGAAGCTCTCCTTCCTAAAATTTGAAGTTTGTCCTTCCTATAGTTCTCTCCTCACCCTCAGTTTATTTGCAAACGGAGACACTAGAAAGCAGTTCTCAGTTCCCACTAAATTGCGACGGAAACCGAACCCATTCCATTTGCTCTCCTCCATCCAATGATGGAAACCAAAATCTTCCCCTGTGGTCTCTCTCTCTCTCTCTCTCTCTCTCTCTCTCTCTCCTCTGTGTGTGATTTAAGAGAGTTGCTTTGACTTATGCTGTCCAACAATTGTTGACCACTATGTCAACTGCTATTAGAAGATGACACATTAGCATGAATAGTAAAAAATTGCGAATGGGTAAAGAAAATTTTAAAAATAATAACTCGATAAATATATTTAAAAAACAAAAAGAAAAAAAATAAAAGCAATAAATAAATTTAAAAAATTGATATTAAATTTACTCTTTCATGTGCTCGCCCTGGTAGGCAAGCACTGTTACTTTTTTGTATGCCCACTCGGATTCGCGAGCACCTTTCTTCTTCCGTGTGCTCGCCTGGCTGACGAGTACTATTATTCTTTTGTGTGTTCACCGGAGTGACAAAAGCACTATTATTCTTCAATCTACTTGCGCAGGTTGATGAGTACTCTTTCCTCACCTTGGGGCAAGATACTTTTCTTGCCTCCATATAAGCAATTTATGTATAGTAATTCATAAAATATCTTTATATTTATTTTTAGAATTAAAAGTAACATGATTATTCGTATGATATTATCTTCATCTTATTTTGTATAATAATTCATAAAATATAAATATACTTTCATAATTTAAAATGAACGTGATGTATGATCACCCTCCCAACCAGAATCCGTTTGAGATCAGCGTGACTTACTGATAGTCTTCCCTCGGGAGTCTCTTTCAAAGCTAGGTCCATATGGAACAATATAATTAAGAAAATAGAGTGCAGGTTGGTAGCTAGGTTGGAAGACGACGTACTTGTCAAAAGATTGTTGGACCGCATAAGTCAAAGCAACCCTCTTTTTTTTTTTTTTTTGAAAAGAAAACCATTTCATTTCATAGAGGAGGCTCATTACGAGCAATACAGATTAAGTCATTCAAAATGACTCTTTTGATTACAGCAGGGCCATCTTCCAGCCAAACTACTTCACTAGCCACATTAACAGCTAGTTTTGCAGCAGTGTGTGCACCTACATTAGCACTTCTGTGAACAAAATCTAAGACCCACTCTGGATTAGCTGCCATGATATGCTGTAGGTCCTCTATCACCTGTCCTAACCAAGAGCTGTCGTCTTCACTTGAATTCACCGCATCTACAACATTTTTGGCATCCCCTTCAAAGCATACTTGTGACAGACCAAGCTCCAGACATAACACCATTGCTCTGTGAAGGGCGTAGCACTCAGCTTGGAAAGCTGATTGGATGTTCTCTCTAGGTGCAACCAGACATCCCAACAATTCTCCCTCTGAATCCCTTACTACTACTCCCAAACCCATACTTCCTTTGTCTTGATCAAAAGCTGCATCGAAGTTAACTTTAGAAAAAGGCCAATTCGGGGGTTTCCAAATCTGCCTCATACCGTCTGCTTGTCTTCTTTCTGTTCTGTCCTTTCCTCTTGCCTGTGCATCCTTATACATTGCTTGTTCAGACAAAGCCTTAGCAACAATCGAACTAGGAGAATGAAAGGTTTCCTGGAAGACCAATCCATTCCTTATTATCCATAGCTGGTAAAAAATTACTGCTGCCAGTTCCAATTCTTCTTGGTTTAGCCTCACTATCATTTCTTCCCATAACATCTGGAAGTCATTGAAGCTCCTTTTCCACTTACTAAAAAGAGTGAAGCCTCCCCACACATCGGCTGCTGCAGGACACTCCCAGACCATATGCACTGCAGTTTCAGGTTCCTCATACAGATTGGACACAAATTGCTTTCCACTATGTTCCTTCTAAAAAGTTTATCTCTAGTTGGAAGAATCCTACTAATACATTTCCATATCAGCATCTTTACCTTACCTGGAACCTTGAGGCCCCACATTTTCCTCCACATACCACTAATTGGCCCACCTGAGGACGTATCCCCTGAGATTCTTCTCTGCATTGCAGTTTCTAGGAAGTAGGCACTCTTGACTGAGAATGTTCCTCTTGCTGAAGCTGCCCAAATCCTCCTGTCACTTGCTCCTCTACTGCTCAAAGGAAACTGTCTCCACCACTTCTTTTCTCCATGATTTAGTAGCCACATCTATCAGAGTTTCCACCTTTGCTTCACTGTCAAGAGTATTCATAGGAGACTGAATTTGAAAGGTTACAGGTCGAGGTAACCACTTATCTTTCCAAATGCTGATGCTCTTACCATTTCCCACCCTCCATACCATGCCCTCCTTGACCAACTTCAAGCTCAACCATAGGCTTCTCCGCACAAAAGATGGAGACCCTTTCAGCTTTGCATCCAACAGGTCACAATCTTGAAAATACTTTTGCTTGAAAACTTGAGCAACCAACAGATCTAGTTCCTTTATAAACCTCCACAGCTGCTTTGCTAGTAGTGCTTTGTTGAAGGAACTGAGGTCCCTATAGCCTAATCCCCCTTGGTTTTTCACCTAGCTCAAAAAGCTCCAGCTCTTCCAATGTATGCCTCTCCCTTCTCTTTTATGACTCCACCAAAATCTTGCCAACATAGCTTCAATCTCCTTTAGTAGCATAACTGGTAGCTTAAATACACTCATAGCATATGCAGGAATTGCCTGTAATACACTTTTTATCAATACTTCCTTGCCTGCGGATGAAAGGAATTTTGTTTTCTAGCTATTTATTTTCTTCCATATCTTCTCTTTCGAGCTCCTAAAAGAGTTATACTTAGACCTTCCAACCACTGTAGGGAGTCCTAAATATCTGTTATAATCATTACATCTTGAACCATTGATCTGTTGTAGGATGAACTCTCTTGTTTCTCCTCTTGTATTGGTGCTAAAGAATATGCTAGTCTTTTCTTTGTTTAGTGTTTGACCTGAAGCTTGCTCATATAAAGCCAAGAGTCCCCGAATTCTGTACCACTCCACTATCTTTGCTCTGCAGAAAATAACACAGTCATCTGCGAAGAGAAGGTGATTGATTCTTATTCCTCCCCTCATTACATCAACTCCCTTAACCATGCCTCTCGATTCAACTAGCTGTAGTAATTTGCTGAGACCTTCAACACATAATAAGAATAAGTAGGGTGACAAGGGATCACCTTGCCTTAGTCCTCTTGTGGGAATGATTGTCTCTCCTGGCTGTCCATTGATGATAACTGAATATGATACTGATCTGACACATGTCATCAACAAATTCGACCATTTCTGCCCAAAGCCCAATTTTAGTAACACAGCCTCTAAGAAATCCCATTCAACCCTGTCATAGGCTTTCGACATATCTAACTTGATTGCCATGACACCCTCTTTACCCTTTTTCCTTTGCTGCATTGAATGAAGGACCTCAAAAGCCACCATTATGTTATCAGTTATCATCCTCTTGGGAATGAAAGCACTTTGATTCCTTGATATCACCTTGTCCAGCATGCCTTTCATTCTATTTTCCATAACCTTCGAGATCAGCTTGTAAAACACATTACACATAGATATAGGTCTAAATTCATGTGCTGAGGTGGGGGAGTTAACCTTAGGAATTAAAGCAAGATGAGTGTGGTTTAACTCCCTTGGTAAAGTTCCTGAGTTTAAGAAATTCAGCACTGCTTGAGATACCTCCTTCCCAACTAGTCCCCAGTGTTCTTGGAAAAACCTTGCACTAAACCCATCAGGCCTTGGTGACTTCAGAGGAGACATTTGTTTGAGTGCCAGCTCCACTTCCTTGTCTATAAATACCCTTTCCAGCCTTAGACTCATCTCGGCTGTTAGTCTTGATTCCAGACCCTGCAGGCTTTGCTCTATACTTGCTGAACTGGGATTTGTCGACTTGTATATTGCTTTGAAGTGGTTCTTAAAACTTGCAGCTACCTCTTTCTTCTCTCTCACTTTTGTTCCTTCCATATCAATGATTCTAGTGATATTATTCTTTTGCCTTCTCTGATTTACACAGGCATGATAGAATTTAGTATTTCTGTCACCACCAATCATCCAGTGTCTCTTTGCCCTTTGCCTCCACCCTATGTCTTCTTGTTCCAATAGAAAGTTCAGGTCTAACTGCAGGCTTTTTTGTCTCTTTATGGTGCTTGGTTCTTCTCGGCTTTGTAACTCACCTAACAGCTGTGTCTTTTCTCTTATAGCTCTATTTCTGTCTCTAACCATGCCTCTACTCCACTTTTGAAAACCCCTTCTAGTTCTTTCAAGCTTATATAAGACCTTCTCCAAACTAGACACCCCTCTATGACTCCCCTGCCATGCTTCAGAAACTACCTCTCTACAGCCCCTCTCATTAATCCAATTGACTTCATACTTGAAAGAAGAGTGAAATCAGTATTCTGAGCACCTCTCAAAACTACAGGAAAGTAGTATTGGGCTGTCATCAGAACAGATAGCGGGAAGGGTTTCCACCGAAACCTCTGTATAAGCTACTTTCCACCTCAAGTTTGCTAAAGCTCTGTCTAGTCTTTCCTTTGTGAAAGACTCATCTTCATGTCGGTTGCACCATGTGAATTTGTTTATTTTCCATCCTAAATCAACCAAATTCCCTTCTTCTATCAGCTCCCTGAACATTCTCATGAGGTTTTCATTCCTGCCTCTTCCCCCCTCTTTCTCATCATTTAACAAGATCTCATTAAAATCCCCTATCACCCCCCAACCCCCTTCACTAGGATTGAAAGATGACAATAAATCCAAGGTCTGTTTTCTCAAATTTGAATTCGGGTGCCCATAAAAACAAGTTAGTAACCACTTAAAGTTACACTGAGTGTCATTTACCAAAACATTAAAATGATGTCTTGAGAAATTAACTAGCTCCACCTGGTCCTTTTGTTTCCACAGTAGAATAAGGCCTCCACTTCTACCAACCGCCTCACTAACACAACAACCCTCAAACTTCAATGTCTTTGCAATCCCATCTGCTCTACCATATGGGAGTTTGGTTTCCATAAGGAAAACCACATCAGGAATCTTCTCCTTCACTATCATGCGAAGGGTCTGAACTGTTCGGGGGTTCCCAAGTCCCCGACAGTTCCAACTTAGTATCCTCATATCCTCTGGTGGGGCTGCCTCGCAGTCTCCACCTTATCCAAAAGTTCATTGTATTTCTCCAAAGAACCCAAAACACCAAGCTTTTTAAGTTTTTTCTGAGATCCAAGGTTAGTAGTACTTACCTCTAAACCCCGTTTTGCCCCTTTTGACCTGGTGGAAATAGAGGAGGATATTGAGCAATTCTGCACCCTGGCCTGACATTTCCAGCTACGGTGCTCTTGCTGCTGAGCCTTGCTTTGTTCTTGATTCAGTACTGTCTCAACTACTGCTTCTTCCAGGTTAGTAACTGAAAAGGAGTTGGGCCCTTCCTGGTCTGAAAGCCGGCCCAGTACACCATGGAGCCCAGCCTTTTCGCCTGGCCCAATGTTAACTTCTATTTCACTACCCTTTTCCCACCTAGAACTATCTCTCCCTGCCTTGTACAGTTCCTTCACCTTTTCCCGCCTGAAACTGTCTCACCCAGCCGTACACTGCTCCTTTTCTTTTAAGCAGCTTAGAAGGTCAGCTTCCATCACGTCCCCACCTTCCTCTGGGTTTGTCCCCCTCTGTGTCTGACGGCTAGTGTCTGCCATGTCACCCTTCATAGTTTCCATAGGTTTCTGTATGTGAGACAAGCCAGAAGGGGTCTCCCGTCCTCCATCCAACCCCTCCGCCAGCCTCCCTTCTCGGACACTATCTTCTGGTATTACTGCCCTCCCCTCCATCCAACCCCTACCCTCGTCACTGTAATTCTGATTCTCCCTTGCTCCCGTATCACTTGGGTAATGCGCCTGGCCAAACCATCGTCTACGAGCCATCTCAGCCCGAAGCCATGGGCCGAACTGTGGCTTTCCATCGGGGTCCTCCTCTCTCTGTTTTCCTTTGCTCGCTTGGCACCCCTAAACATCATGAAGGAGCCAGCCACACTGAAAACAGACTTTTGGTAAAGATTCGTATCGAAATAGAACCCAAAGTTTAGAATTCTGGACACTGATGAATCTGCCCTTGGAAATCTGTTTCCTGAGTTTTATCTCCACCTTAACCCTTAACCATCCACCCCGTCCAGTACCATCCTCTTGCGTATCTACTTCTACCACCCTGCCCACCGTCTTTCCTATTTTGTTACCCCATTCCTCCGACATGCAGCTCAAGGGTAAGTTATGGATTTGCATCCAGAAGACTTCACTGTCGAAAACTATCTTTCCCGGTTTCATTTTTCCGTCATATAGCATGAGGAGAAACATAGGGTTATCAAAAAACCTAAGGTTTTCCTTCCAATACTCTCTGTAGATCCGCATGTGTTCCAAAAGTAATAACATAGGTATTTTTTTCAACTTCTTGGAAAGAAGCCTTNCCTCCACCTTATCCAAAAGTTCATTGTATTTCTCCAAAGAACCCAAAACACCAAGCTTTTTAAGTTTTTTCTGAGATCCAAGGTTAGTAGTACTTACCTCTAAACCCCGTTTTGCCCCTTTTGACCTGGTGGAAATAGAGGAGGATATTGAGCAATTCTGCACCCTGGCCTGACATTTCCAGCTACGGTGCTCTTGCTGCTGAGCCTTGCTTTGTTCTTGATTCAGTACTGTCTCAACTGCTGCTTCTTCCAGGTTAGTAACTGAAAAGGAGTTGGGCCCTTCCTAGTCTGAAAGCCGGCCCAGTACACCATGGAGCCCAGCCTTTTCGCCTGGCCCAATGTTAACTTCTATTTCACTACCCTTTTCCCACCTAGAACTATCTCTCCCTGCCTTGTACAGTTCCTTCACCTTTTCCCGCCTGAAACTGTCTCGCCCAGCCGTACACTGCTCCTTTTCTTTCAAGCAGCTTAAAAGGTCAGCTTCCATCACATCCCCACCTTCCTCTGGGTTTGTACCCCTCTGTCTCTGACGGCTAGTGTCTGCCATGTCACCCTTCATAGTTTCCATAGGTTTCTATATGTGAGACAAGCCGGAAGGGGTCTCCCGTCCTCCATCCAACCCCTCCGCCAGCCTCCTTTCTCGGACACTATCTTCTGGTATTACTTCCCTCCCCTCCATCCAACCCCTCCCCTCATCACTGTAATTCTGATTCTCCCTTGCTCCCGTATCACTTGGGTAACGCGCCTGGCCAAACCATCGTCTAGGGGCCATCTCAGCCCGAAGCCATGGGCCGAACTGTGGCTTTCCATCGTATCGAAATAGAACCCAAAGTTTAGAATTCTGGACACTAATGAATCTGCCCTTGGCAATCTGTTTCCTGAGTTTTATCTCCACCTTAACCCTTAACCATCTACCCCATCTAGTACCATCCTCTTGCGTATCTACTTCTACCACCCTGCCCACCGTCTTTCCTATTTTGTTATCCCATTCATCCGACATGCAGCTAAAGGGTAAGTTATGGATTTGCATCCAAAAGACTTCACTGTCGAAAACTATCTTTCCCGGTTTCATTTTTCCGTCATATAGCATGAGGAGAAACATAGGGTTATCAAAAAACCTAAGGTTTTCCTTCCAATACTCTCTGTAGATCCGCATGTGTTCCAAAAGTAATAACATAGGTATTTTTTTCAACTTCTTGGAAAGAAGCCTTCTTGCTGATCCTCCATATCCTTGCCATGGTATTGCTTATCAGGTCTTTCCCTATCACCCTATCCGAGCATACTCTCCCAATCAGACTTAATTCACCTTTTCGTCGTATATCTTCGTTCCCACTGCCCTCCATCTCTACCACCTCTTCCTCCTCTTCTGTTAGTTTTAAATTTTTCCATAGCTCCTCCAGATCTTATTAACAAATAATTAATAAATTAGCGGTGATTTTATAAACATCGGCAAACCTTCATTATTTATTCGGTAGGGCATCCCAGAAATTTAACTAAAATTTTGGGGGTATTTTTGTATCATTTAAATAAGTTTTTTTTTTATTATTTGTATTATTTATTTTACTACCAATAAATTTATACATAGCCTTCACCGCTGACGCTATATATTATTACCGGCATAACAATATATACGTCGGCGCATTTATCAATTCCGACGTTTCATTGATCAATTTTTGACATTTTGTAAACGCTCGCTAATGCTATATAATTATTATTGTCGTAATTATATAAATGCCGAAAACGACTTATGTACCGGCATAAAATTAATCAATGGCNATTTTTCCATAGCTCCTCCAGATCTTTAGCACTGTGATTCTCTCCTTCGTACATAACTGAACTGTTTAAAAAACTTCACTTGAAAGAGACAAAACTATAGCATGAACCTGAGATAAAACTGAGAACACTAGACAACACCACCTCTGGTTTTGCTCGAGAGCTAACCCGAGAGGAGACTTGTTTTAGCTCTGAAACAAGAGTGTTGGAACCGAGAATTAAAGAGAGATGACAAAAGGTCAAAGCAACCCTCTTAAATGTACCCATTCCTCTCCTTGTTTTCATATTCACTACAAAAAAAGACAGAATTGCCGGCGTTGGTTATGTGCCAGCAATTGTCCAAAAAAACGCCGCTAATTAAGTCGCGGCGTTTTTCTACTGGCGTAATCGTCCGCCGGTACTGGAGGGTCGCTATTTCCATGTTCCAGCGTTTGCGCAAACGCCGGTATATGTAAATCTCATTAGCGGCGTTTTATACAATTTAGTGACATTTCTTGAAATGACATTTCCTTAAAAGTTTCTCAACAAAATTATGTAAATGACTAAGAAAATAGGAGAATAGAATAAAAACATTTGTGGGTTACATCCTCTATTTATGGAGAATAAAATAACAGCTTGTAAAAAATCACAACTCTTTATTTATAACTTTTCAACTGGTAGTTATTAACTTAAATGACATAATATTTGTGAAAAATCGCTCATTTTTCTCTTGATTGATCACGAGTCTCATCTACGCGATTTAAATACCGAAGTTTTGTTTTTAAACACAGTGGATGACTTTTAAATGAAGCCCACTATTTTAAAGTTTTTGAAATATTTTAAATGTCTAAAATTATTTTAAAGATGGGTATTTTTGGTATTTTTGAACCAAGCCCATATTTTCAAGTTAATTTTTTTTTTTTTTTTATATTGTGAAGCCCGAAAATAATATAATTAGAAAATTATTTTTATTTAAATGATTTTATTTCTTTAAGAATATTATGTTATATTTATTATTTTATTTTATGTTAAAAATTCTATTTATTTAGATAGATTTAATTCTCCTAAAAAATATTTAGTGAACTCCATTGTTATATTTTATGATGAAATATATTATTTTGTGATTTTATAAAACAAAGTTTGATTTTTAATTTAATCCCATTGCATTTTATTTCATTTATCTATTATTTAATTTATTTATTTTTTAAGTGTTTAAATCTCTACCCATAGATCACGTTAGAAACCTTAGGATGAAAGGCCCAGATTAAAACCCTAGATGCCTTTCACTTTCCTCCCTTCCCTCTCTCTTCTCCCATGCCCAGCCGTTGCCCCCCTCTTCCCCGATTCCCTTTCCCCGACGCCTCCCTGCGCAGCCAGCCGCCCCACCGCAGCGCCGTCGTAGACCCACTCTCACGGCCTCACCGGCGACCCTCTGATCCCTTCCCCCTCCGCGGATCTCTCTTCCCGAAGCCCATTCCGTCTCTCCCTCTCCCCGTAGCCCCTTCCTCTCCCTCGGGCTCCCGTCGCTGCCGCAACTTAGCCCAAATCGTGGCGCCGAGCCGCCGTGAGCCTCCCCCAGGTTGAGCGCCACCTCCATCCAACGACCGCCAGCCCCCCGTGTCTCTCCCTCTCCTCCTCTGTTTTCTCAACCCACGGCCCTCGCCTTCCCGTGCCGCCGTGAACTGCCACGTCAAGGTGTGGGGATCTCAGCCAACACGACCCATGGCCACCCGGGGTCAGTCCCGTGCCCCAGCCAGCCGAGGCCTTTCCTCTCTCTCTTCCCTCCATCGGCCTCCAGCACACACTCCCTCCCTCTCTCTCTCCACCGTACATCGCCACACTACAAGGCCAACGATCTCTCTGCCTCGCCATACACGGCCATCCAGCACCACGATTCCCCATCACACAACCAGAGTCTTCCACCCCACACAACATCCTTGTTTCCTTCAAAAGCCCTGTGACCAGCCATCAACCACCGAGAACCACCACGGACAGCAAGAAAAAGCAAGTCATCCGCTGCCTATCCCAAACAAACCAGCCATTCATTGGATCCCCCTTTCCCCCTGAGTTCTTTACCTCCTGTTTCACAGCCCTAAGCTGACCACCGTGAAGAACTAGCAAGCAGCAGCAGCAATTCAGCCTCATAATTTTGTGTATAAGGTTGTCCTTGCCCATTAAGAATTTTCATACGAAAATTTTGAGTTTTAAGATAAAATATTAAAATATTATATTTTAATATTATTATTATTTTAAAATTTGAAAAAGTTAAAAAAAATTAAATTATTTATTATATTTTGTATGGAGATTTGGAAAAGTTGTAATGATGAGATGAGAATTTTAATTTTAAGATAAAAATTTCAAATGGCCAAGCACATCCTAAATCTCTCTCTCTTTATCACAAGAATTGCTATGTTTGTGAAGCTGAAATGGAATATTGGGAAATGTGTTGTGTTGTGATCTATGAACGGAGGGTTTGTAATGTGGCGATGTAGTTGAATTGGGGCACTACTGTGTAGTTGTATTGTGATTGTAAATAGTGTGAAGTAACGGGATTAAGCGTGAAATATTGGGATGGTTGTGCTTTGTGAGTTTATGTCCAACTTTCTCTCGTGTATAGAGCTATCTTCGATGAAAATTCCTCTCATATTTGTATAGAGCTATGTTGATTTCTGTCCAAGTTTCTGTCCAGCATATGGTTTTTGTCAATAGTTGCTTGAATTTGACCTTTCCAATCTCAAACAACTGCTCCAACCAAAATGACAGTAAATTTATATAGAATTTTAAGTGTTTAATTAGACTATTATGGTTATTAGCATTAAATGACTATTGAAAATATAATTTTTTAATTGATAATTTAATTAAAATATAATTATTAATTAACATATGATTGGTACAATAATAAAATAAATTAAATTAAAAATTAAATTAATATGATTTTATTATTATATAATGAATAAATAGATAATTTAACGTAAAGATTTGATTTGACGTGAATGAAATAGTTAAACTTAATTTTTTTTATATTATTTTATTATTATATAATCAATAAATAGATAATCTAATATATAGATTTGATGTAATCGAATAGCCAAAACTAAATTCTTCTCATATTAGCTAAAATTTGTGTTGGGCTTTGGCTTTAGCTATTCCAATGAGAATGTTCTAACATATATATATATTTAAAAAGACTAACAAATATTAACAAATAATTAATAAATTAGCGGTGATTTTATAAACATCGGCAAACCTTCATATTTATCGGTAGGGCATCCCAGAAATTTAACAAAATTTTGGGGGTATTTTTGTATCATTTAAATAAGTTTTTTTTATTATTTGTATTATTTATTTTACTACCAATAAATTTATCAATAGCCTTCACCGCTGACGCTATATATTATTACCGGCATAACAATATATCGTCGGCGCATTTATCAATTACCGACGTTTCATTGATCAATTTTTGACATTTTGTAAACGCTGACTAATGCTATATAATTATTATTGTGTAATTATATAAATGCCGAGAAAACGACTTATGTACCGGCATAAAATTAATCAATGGCCGGACATTTGTTCAAACGATATAAACGCTCGAAAAATTCAACACTTTACCAGTGTAAACTTTATCATTTTTTTATATTATTTTATTATTATATAATCAATAAATAGATAATCTAATATATAGATTTGATGTAATGGAATAGCCAAAACTAAATTCTTCTCATATTAGCTAAAATTTGTGTTTGGCTTTGGCTCTAACTATTCCAATGAGAATGTTCTAACATATATATATATATATTTAAAAAGACTAACAAATATTAACAAATAATTAATAAATTAGCGGTGATTTTATAAACATCGGCAAACCTTCTTATTTATCGGTAGGGCATCCCAGAAATTTAACTAAAATTTTGGGGGTATTTTTGTATCATTTAAATAAGTTTTTTTTATTATTTGTATTATTTATTTTACTACCAATAAATTTATAATAGCCTTCACCGCTGACGCTATATATTATTACCGGCATACGGCATTTGTTCAAACGATATAAACGCCGAAAAATTCAATACTTTACCAGTGTAAACTTTATCAATTATCTGCGTTTTGTGAAATGCCGCTGATGCTATATATTATCACTAGCGTAATATTATAAATGCCAAAAAACACGGTTAATATAACGACGTATAATCAATAGATTAGTGGCATTTAAATAAACGCCACAAAAAACTTATATTATTACCGGCGTAACAATATAAATGCCGGGAAACTATTAATTTTCCGGCGCATAATTACTATATTGGTGGCATTATTATAAACGCCGCCAAAGCTATATATTATTACCGGCGTAACAATTTAAACGCCGGGAATCTCAATAATTTACTGGCGGAAATAGTAAGCGCCGGTAAATTTAAATATCTACCGGCGCATAAACAAACGCCGCGCATATAAACGCCGCCAATTGTGTCTTTTTTTGTAGTGATTACTGAATAGTAAAGCAAATCATATCGAGAAACTTTAACATGAGTTTTTGCAAAATAGAATAGATGATTTCAAATTCCACCTAGTCAATTGGGTGAAGGTTTGCTCTTTACTATCTAAGGGTGGATTGGAGGTTCGGAATTTAAAATATTAATCCAAGAATTTCTACATAAATGATTGTGGTATTATAGCCTTGAGAGGAAAGCATTATTTATGGAGGTGGTTGTTATGGAGAGCTGTGGTTGTTTCCAAATATATATATATACATATGTATATATATACATATGTATATATGGTGGTTTTGCATGAGGTGGGTGGCGCTCCATTTAGACACGGAGCTTACGGAGTGGATTGCAGAACAATATTAGAAGAGGATGGGGTTTTCTTTTGATTCGCCAAATTAGTTGTGGCTGATAGTTCTACGATTAGACGTTGGTATGGCACGAGCGCAAGAGACTTCGGTTGTTGGGTTATCAGAAATTTCAGGAGATCCTTTGTACGTAGTGAAATGATAGTATTGTCAGGGTGGCCCAGGATTGAGAAGTTGGTGCTTTTCCTAATTTTTCAACCAGTTATTCCCTTTGAGAGTCTGGAATAGATAAGTTGGCAATGGCCCTTGGGTTGAATGGCATGACCATCCATGGTCCTACCATGGAGTCCATAGTTGACTAGTGTTGCATTTGTAGAAAATTGGAGAGACGGTAGATGTGACGCCCCCAAGTCCCCACGCCCGGACACGGGGAATTCGAGACGTCCGGATGGTGACAACCCGGGTCACCATCCTATCAACGAGTGCTAAGTGTGTGCAAGCGGCACGTGTGCACAAGGAAATACGCAGCAGATAGCAAAGTCATAAAATTAAGTACCAGAATTTTTTCTTAAATAAAATACAAAGCGGTTCAAAGGAACATAATAAAATATTACAAGACATAAATATTGTTTCAAAACCAAATGTAAAGCATGAACTCCAACTCAGATCTCCGGCGGAGCCGCATCCTCGGGCTCAGCCTCCTCCTCCTCCTCGAACTCTGCACCAAAATCTACGGTACCAAAAATGGTGCCGCAGGTAAGTAAAATCCAAACACCACTAGATAAAAGCATATTAAACTCAAACAATATGCATGAATAAATGCCAAATCACAAAACTCACAAACCATATTTTTTCCACGCACGCCAAAAACCCATTTGGCTCAAAAACATATCCTTTAAACAAACCTCGCCGTTATCCCCGATAACGGCCCACACATACCGTATAAAACCAAGCCTCGCCATTATCCCAGATAATGGCCCAAACCACCATTTTCCCAGAAAATGGATCACGAGTCCTCAACACAGCCTCACCATTTTCCCAGAAAATGGCCCGTATCCGAAAACCATAAAAACCAATCCAATTATGCATGCACCATGATCTCCCCTAGGGATCATCCGCACACTCTGGCTCTGTGCCACACCGCAGGTAACGTCTACGCGTGTGACACCAACACGAGTGATGCCCAGACTCGCGCCTCCGCCTTGCGCGTACCTGGCCAGGCCATCCTCTAGTCCCCGCCACTCTAGGGACCACGGAGTCGACACGACAGCGTTACCGTATCGTGCGATCCGGTCGTCGCCCAGCGACAACCCAGGGGATGTCACTCAGTATTAACTACTCCCGAGTGACCAGAGGAGCTCCACCGAGATAATAACCCACCCGGCTTGGGCTCATGATACGCACACTCCCAAAAATCCATTTACGCCAATAAAATAGGATTTTCCCAATAAAATAAAATACAAGTGCATGCATCATGTAAATGCCAATTTCAATGCTCGAAAAATACAACCACCATAAAACATGTGACGCCCCCAAATTCCGCTTGGGATTGAACGGACATTTGAAGCGTCGAGACATGCAACACAAGGTTACCTGCCCCCGTTCATGACATATAAGATGCAATGTTCCTAACATGCATCTAGCATTATGCAATATTCGCAGCGGATAATCTTTTTCTTTAGCAATACTATGCACCAAACTAAATATATCCCAAATACTTGAAACATAATTCATACATAAAGGCATACTAAAAAGCCTGATCATCACACTAGTCCAAAATGGTTGTGATCAAAAGAATACTTGAGATACAACTCCAAAAGTACAAGTATTAACCTAAGTTAAATACTATACCATCATCAACATCGCACCGTGGCCTAGTCGACCGTATTCAGTTGGTCAGATTCCAATTCTCTTTCGGGTCCTGTAACAAGATCTACCATTCGGGGGGAATGGTAGTTGGGACTACCACAGTGAGATTTGATTACAAATCTCAGTAAGTTAACATAAAACTCACACACAGGTTAAAAATGCATGCATGGCAGTAAAAGCATAAATGCATAATTATAGTCATACATAAACATAGTATAACTTGACATATAGCATGACTTAACCAGAACTTAAGCGTGAACTGAACTTGACTTAACATGGCATGAACTTAAGCTTAAAACATAACATGAACAAACAACATAACATGAACAGTGAAACATAACATGGACTTGAAATATAGCATGAACGTAAACCTGCATAACATAAATAAGAACTTGAAAATAACATAAACTTGAACATAACATGTACGTGAGTATAACATAACATGGACTTGATCTAAAACTTGACTTATCATGTATTTGATCTGAAACTGGACTTAACATAAACTTGAATCTTATTCAATTGTCTTGATTAATAACGTGCGTTAATACGTACTCCACAGTTGTTGTGGCCCCACGTATTCAAGTAACATAAAACATAATACGTACTCCACAGTTGTTGTGGCCCCACGTATTCTACATGTCACAATTGCTGTGTCTCATGTAGTGTATGCTCCACAGTTGTTGTGGCCCCATACTTCATGTAACATAAAATATAATACGTACTCCACAGTTGTTGTGGCCCCACGCATTATAAGTAACATAAATATAATACGTACTCCACAGTTGTTGTGGCCCCACGCATTATAAGTAACATAAAATATAATACGTACTCCACAGTTGTTGTGGCCCCACGCATTATAAGTAACATAAAATATAATACGTACTCCACAGTTGTTGTGGCCCCACGCATTATAGTAACATAAAATATAATACGTACTCCACAGTTGTTGTGGCCCCACGCATTATAAGTAACATAAAATATAATACGTACTCCACAGTTGTTGTGGCCCCACGCATTATAAGTAACATAAAATATAATACGTACTCCACAGTTGTTGTGGCCCCACGTATTATACGTAACATAACATTCTTATCTTTCTTAATGCATGAGATATTATTTAATATCATATACTTTTCTAACATGGCGTATGCTTGTAAATGGCACAATATGATTTAATCATAAACATTTAATGGCATACATGTATCATATGGCATACTTAACATGCATACTTATAACATACAACATTGTATGACAGAAAAGATTGTGTAACAGATAAATATTCATGAGAGATTAAATCATACTTAACAGATAAACATGTAATGACATAGCATGACATGAGCATATACGATAACATACATACATAAATTGTAGTTCCCTTACCCATCACACATACACAATAAACTGATAGTAAGTTAGAGGCTAACTTACCTCGATCGTCGCGTTCTATGAGAATAGAGCGCGAACACGAGGAACTGCACAACAGCTGGAAGAGGAACACTCAGTCCTTAAGATTTTCACTTCTGAACTCAATTGCCATATTGTAAGCACTTGCAACACCACGGCCAACTTGAGGTTTCACTATACTCGGAAGAGATAAATTGACTTCAGAAAGCCTTTGCACTAAAACAAGTTCATTAAAATTATCAATAACAACCAAACAAACAACTCATTTCTCAATCCATATACTCTTAGCCATAGTCAACCACAAGATGACACCAGTCATCCCGGACTATAATCCATATCATCACTGCTTCGGGACACTGTCATACAGTTTCCCAACACTACACCATACGCTCCACACTTCTCTGCTACGCCATCCAACCCTTCGTGACACGCCATCCGGTGTATCACGACTTAGTACAGAGTACACTCACGTGAACTCTCTTCCATTCACACTACAAAACCCATCACTGCGATACACGTCTCACGGTGCATCGCTACGCGACACGGAGTACGCGCTACGCGTACTTCCTTCGCTACAACACTCATCAACACGATGCACATCACACGATCCGCCATACCACACGGAGTACACTACATGCGTACTCCCTTCCTTCTACGACACACATCACTACAGCGCACGTCGCGCGGCGCGTCGCTGCATTACACAGAATACGCTACACGCGTATTCTCTTCACACAACCCGCCGTATCACATCTACGGCATCCATCTCACGCCTATACTTCACAGCACAGTCCACAAAACTACAAAATCAAGCCTAACACTTCACAACCACACTTCGTTTCACAACTACGCAGCGAACTCCACAAACACTAACTACACAGTCTACAGCCAACCAAATCAACTATGTTAAACATAAATAACTAAAGATAGAGGGTTATACCATCGACGGGATAACCCGTGCGTCGCTCGCTGCTCGTCACGAACATGCGTCGGAGGAGCATACGTGGCGGTACGGTGTCTGTCCACCACATAAAGTGGTAGTTTGGGCTTGAGAAAGGCTAGGCGTGGTCTTGGAAGACTCACGGTCGCCTTGTGATGGTCAAAGGTGGTGGAGCACGGCGGCATCACGCCGTGAACAGTAACTCCGAACGGTGAGCGGAGGAGACGCGAGGTAGCGAAAAGCCATAGAACTTCATGGAAAGCTAGGGAAAGGTAGAGGAACATGTGGTGGAGCTGTGGTGGCTGATTTGGCCGTGTATGGTGGTCCAAAATGGTGAAAAGCCTTAAAAACCCATTTGTTTGGAGGCGAGAGTGGCGGCTAACCGTGGCTCGGATGGAGGTGAAACTTGGAGGGGATGTTCACCGGTGAGAGGGGAAGAAATCTGGGTGGGTGGTGTAGTCCACGCCGCCGGCGAGCGGCGGTTCTGGGCGGAGAAAGAAATCGGCAACAGGGGAGAAAACAGGGCAGGGGCAGCAACTTCCGGGGGCTCTCGGCGACTAACGGCTGGTCCGATGGCTCTGAAAATTGGTGTGTATGAACTATGGTGAAAGGGGAAGAGAATGGCGGGGGTGGTGTACGACACCTCCACCGGACGGCGGAGAAACGGGCGGTCAAAGGGGCGGCGACGGTAATGAGACAAGAAGGAAGAGCACGGGAAGAGAGAGAGAATTGGTGGCCGGCGTTGCACACCTCCGGTGCAGATGTGTTCGCCGGTGAGGGAGGGACATGCCGGAGGTGGAGGTGAGGCACGGCGGCCGGAGGTGGCGCCGGTAGGAAGCTAGAACCGATCAGCTATGGTGGAAGGGTGTAAGTCGACCATGGAGAGAAGGAGAGGAAAGAGAAGGAAAAAAAAGAAAAAAGGAAAAATGAAGGAAAAAGGGTAGGAGCCTAGGTAATAAACTTCAATCCTACGTTTTGGGATCCTCAAATAATTCAACGGTGAATTAAAACACTGATTAAAAACGCGTAAATGTTTTATTTTAAATAAAACACTTTAAATAAAACACCACGATGAATTAAGGTAGAATATTATTTTATAAACTAAAATTTATAAAATAATATTTCCTCATCATTATATAAAATGATAAAGTACCGTTAATTAATCGAAGATGATAAAACCAATTAATTTAAATAAGAGTTTTCAACGTAAAATTAAACATCTTAATATCTTAAAACAACTAAAATATTTAATCTAAGTAATTATCCACAATTATAATATTTTCAGAGCTCATTAAATTATTATAATTGTGAATACTTTGAAATTCGATGGATAAGATCCGGGAAAACGCCATCGAGGTACAACGCTTAGGATAAAACTGTTCATGATTTTACAGCTGTCGGTGAAGAACAAATTACGTGATTTACGGAAAAGATAATCTATACGCGTGATTCCAGATGAGGGTAAAGACGAGAGAGATGTGATTGCTGTCGGGAAAGAATCCAAAACTGATTATTTTAGCGGGCTGTTACAAAACAACAATTCAAGCAACTCCGTCCTCCATCCATCCGACCCCCGAACTCCTCGGACTCAGTCCGGAATCAGCAAACCAACCAAATAAATTATTGTAAGAGCAAAATATAATTAAATCTAAAAGTAGAGTTTGGAAAATACTTACAGAGCTATATAGGATTTTTAGAAGGTTCGGCGTGCGGCAAACGATGGGCGGAAAGCAACGTAACAGTGCAAATGCACTGTAGCCGTGGGTCGCAAAATACCCAATTTTGACCGGGGACAAACCAAGACACCAAATTGATAGGGAATGGTCAAGGGATGTTTATGAAACTAGTGGAAGTGAGTTATTGCCGTGGGTGGCGGCGAAAACGCCGGTAGAAGCGAAAAACGAGCAAATCGGAGTTGAGCTCATGGGAGCTCCTCAGGTGGCCGATCTAGACCGGAAATGAGTGGGTTAGGTCGGCAAGAGGTAGGGGAAGAAGTGGTGAAAAGATGGTCGCCGGAGGTGGTGCGACGGCGCCGGAAACGGTGACAAACAGTGCGGCTTAAATGCGCTTTTCCGGCCAAATGGCCGGCCGGTTGGGGGAGATCTTCGGAGGGGTGGTACACCGGAGAGAGGGGAAGTTTTCTGGGTGGGTGGTGGAGGCCACGCCGCCGGCAAGTGGCGGTTCTGGGCGGAGGAAATTTTCGGAAACAGGGGAAAATTCTGGGTTGGTGCCGCTACTTTGAGCGGCTCGTGGCGGCTAACGGTGGCTCCGATGACTCTGAAAATTGGAGGGGTTGTAGCCTGATGTGAGGGGAAGAGAATGGTGGGGGTGGTGTACGACACCTCCACCGGACGGCGGAGATATGGCTGCTCAAAGTAGGCTGGGCGGGAGAGGAAAAAGAGAAGGGAGAGAGAGAATCCGAACGCACGGGAAGCACGGGGAGGAAGAAGAGAAAAAGGAAAAAAGGAAGAAAAAGAAAAGAAGGAAAAGAAAAAGGAAGGAAAAAGAAAAGAAGGGGAAAAGAAATGAAGTCCAAACTTCACTTCCGGGATCCAGAAACTGATCCGCCGAAAACGATTTTAAAAACATTAAACGACTGAAATAAATTAAACACCACATCAAATAAATAAATAAAAACCAAGAAAATATTTTAAACACAACGTAAAGCTAATATATAATAAATAACTAGTAAAAACTAGCTATTTAATTTTTAAATCCAAAAACAAGATAAAATAAATTAAACAGCAATTTAAACTCAACAGAGATTAAAATCCGATAATTTAAAATAAAAGAACTATTATTATAATTAAATTAAAATATTCCTTCAGTGAAAATACACGTAAAAATGGGGTGTCACAGTAGACCTATACAAATAGTGGACAGATAGCACAGACCATTAATTTGCTTCTTGTCTGTGAGGGGCGCTATGGGATGACAATTTCAGCTGAGTGGGGCTAGCATGGATTATGTTAGAGAGTGATCAATCTCCTTGGAAAGGCCTATATGGTATCCCACAATTTACAGCCATTTGAAGAACTTCCCATATGCCTAATGTGGTGCATTTGAAGGTACACTCACAAGATAAAATTATAATAAGCTTAGGACTGAAATGAGATGAGAATTTTATGAATAGTAGTAAAATAATTTGTGAATAGTAGTGAGATAGTTTGAGTTAATGTTTTATGGAGTTTTAAAAAAGGAGAGAGAAGAAGTTGAATAAAAAATATTATAAAGTTAAAATATTGTTAAACTATAGTTTTTTAATATAATTTTTGTTTAAAGATTTGAAAAAGTTGATTTTTTTTTTAAAGTTTGTAAAAGTTGTACTGATTAGCTTGAAAGTATTTGTATTTGAGTAATGTTTGGAAAAGAGATTAGATGAGATAAGATAATATGATAATTTTGAGATTAAATTTTTTTTTTTGTAAACAATCCCCTAGAGTCTTTTTTACAACACTGTACTTTTTTTTATGGGCAATTGCTATAGACTTATTATAGCAATTGCCCATAAAAAAAGATAAAATAGTGAAAGTCTAAAGCTTAACTTTCACTATTTTATTGCATCCATTTTTAGATCAACTAGGTGCTTTCTCTCGTGTACTTGACTCATTCGGAAAAAAAAAGTGTACTTGGATTTAGCCTATTTTCGATAGAGGAATGTTAGATGCAGATTTAGAATGCGTAAATCTTGTACAAACCCTTTGAAGAAAAGTAAGGTTCATCGTAAGACTGTATAAATCATTTCCCTTTTCAATATTAGTAATTTGTTAATTATTTCATTGGTAATTTGTTACAATAAGTAAACCCCGTAACAAATATATGTTCAATTTTTTTTTTTATTCATTTTTTCTATGTTCGCTTTTTCCCATCCCAAGCAAATTTGTGTCCCTCACATTCCCCATCCCCAACAAGCAACCTGCAGTGTCATTCATAGTGCCAACCCCCATAAATAGACAACGTCATCACTATTGTTCTTGTCCCTGAGAACACCAGTAGCCCACTCCTCCACACTCTATATAGAAGAACCTGACACCCATCCATCACTACAAGCTCCCCTTAACATCTTCCCCAAAACCATAGAGACAAAAATTTCACAACTTTCTAAATGGATTTTCCCTGAACACTCGTTGTTTCCCTGTGCCAAAAGTGCAGCTGACTACACAAACTTGGTCTTCAAGGGCTATGTAGAGAAAAAAATTCAAGGACCCAACTCGGATTTATGCACAAAACCTCAAGACCCTTTTGTCTTTTATAACAAACCCATAAGAGTTGAAAGGAAAAATTCTCACTTTAAGGGTAAGCAGCTCAGAAGAAGATGATAGAAGGAAATAGAATATTATTGTATTTTTTGGATCGATTTTGATGCAAAAATTACTCAATACATATAGTTGTTAGGTTCCAAACTGAATTATCCAAGTAATGGGTCAGGCTAACAAGCAACAGTAAATAACATTCTTCAAACCAAACTTAATGCTACAGGCCTAAGCCCACTAACTATTACAACTCAAAGTCCAACAAGCCCATGGGACTCATAGTCTGAACAAGTTCAAGCACTTCGATGAACTTCCCCAAACACTTCTTCACTTCATACCATACGAATTAATTATGTGGTAAACCCTCCCCCTTCAGAGCATCTTACAAGGTGCAAATATGCCTCCTTGAGTTGAGAGAAGACCTCCCAAGTCACTTCATCGGCTTCCTATCCCTGACACGGACTAAGAGCTTAGCTCATGCTCGATTCTCGGCCTTTGACATACAACACCCTAATATCTCTTTAGGTTCTGGCTTCAAAACTCCCATGGTATCCACTAGGGGCAGGGCTAAGATATTAGGCGATGGTGCCTATCCTTTGTAATATCTTGAAGGACCCGAAATACCAAGGTGCTAGCTTGCGATTCCAGGGGTGGGCCATCGAGATATGCCGATAAGGTTGAAACTGAAGGTACACCCAGTTTTCATGTGTTCTTGTGCTCTGTGCAAGTTGTTTTGCAAGATATATAGGATCCAATCTTTGGTTTAAAGGCTAGCTTTCATAGCCTCCAATTGGCAATTCCCGGCAATAGCTAAGGGGACGCAACAAAGGGTATCCCTATAGAGCTTCAAAGGGAGTAAGTTTGGTTTAAAGGTGTTGGTAGAGTTGTACTACCATTCAACTTAGGGTAGGTACATGCCCATGAAACACTATAGATAATTTTCTAGAGATTTGTTAACTGAGTTTGTCTACCCATCAGTTTGTGGGTGGTAGGCAATGCTCATGTTCATATGAATACCTTGGACAATGAAGAATTCTCACCAAAACCAACTAGTGAAGGTATTGTCTCAATTGGATATGATTGAGATGGTAGGTTGTCATGTTTGAATATATTTTTAGGAATAGTTCATCCACTTTCTTGGCAGTGTAGGTGTGTTTGAGGGGTGTGAAATAAATATACTTGGTGAGCCTATCTACAACCACCCACAGGTTGTGAAAGCCATTTGAATTATGTAGTCCCTCAATGAAGTCCATAGTAATACGCACCCAAGGTTAGTGAGGCACACAGGAAAGAGTGTGGTTAACCTTAATCCATTGACACAAATCACAATTTCTAATGAACTAGTTAACACCCTTCTTAAGGCTTGACCAGTAAAACTCCCTCCTCACCCTAAGTATAGCTTTTTCATAGCCTAAATGTCCTTCCCCCCCCCCCCCCCCCCCCCCCCCCCCCCCCCCCCCCCCCCCCCCCCCCCCCCCCCCAAAAAAAAAAAAAAAAAAGGCTGTTGTGCGTTAGCTCTAGTAATTTAACCTTGAAGGCTTCTTGTGTGGGACTGCAAAGTATGTTTTTGTGCAAGAGTAACTCCCCTCTCATAGAGTACACTGGGGGTAATTGATTCTCTGGAAAGTGAGTTGTGAGCTTCTACAAGTGTTCATCATTAGCATAAGCAACCCTCATTTCTTCCATCCAATCCCTGGTAGGGAAGGGAAGGAAATCAATGATAGAAAGCACTCTTCTTCATTTTCCTTCTTAGATAGGGCATCAGCCACCCTATTTTCAAAGCCCTTCTTATATACCTCAACCACTGGTATAGGAAATTTGTCCTTCATTGTAGCACTGTTAAGTCCCTTATAATCCACACAAAGAAACCAAGTTTCATTTGCCTTCCCCACCAAAAGAATAGGGGAGGAATAGGGAATTTGGTTGGATTGTATGACCCGCTAGCCCAATAGTTCCTTCACTATTTTCTCTATTTCATTTTTTTCAAAGTAAGGTTATTGTATGGTCTAACTTAAATACGTTTGGATCTTGGAACTAGGTTGATCACATGATCTTTAGTTCGAGAAGGGGGTAAACCCTTTGGTTCCCTAAAAACATTTGTATATAGTTCCAATAGAGATTGAACTGCTACTAACTACTCTTTTCCCTCTATTTGCTCATAGTTCCTTCCTCCTCTAGTATCGATAGTACTACATTTTTCTCAAATTTATTACATTGATTAAGTGATCATTCCTCAATCATATGAGATGTGACTGGCCCTTTTAATTCCTCTACTTCCCCTTGCAGGTGAACTTCAAGGTTAATTCCTCAAAACTCCAAAGAATAGGTCCTAGTTTCCTGAGCCATTGAATGCCAATGACCATGTCATAGCTAGCCAAAACTAATAGATGAACATCTATGGAAAAAATATTTTGTATCTTGACTCTAACCCCCCCTTCACTAGGAAGTAAATCGCCATTAGCCACTCTCACCTTCACTCTTTTAGTGAGACCTAGGAGAATTTTAGCTTTTTCAACTACAGCTGGGTCTTGAAAATTATGGGCAGACCTGTGTCAATCAAGATAGTAACCCAGATTGTCCCTATTTTCCCCTTAACCCTCATAGTCTTAGGATTGTGGGAACATGTTAAAGTACGTCAGGATATTTATGGGTTCTCATTGACACTACTCAAACCAACCAATTCTCCCTCTCCCTCCTTCTCGGTTGGTACCACTTCATGCCCATATTCAATCTCTTTTTCAAGTAGCACTTCTTCTAACAAGTACAATTTAGGGTTTTGGCCCTTGTGTCCAGGGTTTCACTTGGCATCACATTAGTAATATATCCCATTTTCTCTCCTATCTTTCATTGGGTTTTGGTTGATTATATGGATAGGTAGTGTGCATTTTTTAGGGTTTGGGTTCTTTAGAAGTCCAAGTTTAAACTAGTGTGATATGATTGGTTTTTGGTGTTTCTTAGACAGATTCACATTTTCTTCTTAAATTTTGGCTAAGCTATAGGTTGTGGTTAGGTTGAAGGGGTTAAAGATCCTAACTGGTAGCCTTATTTCATCCCTTAGTGCACTGAGAAAACAACTCGGTTTATAAGTGTCCAAGAGTCTCCTTAATCTATTGGACAAAGTCTCAAACAGGGTCTTATAATCCTCCACAGACCCACTTTGTCTGAATCTAGACAGTGATTTGATTAGTCATCATAGGCATTAGGGCCAAATCTAACCAATAGGGCCTTCACAAAAGTGCCTCAACCAGTTAATAGTCCTGATTCCTCTCTTGGAACCAAATGAGGGCTTGCTCTTCCATGTGAAAGGAAACCAACCTAATACAGTGACGTGGTAATGTGTTGTGAAAAGCAAAAAATTGATTTACCTTGTATAACCATCCTGTAGGGTCTTCTCCCTAGAACACAAGAAAATCCAGGCCCGCAACTCTACCATGTACTTCACCCCAAGTGAGTTGTTCCCATCCTCACAGTTCTAGAGACTAGAGGAATATTCTTCAGGGCTAGGGATTGGATTTTTCTTGTGCAATTCTAAGGTTAAAGCTGCCAACTATTGCATCACTGAGTCATTTTGCCTTTTAAGGCTAACATCTCTATCCCTAGATAATGATATTGGATGTCAGTTATTTTTTTCATAGTATTTAATTCATCTTGCACCTGATTCATACAAGTGCCTTCAGCCATAGTAGATGTTGTATTTGCACAAAAATTGGTATCTCTCTGATAACAACTTAAAATAAACCCTTAAAGGGTTGAAAAGAACATTTCTCAGTTTGAGGGTCCTCAGGAAGATGATAGAAGGAAATAGAATATTCTTGTAAATTTTGTATCAAAAATTGCTCAGTATATATAATTGTCAGGTTCTAATAGAATTACCAATGTAATGGGCCTGGCTAATAAGCAACAGTACATGACATTATACAAACCAACTTAACGCTACGCCCTACGGGCATAAGCCCACTAACTTTTTCTTTTATTTGCTTTGGGTATCCGAAAAGGAAGTTCGACTAATCCCAAAGGAATATAGGTTGGCTCACAAAATGATACAACTCAAAGCACAACAAAATATTCTAAAGGCTAAAACACAATAACACTTATAAAACGATAAGTGCAGGCCCATGGGCCTCACGGTCTGAACAAGTATACTTCCAGATACTTAAAAGACGGTCTTTATAAAACCTTCTCCTTTTATTTAACAAATTATGAGATTTCGAAATATAGTTTTGATCCCTGTTTTTGGCATCAAAGAAGTCAATCGCCCAGGAACGGCTACATCCAATATAGCCCAGCAGGCAGTAGCAGTACTCCACTTCATAACCGTGCCTCCAAAAGTATCGAAATGGCTAATATTTTTAAGAAGTCAGAAATGCGTCTCTGATTTCTAATCTGTCAGCCTTCCACAACTCATACTTCGTTTGCACTTTGCATGCACGGAGACCATAAATGGGGAATATCGTAACATATAAATTATAATCTGGGCGGCTTAAGAAATGACTAAACCATGTATTTATTCCATTTGCATTTTTTCTCTAAAAAGAAAGAACATCAGCCAACCATGCAAGCGCAACCATGAACCATAAATCTGCCAATCGTCCACAGCTCAAACGTCATTGGTTGATGGTGCAAAAAAATGCTGTGCAAGAGTTGTGGTCTCCATTAGCATCAATGAAGAGTACGGAAAAACAACAGCCCAAGCTCTTCAATACCGCAGTTTTTAGCAGCATCAACCAACCATCAAAAGAAGCAAAATAACATTTGATTTATACAATGAGTTCAAGCAACAGGCACTCTTTATATTAATGAAATAATTGAGGAATACAGATAACATCTTGACTTATAAAGAGCTTAATCCATCACAAACTTCAAGACATAAATTCAGGGGTATACACAAGTTTCGCATATACTATAAACAGTCATTTCTTGAACATGCCTTGTGCTTACTTAACTCCTCTCACCTTAAATGTTAAAAGTAAACCCCTCAGATAAACAAGAAACCTACTCGAAGAAGCACCATCTTTTGAATTGGATGGCAAGCCTAGCGAAGTTGTAAGCCCGAACCCTAGCGACCTATAGGGTTGGCTCAAAGGAAAGGGCTTTGGTTTTGGGGGTATGCTCCCCTCATGTCTACGCTTGGATGCAGGGAATTTCTAGGGGCACATCCCACTGGTGAAAAGTCATAACTTACCTCATTCGCATGATGTGGAGGTGTTACACAGGCCCGGGATTTAATTGGGTAAAAGACACGATGCATTTGCACGGTCTCCAGGATACGTCATCGAAGAAACAATCTGCTGCTCCTATAAATATCAGCTAAAAACACTTCCACAATAAAGTTAGTATTAATGACCATTACTTCCGATCGACCACATGCTTCCAAACCTAAAACACTGAATATCATAGTCTTCAAGGCTCCCAGATGCATTGTTTTATGTACTAGAAAACTTAGGACAGGGAATTTATGATGCAAATATGAAGAAACGGAATATTATTCAGTCACAAATTATGTTGGCAACTTAACTGAAAGTGTAAACACCTATTTTAGATTGCAAATAGAGACTTCAAAAAACCCTAAAACAAAAGACATCCCAAACAATTAAGATAGAGCACAAGAACTGGAATGAGTTTAACTTTATCCGGATGCCATTAGTCCTTAAGTTGCAAAAGTTGAATGAAAAACCAAAGCCAAGAGCCTAAGAGATTTTCCACACTGACTATAGCATTCTCAACAACAGTATACACTAATGCTTTAGCAACCCCCACCCCACCACAACAGCATTAAATCAATTAAAAAAACTCAAACTGAAGCTCAAATGCTCAATTTAACCAAATGAGATGGGTCCTTCATATCTATTAACCGAAACTTACACATAGACAAAGTAGAAAGACATATGAACCAAACTCCCGACCATATTATGAAAAAATTGGCATGATCCCAAAGGGGGAAAAAAAACTACAGCATGGAAGAAATCACCTTAAAGCCAAAGGCAACAAACTATATGAATACATTAAATTTCCTCAATTCAAACTTTGGATTGATTGTTACTCGAAACCAAAGTTGCCCCAAATTTCTTATCTACCAAAAACAAAAATTGAGCTCAAGAAAATGTTTTACTGTATAACAAACACAAGCTACCACATATATGTAAATGATTCTCCACTCATTTTCTCCCAAAATGATCTACAAAACCCAACTACGAGTTAAAATCATTATGATAAAAAAAAAAAAAAGTATTGACAATTCCCATGTACCATAACCCCAAATGATAATCATAGCATAAAATTAACTAAGCACATCACATAATTTATTTCCATGAGTTCATAACAAGTAGCCATCATCATAGAGATCATCACCATCATCATCGTTAAGGCAGACAATATACATTCCAAACACACTTAAGTGCAAGCCAATCGCTTACTTAACTATAAGAGATCAAAGAAAAGAAAAACCCCAACCGAAAAAAGACAGCGATAGCAACATTGTGGACATGACGTAGCGATTGGCTAATCATTCTTTCACTTCTTCAAGCTGCCACGGACACCAGGACGGGGCTTGGAGGTGTCAGGGGCAACTGTGGCGTGGCGATTGACGAGCTTGGCCTCGTCGAAGGCGACCTTCGGGTGCTTGGCGTCGTGGTGGATCTGCATCGACTTGATGTCCGGCGCCGTCACCTTGCAGTGCGGGCACTCGAACTTAGCGTGCCCGCCCTTTTCCACGCCGGAACGATCAGCAAGCCCGGCCTTCCCACCGCCCCGGTTCGTCGTTGCCGCGTCGACCTTCGACGCGATCTCCTTCGCCGTGTGCTTCTTCGGCTTAGCCTTTCCCGTCATCGTCAGAATCTAAACCGACGGCTCAGAGAGGGAGGAGGAGGAGGGATGGACGGCTGGGAGTGGTTGTTTGAGAAAACCCTAGTGGGAAGGAGAAAGGGACGGAAAAGGCTTGCTTGGTGGAGGCGTGTGAGATTATCTCTCAATATATACACACACAAATAAAGACATATATATATCGGTTTCTGTGTTTGGTGGATGAGTAATGGAACTCGCAACCGCGCGTGTTATTTATTTATTTATATTATTTTATTTAAATTGAAATTTCTTGTTAAAAAATTAATTTTTTATATAAATATTATATTTCATTATTTTTTTAAAAAAAGAACTGATATTCATGGATGTCTAGGTCAATTTGCAATCACCTCGACTGATTTCATGAATCTTAAATTTAACGGCTATGTAAACTTTACCTTGAAAGGATTTGAACTGGTGATTATTAGAGAGTAAACATAAGGAGTAATGCTACATATAGTCGTGAAATGTGCAAACGCCGCGTAATCGTTTTAAAAAATGGTGGAGTCTACGATTAAAAAGTTATTTTTTTTTCATGTGGGTCCTGTATTAATTCACTTTTTTAAAAAAAATTGTACGACGCTTGCACAACGACGATTGCAAATATCATTTTTCAAACATAAATCTTAACCAACTGAACTACCACACAAGATTTTTATTTTTAAAATAAATTATGAGACGTTTACACATTATATATACTTTTCTTAATACATTGTATAATGAGGTCCATTTTATATGATTTTCGTTTCTTTGTGAATTATGATTGTTTTGTTTTGAGTATATAAATTTGAAAAATAATAACCTTATTATTATTTTATAATTATTTTATAACTCAAAATGAAAGTAATTTTGTCAAATCAAATTTATTTTTAATAAAATGGCATGATTTTATTAGTTGTTTGGAAATAAATTATAAAATAGTTATAAAAGAGTTATATGTGTATCATTATCTATATAAATTATAATTTAAGAGAAATATTCTGCGGAATCTTATAAAATAAATTTAAAAATTGATGAGATTTGGAATGGGATGTTAGGTTATTATAATTTTATTTATTGTGAAGTAAAACGAATCTAATGTTATCCTGTTTAGACAATGAAAATATCTTATCTTATCTTATCTCATCTCATCTTATTATTACAACTCTATCAAATTTTTACACAAAATATAATAAATAATTCAACTTTTTCAAATTCTAAAATAATAATATTAAAAAAATAATATTTTAATAATATTTTATTCAACTTTTAACTTTCATATCAACTTATCTCATTTCAACTCACTATCCAAATGACAACCAAGTTAAGTCATTCTATAAATTTAGTTTTAGGAGATTCCATTAAAACTTATGTACAAGTTATTAGAATTTTAACAAAATAAATTATTTATATATTATCTTATAATTTTGCTTATCAATTTTGATATAGAAATTTTGAGTTTTTATAAATATCTATATATAGTTAATATATACATATATCAATGAACACGAGGGTTCATTCAACATGTACAATATAATACAATATAACTCCCTCTTATTATTTTAAATATTTAAAATATTCTCATTGTTAAATTAAAAATAATGATATAAAATAATAAATACGAAATTATATATAGGTTTATATGAACTTATATGAGTTAAGTGGAACTATATACAAATATTATTTAATAATCGATTATAATTTTATATTCATTTAATAAATGAATTCAACCAAACTTGAATTTAGTCAAGCTGATCTTGAGACCATACCAAATTGTATTATTTATTCAAAAATTTTATATCCAGTCACTTTTATATACTCCTTATGCACTCTACTAATATAATATGTTACGTCACTTTTTTAATATAAAATAATTATTTTGATCAATCACATCAGTTAAGTGTATAATGAATATGCAAAAGTGATTCTATGTAGCAAAACTCTTATTTATTTACATCTACAATTACTTTTGTGGCTCCACATAAGGTCACTCTCCTAATCATTTTTTAATATTTTATGAGGAGATTGTACAAAAATAAATTTATAAACTAATATGGCTTGTGTTATGTAAAATTATAATAAACTTTTTATTATAAAATAAATATATATCAATTTATAAATTTATTTTTGTTACGATCTTTTTATAAATCTAACACTTTCCTTCAAAAATATATTTAGTAGAGTCTATGAGCTTAACCCATTGCATCTATACTTTTTTTTATTAAAAATTAAAATTAATTCGATAAATTCAGGCCTTTCATCTGCCGTGCTCAGGTAAAGATCCGTGTTCACCAATTCATCAAGTTTAGAGAAAAAGAAATATTCCCACTAAATAAAAATTTCAATTTCAATTTAAAATTTTTTTAATTAAAACTAAAAATAAAAATTCCTTCATTGGCCTATGTGGAGAAGAGGAGATCTGTCCTTACCTCTTCGTGCTAGGATAGAGACCTTGACCTTATCGCCCAATATATAGATGGAGGGGGATCTCATTCTCATCTTCCCAATGCGTTGTAGTCAAGTCTACGGTTACGTTTTGGAAGCGAGATAAGGTAGTTATATATCATCTGTTCAAAAATGTGTTGCGTATATAATGAAATGAGGTAAGATAATTTTATATAAAAATTAATTAAAATATTGTTTTTTAATATTATTATTATTTTAAAATTTATAAAAGTTTAATTGTTTATTATATTTTGTATAAAAATTTAAAAAAATTATAATGTTGAGATGAAATGAAATAAAACAATTTATTTATCCAAACTAATTATAATTTCTTCTCTAAATATCACTCAAATATAAAATATATTTCAATTTCAAATATTCAACATTTTTATTTAATCATTATAATTTTTTCAAATTTCAAAACAAAACACAAAAAATAATATAACTTTTTCAAATTTCAAAACAACAATAATATTAAAAAATACTTTAACTTTATAATATTTTTATTTATTTTTTCTCTTTAATATTTCAAAAAATAATAAAATATTTTATCTCAAATTATTTCACTACTATCTATATAACTCTCATCTTATCTCATCTCATAATTATACAAGCATGCCCCAAGTGTACAGATATAATATACTGATTTGAGTAAAATTGATCTTAAATTATTAAAAAGAAAAGTATACATTATAATAAATTTTCTGAAACTTCAATTGTAAATTTCACTAATCCTTTGAATTATGAGGGATGATCACATATTAAGGAGAGGAGCGTGGGAGTGAGGGCCCTCCATGCATGTGGTTATGTGTCCATGGGATCCATGTTTCAAAATCGACCTAAGCTTGGATGTCATAAGTACCAAAAATATATTTGCCTTAAATTTTTTTAAAAAATGATATTTATAATTGTGAAGTGTGTAAACAGTACATAATCTCTTTAAAAAGAATTAAATAAATATAAAATTTACATAAAAAAAATTAATTTTTAAAAATAAAATTTATTTTTTTTAAAACAGTTACGTGACACTTACACACTATCATTATAATATTACTTTTCATTTAACTTAATTCATGAATTCAATTCATGAAATCTCAGTAAGTGGGTTTGTTATATTTATTATAAAAATTATTTATACCAATTTCAATAAATAAGTCCCGTATAAATTATTTGTAAAAATACAAATTTCACGTTAAAAAAATATAAAAAACTTATTTTTTATTTTTAAATAGGACTAACTTTTTTTCACAAATAATCTATACAAAATTTATCTATTTAAATTTTATACCTCACGTTACTTTATTTATTAATTATATCCTCCGTCCATAATCCTAATGTACCAAAAGCAGCCTTGCCTTAGAAGCCACCTGTTGCCAATGAAAACAAGACATGTATCTGAATTTTGACAATTGACAGCTCAATGATAAGACAAAACAATGTCATGTCAATTAAAAATAAAAATTCAAAGATCGCCATTTCTCCTGTATATCATCTTCGTCCTCTAGCTTATACTACTTTATATTAAAAAAATTTATTTATTACCTTTGTATCAAATATTATACATAATTTTTTAATTTTTTTTATTACTAAATGTGTCATATATAGATGATAAGTAGAAAAATATAATTAATTTAAAAAGAATAAATAATAATTTTTTAAAAAAATTTAAAAATTAAAAAAAATGTGAAAGAATGATGAATAGCAAAACTCATTTATATTATATGAGTTATAAGATTAGAGTTTTAAAGTTTCCTAATTAGCTTGTTTATGTGATAATAGTTGACAATGTTTATGTTTCTATTGATCTATTATTGCATTAACAATATTGGTCTCCCGAATTCATCTCCAATACAGCTCTAAGATTCCCACTCTTTTGGCCACCTTTAGAGTGGCTAGGAAGTAATAGGCCTTCAAGGTGGATCAAGCCACACTAGAAAGGTTACTCACCTATGAGGAAATGGCCCGAAAGCTACGCCTTTAGAGCATTGACATCCGGTTCCTTATATGTTCTTCTTCTCCAAATTATAAGAGGAGTTTTGGAGAAAACTCTCATTTCTCGCTCCCATCAAATTTCCTAAATTAGGGGTTGTATTTACGCATGCTACAGTAGTTTCCCAAATATGGGGAGCCACTGTACATCCTCAAACCCATTGTTTATTATTTTCGACAGTCTTTGTAATAGTCTGCTAGAAATTTCATGGTGGTATTTCTATAAGTTTTAGGAACCTCGGGAAAATCCCGTAAGTTTTCACGAATCGACCAATTGCGAAAGTTTTCGTCTGTCAGCATAATTAGTATCATAACTCACTATGGTATCAGAAGCACGTTTTTATTTATTTGAAGTAGTTATAAGTGTCGAAATAAAATATGTCACGCACTATTAGATTCAGTTGATTATTTAGAATTTCATGAAGCAATAATTCCATTTTCAGTCTTAAGATGATATGTTCGCTTGAAAATGCGTTTTGCTTTTTTTTTCAAGACACTTCGGGATTAAATTTCAATAAACAAATTGCACAATAGGTTAGTGTGAATATTTAAGATTTTACAGTATAAAGTTTATTTTTCACTCTCTTGGAGTGAATAGTAACTTCAATAGTAGCACAAAGTGAAGTGTTTTCAAAATCACAATGTGAAATGTCTAAATTAGGTTATAGAAGTTTTATTAGGACACTTGGCAAGATCTTAACCACACTTAGTGAATAGTATTGGACACCTAGTACCAAGAGGAACCATGAGATGGATTGTAAAGGAATCAATGTGTAAGATCATGCCACATAAGCAAAACCCTATTCCATCCTGATGACTTGCAAAATTTCATATTACAAATTTACCACATCGCTCGAGCGGAGGATTTTGGCTGATCAAGCGAATTCAAGTAGATTCAACCGCTCGATGGCCGCTCGACAGTGAGCTCGAGCGGGTTGCGGGAGAACATGTGATGACCCGTTTTTGCGTGTATTTTCACTGAAAGAATATTTTAATTTAATTAATATTATAGTGATATTATTTTAAATTATCGGATTTTAATTGGATTTTATTTGCTGTTGGGTTTAAAATTGTTGTTTAATTTATTTTAGCTCGTTTTTGGATTTAAAATTTAATAGTTAGTTTTTACTAGTTATTTATTATATTTTTAGCTCGACGTTGTGTTTAAAATATTTTAAATAATGTTTATTTATTTATTTGATGTAGTGTTTAATTTATTTTAGTCGTTTATGTTTTTAATATCGTTTTCGGCGGATCAGTTTCGGGATCCCGGAAGTGAAGTTTGGACTTCATTTCTTTTCCCCATCTTTTCTTTTTCCCTTTTTCTTTTTTTCCTTCCTTTTTCTTTTCCTTCTTTCTTTTTCTTCTTTTTTCTTCTTTCCCCGTTTCTTCTCCCGTGCATTTTCGGATTCTCTCTCTCTCTCTCTCCCTTTTCTCCTTGCCGCGCAGCCACCTTTGGCCGGCCATATCTCCGCCGTCCGGTGGAGGTGTCGTACACCACCCCCGCCATTCTCTTCCTCTCTCACCGGAGAACATCCCCACCAATTTTCAGAGTCATTGGACCCACCGTTAGCCGCCACGCACGGCCTAAAGTTGCTGCCCCAGCCCAGTTTTTCCCCTTCTTTTGCCTTTCCGCGCAGCCACCTTCGACCACCCATATCTCCGCCGTCCGGTGGAGGTGTCATACACCACCCCCGCCATTCTCTTCCCCTCACGTCAGACTACAACCCCTCCAATTTTCAGGACCATCGGAGCCACCGTTAGCCGCCACGAGCCCCTCGAAGTCGCGGCACCAACCCAGATTTTTCCCTGTTGCCGAAATCTTCCTCCGCCCAGAACCGCCACTTGCCGGCGACGTGGCCTACACCACCCACCCAGAAATCTTCCCCTCCCTCCGGCGTACCACCCCACCAAAGATCTCCCCCAACCGTGCCGCCGTTTGGCCGGAAAAGCACATCTAAGCCGCACGGCTTTTTGCCGATTCCGGCGCCGTCGCACCACCTCCGGCCACCATCTTTTCACCACTTCTTCCCCTACCTCTTGCCGTCCTAACCCACCTAATTTCGGCCCCGATCCGTTGCCGAAGCAGCTCGCACGAGCTCAACTCCGATCAGCCCCTTCTTGGCCTTCGACCGCCGTTTCCACCGCCACCCACAGCCAAAACTCACTTCCTTTAGCTTCATAAATATCCCAAGGCCATTCCCTATCAATTTGGTGTCTTGGTTTGTCCCCGTTCAATAGTGGGTATTTTGCAACCCACGGCTACAGTGCATTTGCACTGTTACGTTGCTTTCCGCTCGTCGTTTGCAGCGCGCTGAACCTTCTAAAAATCATAAATAGCATTGTAAGTATTTTCCAAACTCTACTTTTAGATTTAAATATATTTTGCTCTTTCAATATATTATCTGGTTGGTTTGTTGATTCCGGACTGAGTCCGAGGAGTTCGGGGGTCGGATGGATGGAGGACGGAGTTGCTTGAATTGTCGTTCTATGGTTGGTTGTATTTGTCGTGCATTGAGATTGCATTTACATGGTGCGTGCATGTGTATTTTATTTTAATTTGGAAAAATCATGTTTTATTGGCGTAAATGGATTTTTGGGTGCATGCGTGTCACGAGCCCAAACCGGGATGGGTTATTATCCTGGTGGAGCTCCTCTGGTCACTCGGGAGTGGATAATACTGAGTGACATCCCCTGGGTTGTCGCTGGGCGACGACCGGATCGCACGATACGGTAACGCTGTCGTGTCGACTCCGTGGTCCCTAAAGTGGCGGGGACTAGAGGATGGCCTGGCCAGGTACGCGCGAGGCGCGAGTCTGGGACTCACTCGTGTAGGTGTCACACGCGTAGACGTTACCTGCGGTGTGGCACAGAGCCAGAGTGTGCGGATGATCCTTAGGAGAGATCATGGTGCATGCATAATCGGATTGGTTTTTATGGTTTTCGGATACGGGCCATTTTCTGGGAAAATAGCGAGGATGTGTTGAGGACTTGTGATCCATTTTCTGGGAAAATGGTGGTTTATTGATTGGGCCATTATCGGGGATAATGGTGAGGTCTGGTTTTGTGATCCATTTTCTGGGAAAATTGTG
This sequence comes from Carya cathayensis, assembly GCA_011037825.1. Lineage (NCBI taxonomy): Eukaryota > Viridiplantae > Streptophyta > Magnoliopsida > Fagales > Juglandaceae > Carya > Carya cathayensis. The sequence continues at coordinate 741,313 of QGSO01000271.1, read as the reverse complement.
GTTTGGGCCATTATCAGGGATAATGGCGAGGCTTGGTTTTAAACGATATGTTTTGGGCCGTTATCGGGGATGACGGCGAGATTTTGTTTAAAGGATATGTTTTTGGGCCAAATGGGTTTTTGGCGTGCGTGGAAAAAAATATGGTTTATGAGTTTTGTGCATTGACATTTATTCATGCATATTGTTTGAGTTTAATATGCTTTTATCTAGTGGTGTTTGGATTTTACTTACCTGCGGCACCATTTATGGTACTGTAGATTTTGATGCAGAGTTCGAGGTAGAGGAGGAGGCTGAGCCCAAGGATGCGGCTCCGCCAAAGATCTGAGTTGAAGTCATGTTTTGGTTTTGGGCTTTGAAACAATATTTGTGACTTGTAATATTTTATTATGTATCTTTGAAACGCTTTGTATTTTATTTAAGAAAAAAAAATTCTGGTACTTAGTTTATGTCTTTGCTATCCGCTACGTATTTATTCGTGCACATGTGTCGCTTGCACACACTTGGCACTCGTCGATAGGATGGTGACCCGTGTTGTCACCGTCCGGACGGCTCGATTTCCCCGTGTCCGGGCGTGAGGATTTGGGGGCGTCACAAAACAAGATCGCTCGAGCGGAGACTTAGGCCGCTCGAGCGAAATTAGGCAGAGTTGAACGCTCGATATGCACTCGACAAGCCGCTCGAGCAAATTCAGGCAGAGGCGAACGCTCGATGCTCGCTCGACACCCAGCTCGAGCGAACATCGTATTTTACAGATTTAGAGTTTTCCGCCGTCAGAGCATATAAAAGTGATTTTTCACCATATGGCCGTACCTTTTGACTGGAGAACACGTTTTGGGATAGAAAAATATAGCTAGAATGATTCAAGTCATCTGTTTTGGAGAGGGAGTTCCACACATTGTACGTACGTTGGAGTCATACACGAGCATAGATGGGATAGAAGCAGTGAATCATTTCCTTGAGTTTTTGAAGACGAGTTGTGGCTGCGAAGAGTATTTTTCAGTGTTTATTTTCCTTCCAATATTCTCAGAACAATTATGGTGAATTCGTTTATGTTAAATTCTATTTTTAGCATGAGCTAAATTTTCTTTATTATAGGAAAACGATGTAACCTAGTTCTGAACTATGCTTGATTGTCTATGCTAATGTAAGACAATTCTCTCTTTGTTTATCTGATTTATTCTGAGTTTATTGCTTCTAATTAACTGGCCATTGATTAGATGATATTTTAATCTTGTGATTTTCTATCGAAAGAGGGAATTATAAGGTAGATCTTGAATATTTCGGCATAGGTACATATAGAGATCGAAAGGCTTGTATGAACTTATGTAGTATTTAAATCATTGTTCTTATTGCTTTCTTGCTTTATTAATTTGCATATTCTTGTGTGAATTGATGAACAAGAATAATTTCCAATTGACTATCGAAAGAGGCTTTTGGATGAATTAGAGATTTGCTAATAAACAAAAGAATTAAATTAAATTAGCTGGATGAGTAAAGCATAGTGAGGAATTAGGTGAAATCGATTTTCTAGAAGTTTTCTTTCCCATTAATTTGATCTTCGAACGTCAGTTTTATTTCCTTTGTGTATTTCTCTTTGAGTTGATTTTAGTTTAAATTGCAACTACAAAAATCTTAGTGATTCCTCTAGATAAAATCAAGATTAGTATAATTTTGGTATTTGGCAAAAGTAAGGTACCAATTCCTGAGAACGATACTCTTTTTATCAATTTACTATAAAACTACGATACTGTGCATTTGCAGTTTTGCACCGATCACATCCAACCATCCAAATTGTGCCAAATTAAAAAGGATTTCAACCCGAGCAAAACCCTAAATGGTTGTAATATAATTGAAACCCAAAAATCTTAGTTGAAACCGAATACTTAAACAGTTTTCCCAAATCCTAATGTTGGTCTCAAAACCCTATTTGATCTGATTCCTAGCATTGTATTTAATCACTTGATTAAATCACTTATACATGCTATTAATTCCTCAAAGTCATGTTATGATATCATTATTCAACCTTTTAAACCTTAGAAATTTGATTGAGCCAAGAAAAATTGGATTTGGGCTTGATGGCATCCCAAATCTTAACCAAACCCTCTTTAAAACCCAAATTGAAGCCCACTTATTTAAGGCCTACTAATTTTGGCCACCTTGGCAAAGATTCTTAAGGAAGTTCTACCTCATTCATGGCAAACCAACCTCTGCTCTTGGTAGCCCAAGTAGTTCCTTGATGTGAGAGAAAAATTCATCTCATCCTCTCCCTTCTACATGGTAGTAGCAACAACCATTCCCCCTCGCTATTTTCACCTTTTTGTGACATAAACACCATCCATCAAAGTGTCATTCAAGCCCATACCTCACCCTCCAGAAGTCTAATAGGCATGCAAGGCACCCTTTCATTCACTTCAGCACTTCTCATTCCCCTTTTTGGAGACAAATACTTAGGAGCTCTCTTGAGCAGTTTTGTGAGACATTTTACGTGACTGTTTTTGAACCCTTTTTGGTATTTTCTCACAATGATTCCTTCATTAGAGTTGTTCACCGTTTAGTCTAGTTTTTGTGAGTATCTTTTTCGTTTCATTGCATAGTCATTTGATTGGTCAAAAGTTGTTTTAACTATAGAAAACTCAATCTGGGCAATAATCTAGAGAGTGTGTTATATTTTGGAGTTTTTGACCTAGCTAACGGACAAATCCTAATCCAATATTTTTATGGAGTGTTTTCAACATGTTTATATGAATTCTTTTGAGGATTTGTTGCATAATTAAAGCTTTTGGTAAAAGACTTTCTTAGATCTAGAAACTTAGAAACTAGAAGAGGAAAAACTATTACTGTTTTAAGAAAGTTTGGATCTTGGTTTAATCTTACTCCAATGGCTTTGATATATTTATTTGATGATACTAAGACCCTTATCTACATGCTAGGATGTTAGGTTGAAGATTTTTTGTTTGTGTTTAAAGATATGGATTTTTAGGCAAGAGAATACTCGGTTAGGTCAAAATTTGATGTTTTTGGCTAGATCCATGTTTTGGTTTATTTTTAGCCATGTGATTTTAAGTTTAATGCTTGGATCTCCTTTAAGACACCTTCTTAAAACATGTGATGGTTTTGTTTGAATATCTCATTATTGTTTGCCATAGATCAAGTGTTTGATCAAAGCTAGTTAAGAGAAAAATTATGTTTTTGGACTAAGTGTGGAGTTGAGTACTTCAAGTGATGTTTTGTAATTTTTGGTGAATTTTGTGTGGTGATTCAAAACATGTTAATTCTTATGAATGTGTTAGAAGAAATATTTGGATTTTTGGAGTTCTTGGAAATGTTTTAAAATAGGACAAATCTTGAGATTCAAGGATTTGTATTTTAGTAAAAACATTTGGATCATTTTACTAAAAATTTATGTTGATGAATAGTATATTTTTATTCAATATTTTAGGTATGTTTTTAAACTTACAATAGGAGGATTTTTGTTGAAAAATTTCGATTTGATCATGAGTTTTGAAGTTGGAAGAAATTGCAACAAAAATCAAGAGTTTTGGCCTTTGGAAGTTTCGGCCTTTGGTGTTTTTCATAGTTGTGTTTGTTTTAAATTTTCCTAAGTTAATATGTGAGTTTAGGACAAATTTTACACCAAGAATGTAAATTTTGGTGATTTTTGGAGTCAATATGTGAAATCCTTAAGTTATGGGTAAAATAAACATTTTTCCACATATAGAGGATAAAATGGTAATTTTACTCTAAGTTAGTATTTTTCATGTTTCTAATTGATAGTGATAAAGTTTCTAACTTTTAAAATCCCTACTGACAATTTCTTGTGTTTTGTGCTTGATTCCCATAACGCGACGATTGTTGTAAGTTAGCTCTTAACATACTATCAAATTACTGTGTATGTGTGATGGCTAAGAGAACTACAGTTTATATATGTATGTTATCATTTATGCCATGCCATGTCACTATATGCTTCTTTGTTACATATAATATATTTTGTCACAAAATATTTATCTGTCACGTATTGTTATTTGTTACAAGTATGTCATGTTATATTATGCCATCTATTACATGTGTGTCACGTCACTTAATATTTTCTATTACACGTTATGCCATGTTATGAAATATTGTCTGTTAAATATTATGTCATGTTATGAAATGTTGTCTGTTACAAGTTATGTCATCTACGAAATATTTTATGTTTCAATGTATGTCATGTCTTTCATCGCACGTTCATGTCATGTTACGTTATGTCAAGACCTGTTAGGATTTCTGTCCTTTCGTCTCATGTCAAGTTTCGTCTCGAGTATAGTTTGTGTATCTTGAGAATAACATTTTATGTCATGTCAAGTCTGTTTATGTATATCATGACTCTAAGTGCTAGGGATAGGTAATATTCTAATAGAACTCATTTGTTCACACTAAAATGTCTAAACTAGCTTGAAATCCCCTGGGTTGACAATGTAAAGATCAACGAGCTGCGAATGGGACCAAATTAATTAGTTAGTGGAGTGCAGTAGGCACTAACGCCGATTGTGTCATATACAATTTCATGTTATGTGAACTTGTATGGGTGCAGGTACTTGACACGTGATATGTACAATACTTGTGTCCACAACAGATGTAGATACCTGTGAATTGGCATGTACTATACACGTGTCCATAACAAATGCAGATACTTGTGAACTGGCATGTATGTTAACACACTCACAGCTGATATAGATACCTGTGTTGTGATGCGGTAATCAGCAGAGACACATGATGTGGGAATTTATTTCACACATTTTCTTACTCTTAATTGTTTTGATTCAGAGTGTTTTGTATGTTTCTTAGCTTATTTATTTAGAATTTTAAGTGTCTTTTACATTTATTTATTTCTTGAAAATTTTTGATATTAGGTGTTTAATTATTGAATTAGGTTAGAATTTGGATGATGTGAATAGGCAAAAATCGGACTAGGCTTAGAGTGCAAATCCTAGTTGGTATGGTCTAGTCAAACCAGAACATTGTTTTTTGGGTTCTAACTGGAGCTACATACCTCGGTTTTAGATTTTGTTTGTCTTGTTGGAAAGCTAAGACATTGACCTAAACTTCTATGAAGAGCTCAAAACTCAGTTCTACCATTTTGAAGTTCAAAATTTAGCAGAAAATGAGAAGTCAAAATCTGTCAGGAAGTTTATTGTAGCTCAGACCCTATTTCAGTTTTCAACCTGTATCTGGAGTTCTAGAAGTTAGAATAAAACAAGCTTAGGTGCGTTGGAAAGCTAAGAATGAGATATAAAACATTAATGAAGATCTAACTCAAAAATATGTCATTATGATGCTCTAAATCTATCTAGAAGTCGGGAAGCCAAGAATTCTAAATTTTTAGCAGCATATCATTTATTTTAAAATTTGAAAAGAGAATCAATTTTGAATGGATTGGATGGCTTGAAGATATGAAAGGAGGGTTATAAAAATAAAAAATTCAAGAAAAGAAGAAGAAGAACAGAAGAAATCACAGAAGGAATCCACAAGAAATTCAAATTCAAAATGCGCTAGAAGACAGCCTGGATATACTTTAGTATTATGACCGTAACTTCCTACTCACATATCTAATTGATTCTATTCTTGATGAATTGAAAAGCTATCATAAGGGGCTACAACTTTGTCTCTAATAATGATTTCAAAATTCAAACGTCTGAAGTCTGTTCACGGATGCCAAAATAAGTCCAAAAAGTTAGGCAATTTTTTAAGGGAAATCAAGAAAACCATAGGGTTTCTTTTCTACCATATATAAGGATATTATTGGCATGAAATTAAAGGAAGAGGATTGAAATGAGCAGCTATAATTCTAAGAGGAAAAGCAAAGCTCACAATTTCTACAATTATAGAGTTCTTTTTTTTATTCTTTCTATAATTTTTAGTTGCTAAATTGTTATTAAGGATGTTGAATTCGTATTTATGTTTGAAAAATAATTGGACTGTTTTATCAGTTATGATTTGCTAGTTTTCTTATTCTAGGGCTAGGATGTAGTCATTGAATTTTTAATATAATTTGAATATGGCTGTATTGAATATAGTTTGTTAATTGCAATTTGATGATTTTGGTTTTAATTCTTGCAATTTACTGGCCGTGAATTGCATGTTTAAGATATTGAATGAAGTAACGAAAGTTGAAGTTCAATATTAGTTCATGAATTCATCAAACCTTGGCAGTGTAGTTCAGAAATAAATACTCACCTTTGTGATTTACATTCAAGAATTTCACAGAGCATAACGAGTTTATAGTAATTTCTATGATCACGACAAAAGACATAGGATTAATATAGATATAGGTGTTTTACCTTGAAAGAGGATATCACATAAAAAAGAAAATTCAATCATTGTAATTAGCAAAACATTAATGTAAGCAACCATGTTTAATCTCATTGAAAGAATTCAATTGTTGAAATCCAAGCCTTAGGAACCTTTCACATTTGATTTTTTTTTTAAAGTAAAGAATTTGCAATCAATCACAGCAATTTGGGATACTCTTTTTGCCAAATTTTATACGAAATTTTATAAATTGATACTTGAATCTTCCTTTTGTGGAAACGATACTCTTTTTGCCTTATTCTATTTATCACGACCCATGCACTTGTGGTAGAGTATAGGGACTAGCAACACACGACTCAAGAGAACCTGTGTAGCACCCACATAGTCACTTTAATCAAGCTTATTGAACAAGATTCCAAGTTCATGTATTATATATTCATGCTATGTTTCAAGTTCATGGTCATGTCATGTTTCATGTTCACGTTCAATCATGTTTCAAGTTCACGTTTATGTCATGTTTCAAGTTCATATTATTTTGATCAAGTTCATGTCATGTCAAGTTTCAAGTTCAGTTCACATTTCAATTTAGGTTATTCAATTCATGCTATGTTACATGTCAAGTTATGTTATCTTTATTTATAACTTTGATTATGTATTAATGCCTTTACTGCCATGCATGCATCATTAACTTGTGTGGAAGTTCTTTGTTAAATTGTTGAGATTTATATTTAAATCTCACTATGGTAGTCCCAACTACCATTCCCCTCGAATGGTAGGAGATGTGTCAGGACCAGGAGAGGGAGCGGAGCTTGGCAGATTGGAGAAGGTTGACTAGGTGCCGCCGATGCGTCGCGGAGCTTGTGGCCTCCTTAGTTGGATTCTTAGACAATATTATGGCATCAATAGTTGAGTTACGCAAGTTTCTTGATGAACTAGCTCAGTAGTTATATTTTGGTGATGTAATAATTATGGAGCTCTGTCTCCCATGCTTTTGAGATTTCAATATTTTGAAACTCACCCTGTAATCATGGATGTTTATTTTTTCAAGTATGTATGGATCGTGTTTTAAGTATTTGAGATATTATCAGTTTGGTACATAGTGTTTTTCAAGAAATAAATTATCCGCTGTGAATATTACATAATGCTAGATACATGTTAAGAACATTGTATCTTAATATGTCATGAATGGAGGTAGGTAACCTTGTGTTGCATGTCCTAACGCTTCAAATATCTGTCCAATCCCAAGTAGAATCTGGGGGCGTCACAAGGTGGTATTCGAGCAATATGTCTCTAGGTTACAAATCCACATGTCATTAGGAATTGCACCAAAGATTAGGTTTTAAATTTTAGTCATTGTTAGGCTTGAATTTCTTGAAGTATAGGAGATAGTACATGATGGTGATACATGTATTCGTGTGTTTCAAGAAGTGACACATGACTTGCAGAAGGATTCCTCATAACCTTAGGGGAGACTTCAATCAGGAGAATTAGAATCCCTTGATAGATGGAGGATTAGTTGAAGGTATATGGCTGCTACTTGACGTGCTTAGACATCAACAACAATAGCAAGTAGTATGTTGCTAAGTTTATGGCGCTGGGAAGGTTCGCACCACACCTAATATCTACTAAAAGGATGTAGGCGCAAAAGTTTCAAGCAGGGCTTTAGCCTAGGATTTGTAATCAAGTAGCTTGCCACAAAATATAGACTTACCAAGAGTTGGTAAATGCTATTGCAATAGCAGAAGCTCAGCAGAGAGGTCTGGCAATCCATAACAGATCTGAGCAAAAGAGGACCATGCCATTTGTTGTAAGTTGTAGTGTCAAGAAGAAGAGGTCTTTTCCCAGCCCAGCAAAAGGCAAGGGAATAGTGACGGGAGGGCAGACACCTTCTTTTCATCCTTCATGCCCAAAGTGTGAAAAGCATCATCCCGAAGAATGTCACTTTGGTTATGGAGTCCATTTTCAATGTGGAAAGCCTAGAAATTTGATCAAAGATTCTCTCAATGCCGCACAAGGTAGTGGAGTTGGTGATAACAAGCCAAGGCTCCCCCAAATCCCAGTGTGCGTGTATGCTGTAACCCCAGGTGATATCAATGCTAACATATCAAAGATTGAGGAAGCTGGCATCATCACTGGTATTTTCCTTATAGTGTTTGTGCTTTTGTTGATAGCATGAGTGTCAGAATTAGTATTAATAATAGTATCACATTATATTTTTATTAGGAAACGTCAACCTATTAAGGTTCACGACTTGTATGCTATTTGATTCAAGCGCATCGCAGTTCTTTGTGTCTGCAGCATTTGCGTGAATTTGTAGTTTACAAACTGAGCTATTACCTCGACGAGTTGTAGTGTTAATTCCTGATGGGAATACATTAGCTTGTACATGTTTAGTTAAGGATTTTCCTATAGAGTTGGAAGGAAGGACACTGAAGGCTGACTTACTAGTGTTTGGTTAGATGGAGTTCAACCTAATCTTGGGGATGGGCTGGCTATTCAAACACTATGCTAAGATAGACTGCCGAAAGTGAGAAGTTGTGTTTGAACCCCCAAGTGAAGACATGATGAGTTATGCGAGAGCGTCAATTAAGGCCACCCCTCCAGTGATTCCAGCTTTGCAAGCTAGGAGGTGTATCAAGGATGGAGCATCAGCTTCTCTATTGATGACTATGGAGAAGATAGTTTGGAGTGAAGAAATCTAGGGGATACTCGTAGTTGAAGACTTTCCTGAAGTTTTCACTAACGAGTTAGCTTGTTTACCACCTAATATAGAAATGGAGTTCGAGATAGATTTGGAATTGGCGGTAGCTCCAACTTATAAGGTGCCGTATCATTTGGCCCCTATCAAATTGAAGGAGCACAAGGTGTAGTTGGACGAACTATAAGAGAAGGGTTTTATTCACCGTAGTTCTTTACTGTGGGGAGCACCTATACTATTTGTGAAGAAGAAAGATGGATCTATGAGGATGTGCATAGACTATAGAGTGTTGAACTAAGTAACGATCAACAACAAGTATTCATTACCCAGGTTCGACAATTTGCAATACAACAGTGTTTTCAAAGATCGACCTGCGATTTGGATATCATCAGGTAAAGGTCAAGGAACAAGATGTGTAGAAAATTGCCTTTAGGACAAGGTACGACCACTACGAGTTTTTGGTGATGCCTTTTGCGTTAACCAATGCTCCAGCTGCATTCATGGACATGATGAACATAATATTTAGGCCACTATCTTGATAGTTTTTTGGTCGTATTAATTGATGACATCCTAATCTACTCGAAGTAGAAATAATCTAAGTATGGCTTTAACTATACTTAAGGACCAAAAGCTATATGCCAAATTCAGTAAGTGCAAGTTTTGGCTTGATGAAGTGAAGCTTTTAGGTCACGTGATCTCTAGTGGAGGAGTAGCAGTGGACCTAAGCAAGATTGAAGCCGTAACAAACTGGCAAATACCAACCGATGTGCATGAGATTTGAGCTTTCTTAGTATTGGTTGGTTATTGTAGGAGGTTTGTGGAAGGATTCTCAAGTTTGTCTGGCCTACTCACTACCTTGACTAAGAAGAATGTGGAGCGATAAGTGCGAAACAAGTTTTCTTGAGTTGAAGAAAAGACTTACGACCGTACTAGTACTTACATTACCAAAGCTTTTTAAGCCTTTTGTAGTGTATAATGGCACATCTATAGCAGGACTCGGATGTGTGTTGATGCAAGAAGGGAAAGTAGTTGCTTATGCTTCAAGTCAACTAAAAGACCATGAGCAGAATTATCCTACTCAGAATTTGGAGTTAGCTGCAGTGGCTTTTGCTCTTAAGATTTGGAGACACTACTTGCATGGCAAAAAGTGTGAAGTCTTCACAAATCACAAAAGCCTCAAGTATCTGTTTGAGTAGAAGAACCTTAATATGAGGCAGAGAAGATGGTCGAAATTGATTAGCGACTATTAGTGTGACATCAAGTACTACCTTGGAAAGGCCAACATGGTAGCTGATGCTTTGAGTCGCAAGAGCAGATCGGAAGATTCATCAGTTCCATCATAAGAAGTGAGTTCCCTTTTATGTAGTATGAGGAAATTGTTGATTGGGAACCGTAGTATAGAAGTTGTTCTGACCGTAGTTCAAGAGTTCATTCCATTAGATTGGAAAGAACTGAAAGACCATCAAAAGAAAGATAGTAAGCTTGCGGAAGTTGTTAGGAAAATTGAGAAGTCAAAAGGACCTAAGGACTTTAGTCTTAGAGAAGATGGCACTCTTTATTACAAGAATCGAAGGGTCATCCTGACAGATTAAGAGTTAAAGAAAAAGGTGCTGAAGGAAGCTCCTAACACACCTTACATTGCTCATCTCGGTAGTACGAAGATGTACCAGGATCTAAAGTAGCATTTTTGGTGGGAAGGAATGAAGAAAGACATGGAAGATTTTGTGAACCAGTGTTCTATCTGTATATTAGTTAAAGCGGATCACTAGAAGCTTGTAGGTGAATTGTAGCCACTCCCTATCCCAAAATGGAAGTGAGAGGATATCTTGATGGATTTTGTAGTAGTTTTTCCAAGGACCTCACCTAGAAATAATACTATTTGGGTGATAGTTGATCATTTGACGAAAAGTGGTCACTTTGTACCCATCAAGAATATCGATTCTCTGGAGAAATTGACGAGAGTTTATATAGTAGAGATTGTCAGATTGCATGGAGTGCCTAAGACGATTGTGTCGGATAGAGACCCTCGTTTCACGTCACAATTCTGGCAAAGTTTGCAGAATTTGATCGGTACTAGTTTGAAGTTCAGTAGTGCATACCATCCACAAACAGATGGGCAATCAGAAAGGGTGATTCAGACTTTGGAGGTATGCTAAGAGCCTGTGTATTGGAACATGAAGGGAATTGGGAGAAGCAACTACCTCTAGTAGAGTTTGCTTAGAACAATAGTTTCCAAGCCACTATTCAGATGGAACCATATGAAGCCTTGTATGGCAGGAAGTGTAGATCCCTATTATATTGGGATGAAGTAGGAGAAATTAAAGTGCTTGGACTAGAAGTCTTGCAAGAGATAAAAGACCAAGTTCACATGATTAGAGAAAGAATGAAAACAGTACATAGTCGATAGAAGAGCTACACTGATAATCGAAGGAGGAGTATAGATTTTGAAGTTGGAGATTAGGTCTATGTGAAGGTATCTCGTATGAATGGAGTAAGTCATTTAAGAGTGGAAGGCAAATTAAGTCCAAGATACGTGGGACCCTATGAAATAGTGGAGAAAATGGGAGCAACTGAGTACCTTCTGGAGTTGCCAATTGAGTTCCATGGAATCCACAATGTGTTCCACGCGTCATCTTTGAAGAAGAATTTTGGGAATCAAACACCAGTAGTGGTGGGCCTCGACAATATGCCTTTGCAGTCCAACCTAACTTATGAGGAGAAGCTGGTATAGATCATTGATTGGAAGGAGAAAGAGTTACTGAATCGCAAGATTCCATCGGTCAAAGTACTTTGGCAAAATCATAAAGTTCAAGAGGTGACTTGGAAGGAGGAAGCCGATATGTGAGCCAAGTTTCCCTAGTTATTTGACACCTAATCTAGTCTTGTTTTGTTTCAGTTCCAGCTTAGTCGATATTTTGTGGTTCACTTTGTATGGGACTTACTATACCAGATGTTGTACTTTATTGTTTGGATATCAATTAAGTATATGTTTCCATTTTAGAGTGTTGTGGACCATCCTTAGTGTGTACGCTGTAGATTATTCTCCATTTTGATTATGTTCTTTTTGTAGTTCCATGGCACAAAGGTGCAAGATGTGAGAAAAACGTCATAGGAGACAACTTGCCAAGCTTAATAGAGAGTTAGCTGCCTATTGGAAAAAGATGGAACACTAAGAGCACCATCGTACGCACATCTTAGATATTGATAGTAACAGAGTGGGATATCAGAGGAGAGTGTTACCTCATAAGAACATCACCCACCTTTGCACCTGTCTACATGGTTAAGCCAGGATAGTTTCAAGGCAGGGATGGCATGAGACCAAACAGAGTCCAGTGGAGAAGTAGAGGAGCATGCTGCAGTCGTCAACTCTGAACCCACGAGGTCAAGCTCATCTATGTCATCAATTCACCGTGGATGTTTGCTGGTAAAGGGTCAGGAGCCAAATAGCGATGATGAAGAGGTCACGCAACACTCGACCCAAGTCATATGAATCAGAGGACAACGTGTACTACTACTTACCCCAATATGCCATGCCGATGGACATCGATGCACCACCCCCTGAGCCGACTAGTGATGATACATCTAGTGAAGGATAATAGATTTGGTGAGCAACATCTTCTCCCTAACTTGTTGATTGTTAGTGCTTACGTCAATTTTGAGATTTTGAGGATGAAATCTTTTTTTAAGAGGGGAGGATGTAACAGCCCGCTAGAAATTCAATGGTGAAATTTCTATAAGCTTTAGGAATCTCGTGAAAGCCACATAATTTTTCACGAAACAACCAATCACGTAGGTTTTATTCTGTCAGCATAGTCAGTGTTATTACTCACTATGGTGCCATAAGTGCAATTTTTTTTTTTTTGAGATAGAAGTGTTAGAATATGATATGGTCTGCTCCTATTTTTAGTTTTCAGACGATACGCTTGTTAGAAAATGTGTTTTACTTTCTTCGAGGCAATTCAAGGTTGAATTTTGATAAACGAATTGTACAGTATGTTAGTGTGAATATTTAGGATTTTACAGTATAAAATTTCTTTTTCACTCTCGGAGTGAATAGTAACCTCAATAGTAGCACAAAGTGTAGTGCTTTCAAAATCACAGTGTGAAATGTCTAAATTACGTTAGAGAAGTTTTATTTGGACACTTGGTAAGATCTTAACTACACTTGGTGAATATTATTGGACACACGACACCAAGAGGAACTAGCAGATGGATTGTGAAGGAATTAAGGTGTGAACTCATGTCATCTAAGCAAAACCCTATTCCATCCAACCATCCAAATTGCTACAACACAAAAAGGGTTTCAACCCTAATAAAACCTTAAATGGTTGGAATCCAGTTGAAACCCCAAAAGATTGGTTGAAACCAAAACCCTAAACGGTTTTCCCAAACCCTAAACGGTTTTCCCAAACCCTAAAGTTGGCCTCCAAACCATATTTGATTTGATTTTCTAGCATTATTTTAATCACTTGATTAAATCGCTTCCACATGCTATTAATTCCTCAAATTCAAGTTATGATATCATTTCCAACCTTTTAAAACCTGAAAATTTAATTGAGTCAAGAAAAATTAGATTTAGGCTTGATAGCATCCCAAGCCCTAATCAAACCCTCTTTAAACCCTAAATTGAAGCCCATATGTTTAAGGCCCACAAATTTTGGCTACCTTAGGAAAGCTTCTTGAGGAAGTTTCTCTCCACTCATGGTAGACCAACCTTTGCCCTTAGCAGCCCCAAATAGTCCCTTGATGTAAGAGAAAAATCCACCTCACCCCCTTCCCTTCTACATGGCAACAACCGTAGCCATTCCCTCTCACTATTTTCACCTTTTTGTGACATAAGCACCAACCATCAAAGTGTCATTCAAGCCTATGCCTCAACCTCCAAAAGTCTAATAGTTGTGAAAGGCACCCTTTCATTCACTTCACCACTTCTCATTCCCGTTCCAAGCCTCATTTCTTCTTATGCCATGTGGCGCCTCCACCACCCTTAGGGATCAACTTTGGGCTTCCAAAATCCTAATCCCTCAAAGGACCAAATTCCACGGGTCTATTTCTTCTATTTCCCTCTTGTGGACTCTCTAGCTTTACACTCTAAGATCCAAATCCAACAAAAAAAAATAGAAAATGGTTTAAGGAACTCTTCCAACACCTAGCCAATAGCGATATTAAATAAATAATATCCAAAAGAATTACGAATGGGAACATAGAAAAAAGTTCAGGATGTCACATTCTAACGCTTAACCTTCCCTTTTGCAGGATCACTACATTGGGACCTTCTTTATTAATCAAGTCTCTTAGGACTCTAACTCCCTATGGGTTCCCAAGCACATGGGAGTTCCAGCTTTATACACTCGTGGCTCTCAGCAGGGCTAGTAGCCTGGCTCTATCGATCCCATGTGATCAGCACAATCACCACCATGTGTTGCATCCTCTACTTCCTACAAAATATAATCAACCCCTCCCTCCCGTCTGCATTTTTTGAATGATCTTAGGACCCATTGATCCTTCACATCTTTATATCTCTTTCTTTGTAAAGGTTCATTAGATGATGTAGGGCTTGAACTTGAAGCTTGAGCTCTCAATTTCCATTTCCCTCCTTGTTTCCCATTAATATTCTGTTGAGACTATTGGTTATTACTAGGTGCAACTTCCTCTACATAGGTTAGGTCCTGTTGGGTAGAAAATTCCAAACCGGGCCCCCTTATATTATGGCCTGGAATGGGCTCCTTGGTGTCAAGGCCTGCAGATTGCTCATCCTGAGTAAAATACCTTCCCTTCACATTCAAATCCTCAGTAACATCTCCTTCCCCCTATTTTGCCTGAGAATCATTTCTACCGTTATTTTTGCTATAAAGTTTTTTGCTATAGTAACCCTTTCCTTCTCTAACTTCCCCAATTCCGCTTGACTATTTAGGCTAATTGAAGTTTGGGTTATTTAAATACTTTGGGATTAATGAGAAAGTGTGTGATTAATTAGATAGTCAAGTACTATTGGGAATTTATGTAACTTCTGTGTTCATTTTATAGGTAGCCATTGATATTCATTTGGCACTGCTGTGGAAAAATTCAAAGAAATTACGAGTAGGTAAGCGAGGTTCCTATGCTAGAATTTGTATAAAAGAAATGAATTGAAGTTGATTTTGAAAAAATATGCAAGTTTTGTTATGAAAAGAAATTTGAAACAACCTTAGTTTTTTGTTCTGCATTACGCATTCAATCTATTTGAAAGAGAAAATATTTTTGTCATGACTAGTGTAGACATGAGCAAAATTTTGGCATTATGTTTCTAAATTGTGCAAAAAGAGCGAATATGAAATATGAAAATTTGTGTATGTTATGTGAAGCTTTGAATTTATTTTGACTATGTGAAGATGCTCTGAATCTATTTTGATTAAGTGAAGATGGTATGAATTTGTTTAGTACTCTGTTTTGATATGATGTGGTATCTGAAAAACTTTTGGCATGACATTCAAATTTTGTTTTTGGTTTTGATTAGATGATTCTAATTTTGTTTTTGCTCTACTCTGACTGTACCATAGGTATAAAACTATACCCTCTGTTATATGGTTGGTACTAACATCTTTGCACCCACTTCGAGAATGAATAAAAGAAAGATTCACATTCTGATATTGCCTGGTTTGGCCACTAGGGATAGCCTACCATGGGGGTTAAACATGGTTTCTATTCTAACATGATGCTCTGATATGATAAGATGATGATGTTCAGTTATGCTATGCCAAATGATTTTTGAATATGAAGATTTTGAGTTGTCGCTCTGGTATTATAATAACATGTTTTTGGATTTGCATTATGAAGCAAAAACATTTTGTACTGCATTATGAACTCTACGAAAAGGTTCATGTTCACATACTAGTATATGCTCTTTGTTTACTGAATTGTTGATAACTCACCCCTTATCTCTACAATGTTTTTTAGATGATTTTTATAATTTAGCTAGGAATCAAGATTAGGAAGTATACGTAAGGCTATGTGAACATAGTAGATTAAGTACAAAGAGACCAGTTTGGGTATTAGAGAATTTTATTTAGTAGTTTTGTTTTGCTCTGTTGACTTTGTATTTTAGAAGGTTGATGTTTATTTTGAGACCTTGTGGTGTTCCTAGTTAATTATGGAGTAGTTGGTTTAAAACAATGAGATCTATGTGTAATTAAGATATTGAAGATTATATATGTACTGTGAGATATGATTTTATGTGACAGTTGGTAACTCTCTGACCCCATCTGGGACTAGGGCTTGTCACAGTGATGGTTGAAGACTCTCCACCCCGACCCTAAATAGAGATTCTTTCCATAAAGAAATTAGCTAGAGTGTGAACTTTACCCAAGAAGAAGACAAGTTACTTGTCTCAGAATGGTTGAAGACTAGCATAGATGCCATCCAAGGAACGGACCAAAGACACGCCTAACTTTGGGAGAAAATTAGTCAATACTTCAATAATTATAAAACCACTACAACTGAGTGGAACATTCGGTCCTTAATACATCTATGGTCGGCCAGGCCATTTGAAAGGTGAGCAATAAACTTTTTGCAAAACTAGCCCAAGGCGAAGGGTTGAATCAAAGTGGAATGACCGAGGAAGATAAGTAATAAGCATCAACTACTTAAAACTTCTTGTACTTAAAGTTTTTTACATAATTTTGGCCCAAGTTTGGTAATTATTTTATCTTTGTCCTTGTTTTGCAAGTTTGACAAAGCGAAGATTATGTACTAATTGCTGGAGAATAGTTCCTTTCCATTTGAGCATTGCTGGCAACTATTGAAGGGCCAACTAAAATGGATTCAACGTTGCTCAAAGCAAGGTCCAAAGTGAAGGAGTTGCCACCTCATGATATTGTGTCCCTCCCTTCAAGTGTGAAAACATCAAAACTCGACTTGAAACCTCTACGTGTTGAACTCAAATATGAATTTTTAGGCTAAGCAGAGACATTACTAGTAGTCATCTCATCAAAACTGGATAAAATTCAGGAGAGGAAATTAATTGGTGTTCTCATTGAACACAAAGAGGCAATAGGATGGACCATACCTTATATCAAAGGAATTAGTCCTTTAATTTATACCCGCATGATATATTTAGAGGACAATGCTAATCCTTTCAGAGAGATGCAGCGTAGACTTAACTCCAATAGGAAAGAGTTTGTTAGAGCAGAGGTATTGAAACTTTTGGATGTAGGGATCATTTACCATATTTCTGACAGCAAATGAGTTAGTCCTACACAGGTAGTACCTAATAAATCTGGTGTGACTGTAGTTAAGAATGTAGATAATGAGTTATCCCAACTAGAGTTACTACTGGTTGTCGCATGTTCATTGACTATAGAAAACAAAATTCAGTTACTAAGAAGCATCATTTTCCTCTACCATTTATGGATCAAATTCTTGAACGTGTAGCTGGCCATAAATTTTGATTGCTTTCGAGACGGTTATTATGGATATAACCAAATTGAGATTGCTCTTGCAGATCAAGAAAAGACAATTTTTGCATGTCTATTTGGTACATTTGCATATCGAAAGATGCCATTTGGACTTTGTAATACTTATGCTACATTTCAAAGATACATGATGAGCATATTTAGTGACATGGTGAGCGTTTTGTTGAAATATTCATTCAATATTTCAGTGCAATTTCTAGACCTTTGTGTAATTTATTGTCAAATGAAAATTCTTTTGTGTGGACTAAGGATTGTGAGATACCTTTTACAAAGCTAAAAGGTATGTTGATTTTAGTCTCAATTATGCAATCACCCGATTGTAATTTATCATTTGAAATTATGTGTGATGCTAGCGATTATGCAGTTGGAGCTGTGTTGGGCCAACGTAAGGACAAAAAACCTTGTATTATTTATTATGCAAGTAGAACTTTAAATAGTGCTCAAATGAATTATTCAATAACTTAAAAAGAGCTACTTACAATAATTTTTACACTTGACAAATTTTGTTTTTATTTGATTGGGTTCCAAATTTTTATTTTTACTAATTATGCAACTTTGAAATACCTTTTAGCTGAAAAAAGATGCAAAGCCAAGGTTGCTTCGTTGGATCATTTTGTTGCAAGAATTTGATTTAATAATTAAAGATTAAAAAGGAGTTGAGAATGTAATTGTGATCATTTGTCTAGACTTGTTTCTATAAATTCTATGGAGACAGTTCCTATTAAAGACACATTCACATATAAGCAACTTTTTAGTATATCTCAATTGCCTTGGTATGCTGACATTGCTAATTTTCTTGTTATAGGTAAAACTCCTCACAGTTGGACTCAGAAAGACAAGAAAATTTTTTTTGTAGAGGTAAAAAAATTCATTTGGGATGATCCATATCTGTTTAAATATTGCCCAGATCAGATAATTAGAAGATGTGTACCTGATAGTGAATTTCAAGGTATAATATCTTTTTGTCACTGGTTGCTATTTTTCTGGTAAGAAAACAATTTTTAAAATTTTGCACTGTGGTTTTTATTGGCCTATCCTCTTCAAGGACACGCATGAATTTTATAAAGCATGTGAACGTTATCAAAAATTGGTAGGGATTACCCGCCGAAATATGATGTCATTAAATCCAATTTTGAATGTTGAAATATTTGATTGTTGGGACATCGATTTCATGGGACCTTTCCCAGTATCTTTTGGCAATCTCTACATTTTGGTAGCTGTTGATTTTGTGTCCAAATGGATCGAGGCTATTCCATGTAAGAAAAATGATCATAAAGTTGTGTTAAAATTTTTGAAAAAAATATTTTATCTAAGTTTGGAACACCTTGAGCCATTATCAGTGATGGGGTAAACATTTTTACAATAAGCCTTTCAAGACCTTAATGCACAAATATGGTATTACTCGTAAGGTTACTACGTCTTATCATCCACGAACAAGTGACCAAGTTAAGGTATCCAATTGGGAGATTAATTTTTTTTTAGAAAAGACGGTTAACCAAAGTCGTAAAAATTGGTCTTTATGACTAATCGATGCACGTTAGACATATCGTACTACTTTTAAAATCTCAATTTGTTACACCCAAGTTCATTTAATATCTATGGATTATCTGAGCCCTAAACAATTAGCAATTGACCAAGAAATTCTAAGCCTAAGATATCATTAGACGATGAATTTATTTTAGACATGAAGATTAAGGTCCTGTTTGGTTATGAAGAGCCCAGCCTAGCAGACCCGCATGGCGTCATTTTCAGTTAAGACTCCTCCTTTCAGTTTCTTCTTCCCCGAACCCACACTCAATCTGACGGTTTCTTTTCTCCCCAAAAAGCCTCTCCACCCCGATACAAAACTCCCATGTCTACAGCAGTTCTTGTCACATCAAAATTTCTCCTTTCAACATCTCCATCCATCTCCGTCTCTCCCTCCTTGCGATTCTTCACTCGGAAATACTCATCGATCAACACTATTGTCATTCGTGAAGCCTATTGCCAACAAATTCCACCGCCTAAGTAGCGCTGATCACTCCCTTCGCCAGCCATAGCCCTTCCGTGTCCTCAAACGAAAGCCATGCCCATGCCTAAACAGACCCCCTGTTCTAGTCACTAAAAACAGAGCATGGTTTCTCTTCCTCATCATGCATGGCAGTTCGACCCAACCATTGCTTTGCACCACCACGCACCCATTCCACACCGCTGCAGCAACCTTGCCACTATCCCTACGACACCATAGCCCAACCATTGTAGTCCCCTCTTCACCAAGGAAACACAAACCTCCTTCCACCACCATCTCTCATGCTCCTTCACAGCACCCCCACTATAACTCCCATTTACTAAACCACTGTGTGATAACCCACTGCCCAGCCAACGCGAAACCGCTGCACTACCACTGCCGGGCCTTTCCAAAATACCAACAACCTCTATTTCTAAACAAGAAAACTGAGCACCTACTTTCCCCACCGTTGATCACAAACTAACCGTCGCAAGCCCGCATCCTCAAGCCTTCACGTCAAGTTCGACCTTCGTGGATCTGAAACCTGTTAGCCGCTGCTCTTAGCTGAGCTTGGAAGCCCCATAAACTCAACCTCCGTCGCGCAGTGCCGCTACTTCTTCTACTTTCATTGGGTAAGTTTCAGCCACCCAAAGTATTCTTCTCTCTCTCTCCGTGCTCTCTCACTGATCACTCTTTTTCTCTCTATTGTTCAGCCGTTTACCACCGTTGACCCACCCACTGCCCAGTTGCTATCTTTCTTCACCTCTGTAAGCTGCCGCTCCATTCTCTAGTTTTAGAAATGTTTTTATTACGGTGAGCTGCTTTTAACGTTTGGTTTTCATGCAAGAGTTGGTAATATTTTTAGTTTCACTGTTATAATACTTGGTTTGGGCTTAATATTATCTTTAAGTGGACTAAGTTTTAATTCATGATAGTTCAGATTTTTTTTTTGTTTTATTGAAAATATTTAAAGAGTTTAAATTATGTTATTAAGTATAGATTTTTGCTAGTTTGATTTCAAGAGTAAATGTTAACTGGTTAAATAAAATGGTTTTGTTTATTTTAATAGATTTTGATATAATTATACTTTTAATATTATATTTATAGAATAAAGGAATATGTTAAAAATATTTAAATGATATGGGTATTATTAGATTTCTTGTAAAGTTGAATAATTATGTTAATTATAAGAAAGTAAACTTATTTTTAAGAGAGAAGGTTTTCGTGACTTATTTTATTGGAATTTAAAATGGTCAAAGTATTGTACTAATTTTATAATATGTTATTAGCTAGTATTTTAAATATTTTAAAAATATTAGTATTTATTGAATTTTTTGTTAAATAGAATAGTTATTCTATTATGTTTTTACAGTATGAATTCAATTAGGTGGATATTGATGGATTTGGAAAATGATGGTATGTTAGCTAGGAATTATGAGCATTTTGGGCTTTGAGGTATTAAAATAGGTATCTTAGGTGTAAATACGAGGTATCTATTCAATTAGAGATTTATTCAAGTTGCATAAATTTTCTATAGGTGATTATTGATGTTCGTTTGGTACTGTTGTGAGAAAATTTAAAGAGGCTAAGAAGTACAGGTAAGTGGGGTTTCCATGCTAGATTTGTATAAAAAAGAAATGAACTGAGGTTGGTTTGTAAAAATGTGCATGTTATATTTTGAAAAGAAAATGTGAAAACAACCTCAGTTATGTATTTTGCATTCACTCATGAAATCTATATGACAGAGAAAATGCCTTTTGACATGAAAAGTGTAGACATGAGTAATATTGGACATGTTCTAAAATGTGAAAAAGAGCGAATATAATATTTGATTTTTGTTCATATGATATGAAATGTTTTGGATTTGTTATTGATCAATTGAAAATGATATGAATGTGTTCTCTACATGATTTGACATGATATGAATATGAAAAGCCTTTGGCATACCTTATCTATTTTTATTCTGATTTTGAATATGATTATGATATGATGATACTAGTTCACACAATATGGTTGGTACCAACATGATATGATATGATATGAGTGCACCCACTTTGGAAACTAAGTGGTCTTTTATGTGTTCTTTCCTGTGTGCACACTCGGGGCTCTGAGATTGAAAAATGGAAAGTTTCACAATATGATACTGCCTAGTTTAGCCACCGGAGATAGCACAACCCTACCACGAGGGTTAAACATAGTAATGATATGATATGATTCGATATGATATGATAAGATGAGAATGTTCAGTTATGTTATGCCAAAGAGTTTTTTTTAATATGAATAGTTGTTTTATTCTGAATATGAAAAGATTTAAATGTCGCTTTGTTTTCTTTCCTAATATTATGTTTTGAGATTTGCATATATGAAAATGAAATGTTTCTGTTTCCTGCACATGAAACTTTATGAAAAAGTGAAATGTTGTACACACTAGTATATGTGCTTTGCTTACTGAGTTGTTGATAACTCACTTCTTATCTTCACAATATTTTTCAGATAGTTGGATATATCAGCTGAGGGTCAGATTATGAAGCATTGGGCGAGATGACTTATGAATGGTGGATTAAGCATAAAAAATTTCTATATAAGTATTGGCGAAGTTTATTAAGAAATTTTATTGTGTTATGATGACTTAACTTTTTGGAAAATTAATTATATTGAGGAAATTAGTTTGAATCACAATTTCTACATGATATTGGGAATTTGGAGTTTGTAATTATATTGTTAAAATATGAGCTTAAGTGATAGGAACTAACTCTCTGACGCCTATAGGACCGGGGTTGTAATAACCCACTCCCTCTTTCTTCTATAATTACGAGTCTCGTTTTATGTGTTGTACCTCGATGGCGTGTTCTAAGAGATACCAAGCGGATTTTAAAGCGAGTCCATTATTTTAAAACCTCACGGATATTTTAAATATTTTGAAAATATTTATATATGATATTTCCGGTGCTTTTGGACTAAACTTGTTTTTAGGTAACATAATTATAATATTTTTGAAGAGCTAAAAAAATATTATAATTGTGAAAAATTATTTAAATTAAATATTTTAGACATTTAAAAATATTACGAGATTTAAATTATGTTGAAAACTCTAAATTAATTTAAATGGTTTTATTATCTTCGAGTGACTAATGATGAAGGATTATTATTTTATA
Source organism: Carya cathayensis (assembly GCA_011037825.1). Classification (NCBI taxonomy): domain Eukaryota; kingdom Viridiplantae; phylum Streptophyta; class Magnoliopsida; order Fagales; family Juglandaceae; genus Carya; species Carya cathayensis. The sequence goes on along the minus strand of QGSO01000271.1, from coordinate 718,735 downwards.
AACTTTAGTTTATAAAATAATATACTATCTTAATTTCTCTAAGTGTTTTATTTTACGCGTTTTCAAATCAGTATTAAACCTCATTATTAGATCGCTTTGTAGATCCCGAAATGAAGGGCCTGAATTAAATACCCAAACCCCTCTCTTTTTCCGTTTCCTCTCTCTCTCCTCTCCCTCTCTTCCAGTCCGATGTGTTGCTCCCTCATCTCCACCGTCGGCTCATCTCTTCCAGCCCATCCCCTTGCCGCTATGCCCAACCTCACCGCGCCACCACCATAGCTCCACCACCCCACCGGCAACTCCCCTCACACCAGCAAGCCCCACATGCCCTCTCTCTTCTCCCATAGTAACTCTACCCAAAATGGGTGAAAACCCATCCCTCTCATCACACACTGCTGTACACGGCAGCCCTGTCTCACCGCCGGTCACCAGCCACCCTTCTCCCTCACACAACCTCCCTCACCTTGCTCTCCCTCCCTCGCGTGCTCTCTCTCTCCTCCTAGAGCAACTAGACCGAAATGGGTTTCAAACCCATTTCTCTTCCTTGCGCAGCTATGCATGGCCAGCTGGGCCACCAAGCACCACCACCGTGATCCCTAGCCACCAATGAATTACCAGAACCTCCTCACCTCCCCCATGAGCCTCTCTCTCTCTCTACCCGAAATGGTGAGATGTGTTGAAGATCTACCACCGATGGCCCTAGTGCCGCCATACATCGGTTCTGGCCCCACCAAGGACTTCCACCAGCCTCCCTCTTCCTCCCCCTAGCTCTCTACGAAACTCCATAGTCCCCACCTCTCTCACGCACCCTCACTCTTTCTCAGATGCACTATTTACGGTGAGATGCCGCTGTGCTCCGCCACCCAGACTGCCATGAGGCCACTACTCTAGGACCATGACCAAATCTTTCCTCTGCCACGTACGACTCCTCCAACACCTTGATCATGATGGGTAGTGAGCGACGCACGAGTTATTCCGTCGATGGTATAACCCTCTATCCCTCGTTAATTATTTTAATGTTCGTTAGTTGGTTGGACTGTAGACTGTGTTGTTAGTAATTGTGGAGTTCACTTCATAGTTGTGAAGTGAAGTGTGGTTGTGTAACGAAATGTTGGGCATAACTATGTAGTGTTGTGGACTGTGTTGTGACTATGGGCGTGAGGTGTATGTCGTAGTTGTGATGCGGCGTTGTGTGTAAAGGGAGTACACTTGCAGCGTACTCCATGTAGGGCAGCGACGCACTGTGTGACGTGCATCATAGTGATGTGTGGCGTAGTGTGAGTGGAAGAGAGTACACGTGGCTTGTGCTCTACATTGTGTAGCGATGTACCATATGGTGTGTCGCGAATAAAAGGATGGTTGCGTAGTTGATGAGCATAGAATGTATTGTGTAGTGTCGAAAACTATGTAACAGTATCCCGAAATAGCTGTAACATGGCCTGTAGTCTGAGGTGACAGATGTCACCTTGTGGCTAACTTATGGCTGAGAGTATGTGTGAAGTGGTGGAAAAGTATAAGAGTAGTGCAGCAGAAGCATGACGGACGTTGTTAAGTGACTCGGGATTTGTCTTGAGCTACGTGATGTGATAGATGTGCATTTGTGGATGCAGTCCACTTGTTAAGTGTGAGGATGAACTTGTACAGGGCTAGGAAGTAGGAAGAGTCCTACCGACCGGGTCTGAGTAGAAGTTGGTATCGAAATATGGAGCTTGTTTATATAAGCGGACGTTCATTGGACTATAAGTTGATCTTAGGTGAAAAGGGTAAGGTACATGTGCATCTAGTGAGACACGTGTACCGGACGGATTTACCATATGTAATGGGTAATCTGTCTTGAACATGTTTACATGGTATTTTAGCCCCAGAGTTGGCTTTAAGCCATGTGACGTGTATGGATGGGAATAAGGATTGAGTATGGGCTAGGATACATGAAGGTAGTAATGGGTAGATTGCCTAGGATTGGGATGCGTGACTTAGTCAGTCTGAGTCATGCTTCGACATGTGCTTGATAGAAGAATAAGATGAAGGTCTTAGTGTCTTAACCCTAAGGTGAATTACGGAAGTTTACTTTAAGGAATAAGACTTCAAAGGTTTTAGCATAATAAATGGCATGTAAGAGCTAGGGATGGACGGGGAGTGTTCCAAGTGAAGCATAGTTCCTTATGCATTAGATAGAAAATGACGTAAGGTTATGTGTATGCATGTAGGTCGCCATCTAACACGCACACGAATGGGCTGTATGGAATGAGTATTGCATGAAGTCCAGGTAAGTATTGCATTCATACTCTTCTAGAGTTTTTCTAAATAAATGAAAACAAAAAGGAAACGCTTTTCTTTAAGATGCTTTGCGAACTAACACAAAACACTGTTTTAAGAAAGAATGCTAAGTGTAAGTTTTCAAGTATACGTACGTAATGACGCTTCTTGGTAGCCCCTTTTCATGCACCCAAAGTAAGTAAGTATATGCATATGGATGGATGCTATATGTGGTACGTACTGTATGTACGTTCACAAGACGAAAGGAACTGATGCTTTAAATGATGCATGAACTGACGTTTTAAATGATGCCATGAAAGATGTTTAATCGTATGTTTTTAAAATGAATTTAATGAATGAGCTTTTAAAATGACTTTTATGAATGAAAGGACTGTAAGAACTGTAAAGAACTATAAGAACTAAATTAAATGAACTGTAAAGAAATGTAAAGGATTGAATGGACTGAAAATAAATGAATGGACTGAATGCTTAATGTATGAAAATACGTAACGGGCATATGAATGGAGTGGAAAAGGTATTGAAGGAATGGACTGGGCAGATTGCAATGCTGAGTAAGTAGTACTGGTAATGTACCCAGTACTGCGCCCTGAAGGAATGGATTTCCAACCCGTTGCTACGGGCGAAATCAAGTCCAAAAGATCGCTAACCCCAGCACAAGGGGCGCAATAGTGTGCAACAGTCAATGAAAGCAATAATAAAGAATGTATGCATGTATGTTAAGAAAGAATGCATGTATTATGAAAAGATGTATGCATGAAAAAACTCTTTAAAAAATGAAGGCAGCGAGGCGTGGGGAACTATTTTAAGAGAAGAAAACATTTTTAAAGAAAAACTCCACCTTGCAACGTTTTAAAACGAATCGAATATCTATGCATGATAAGTATATGATATGTATGGAGTGATGAATGCATGACTGAAAATCTATATTGCTATATTTTAACTGTATGAAGTAATGCTTAAGAGTCATCGACTCATTTTAGTTTTAATGTGTGCCCTCTCAGGGATAAGATGAGCATGACGCGTCATGACGGGCACAACCTAAGGGGAAGAGCATGAAAGCCTAGGCACGATATTGTGTACGAGAGAATTTAATTATAAAAATTTAATGTTTTCCGTTATAATCTTTTAAATTAAGAAATAAGTTTTATTTATAAACATGGAATTTTTTGTATCCTAACATGAAAGGAAAAAAATATTTCAAAAGGATCTGTAATTCTCGTCTATTTTCTTAAAATCATTTTCTAAAGGACCCACCGCAAGGATGTATGTTACATGGGCATTACACAATTGGTATGTCCCCATATAGACTTATTTTCAGAATGACTTGACTTGCCTGTGGAATTGGAACAATTTATTGGGCAATCAAGCAATTTAATTTTGATGTGGATAAAACTTGCTCTCTTCGTAAGTTTCAACTTAATGAGTTAGAGGAAATCAGGAATGAAGCTTACAAAAACTCTCGTGTTTACAAGGAGAAAATGAAGATTTTTCATGATAAAAATATTTTTTGAAAGTTCTTTGAGCCTTTCCAAAAATTTTGTTGTATAATTCAACGCTCCATTTGTTTCCTGGCAAGCTTCGATCTCGATGGATTGGTCATTTTGTTATAAAAATTGTTTATCCTTTTGAGACCATTGAAATCAAAAAAATTCAGAGAATAGTAATATTTTTAAAATCAATGGACAGAGGTTGAAGCCATTCTTGGGTTATTTTACTCCAGAGGTTGAGGCCACTACTCTGGAGGATCCTGCTTATTAAAATTAATTTTAATTTCTTATTATATATACCTTATTTGTTTGTTTTTTTTTTCTTTCCTTTGCTTTTGTGTCTTCTAAATTTGACAGAATTCTACTCCTTGTGTGCACTCAAGTATCTCAACTGACTTATTTCCTCTCTGTTTAATCATTTTTGTTCCACTATGTGCTCTATAGCATATCTCATCAAACATTCATTTGCTTAACATTAAAGACAATGTCACATGTAGTTTTTTTTTTTTTTGGGGGGGGGGGGGGTCTATTGAAAATGTGTTAGTTAAAAAAAAAGGTGATGTGCTTTGAAACACAAATGATTGACGCACACTCTTCCTAGTATTTTTGTGAAATTTGAGCATCTTGGTGGAGTAATTGAGCGAAATTATTTTGTGAAGATTTATTTTTAACCCTGAGCATAGAACATAATTTTTGATGCATCATATTTTGTTGACGTGTGACTCGAAACATCGAGATTCTATATTTATTGAGATGAGAATTTGTAAGATTTATATAGAATGAAGGGCAAGTTTGAAAGAATATTTTGCAAATGCTTACATTTGTAGTGTTCCTCATTAATGTTTACTGATTTAAAATAGGAGAAATAGATGGCAGGACTACTGAACATTTTTGAAAAAAAGAAAAAGAAAAGAAAAAACAACGAAAATGAGAAAATATTCTTAAAATAGAAAAGAAGAAGAAGAAGAAGAATAATAATAATAATAATATGAATGATAGTTAACTTTCCTAAACAAAGGGTTAGAAATAGTTATCCAAAACTTTGGGGGTTGAGCGTTCAACTTTTAAACAGAGTTGACATAAAAACTGTTAGTCCCTTGGGCTTTGAGGTAGTTAGAATCAACAATAATTAATTTCAAGGTTGAAAAATTCTATAACAAATCATGGTTATTAATGAGGAACACACATCAGTTTAGCCAAACATATATCTAAGTTCTAAGACATTTGTCTCAATTCTATGCGAAAAATTGATAAGACTATGTTGGTGGATATAACTTCTAGTGTTGAGTAGTCATAGGTCACTTTTTCGTGAGAATTTAGAATTATGTTTGATTATTTTTTATTGGATTTCGAGTTTTATGCAATGTTCATCTTAATTAATTTTTACTATTTTGCTCAAGGATTAGTAAAACGCTGGTTGGAGGTGTGATTAAGCTAAAATATTGCATAGTTCATACATTTAGAATTAATATATTTTAATTATTTCATGACATTATTATTAGTTTTAGATAGAAAAATGGTTGAGATACATATATAAATCTGAGTTGTGATAACTTGAAATTTAATTGGTTAATATTTCCTCAGTGCACACCATATTTTTGATATCGTATTTTTTATTTCTAATTTTTGAGTCATTTCTTTTCATTTTTTTATATATGCTTTTAAATAAAATGCTATGATGTGATAAACATTGCTGAGAAAAAGTCACGCATGTAGGAGCGGTTTTGAGGAAAACACAAGACATGGACTGAATAGAAAAAAGGCAATGCAGCAGGCTTCATTTTTGGACGTGAGACGCTGGACTTCAGCTTTAAATGGTGATGCGCAGGATGCATGCGTGGGAAGAAAAGAAGAAAAGCACTTTTGCTGGAGGGACTCCTCTCCAAATATGCTGACGCGTAGCATTAGAAAAGGAAAGGGGCTGGCTTGATTTTTGGGAGACTTGCGGGCAGAGGAGAGCTTCCTTACTTTTGATAGGGATGTAACGGGAAGGACTTCCTGCAGTTGGGAAACGGACTCGAGGGAGACACACAGCGAGGGGTGCTTTTACTTTTTTCGTTGAGAGCTTGGAGACGCGAAAGGGCTTTCTGGGTGGATTGTAACGGTACATTTCAGCGAGGGGCTTTCGGATGGAGACGCTGGGTTTTTTTTAGTTTGGAGACCCACTGGAGGGAGTTTTGGACTTACACTCCAGACGCAGCAAGACATGGAGAATGTTTACTTGATTTCCATGGCTTTTGTGATGAATATGGTTTGCTACATTTTCGTAGTAAGGTGGAGTATAGTGATTTAGACATTGTTTCGGGTCAACAATAGAATTTACATTGTGAGTTTGATCGAATGAATGATTTTATTATTGGATTTTTTTTATTATCTATGTATTTATCTTGGTACATTGTGATTTTTGAATATATTGGAAGCTTGAAAAATCCTTGTGATATTCAAATGGGTTGTGAATGTTTTAACCATTAATTGTTCATGCAATTAGTTTTCTTATCCTTAACTGCTAAATCTTCCAGTTAAACAGAAGCATTATTCTAGTTTAATTGAAGTAAATTGATCGGAGATAATATTCTACATTGGTAGACAGATCCTTGAACCTTAGTCGTTCTCCATATCGCTTTATTTTATCATTTTAGTTGTATTCTATTACTTTAAAAATCTTCATCTTAGTAATTTTCTCTTCTATTTGATTACATGTTCCTTTTATTAATTGTTTTTCATTGTTTAAGTTTATTTTCCTTATCATATAAGTTAATTTTTGTAGATTCGACCCTATTAGCTACTCCAACACTTGTATACTTGCAGGTAAAACTATTATAACTTTTTGGTTCATTAATCTGAATCAAAGTTTAGGTGTAACACTTCCTTCTTTTCTCTCTTGGCGCCGATGATGTGTCACTCGCATGGAGGGTAGGCTCGAGTCCTTCAGTGTGGTTTGGCAATCTATCCAATATTGGATTAGTTTGGTCTGTCAATACATTCACAAGGTTTCTAAATGTTCTAGACATGATTCCTAGGTTTTACACTCTTTGTCTCTTCCGCTTTTAGTCCAGTCAAGGTGAAGTTCTAACTTGGTGGCCTAGAAAAAGCCCAATCAAAGTTGGTGCAAGCTTAATATAGATGGTAGTAGTTTTGGTAATCCTGATCTCTCTGGCTTGGGTGGTATTATCAGAGATGATCATGGTAACTTGATTCATGTCTTTGCTTTTTCTACAGGGGTTGGTTCGAATAATAGAGCTGAGTTATTAGCTCTTCTGCATGGTTTTAAAGCTTGCAAAAGCCTGGGGATTGGTTTTGTGGAGATTGGACTAGACTCTCAAGTGGTGGTGTTGTGGTGGACACAAAGGAGATGTGGGGTATGATTGTTGGAAGACTTTTGGGAGGAAATTAGTGCCATTATGGATTCAATGGTTTGTTCCGTGCAACATATTTTTAGAGAGGGTAATAAAGCTACATATTGGCTTGCAAAGTATGGTGAGATGTGGCAACACATGGAATGGCATACTATTGGGGATGTCTCTCTTTGCTTATTTGTAATTCTCAGGAATCGCAGTTGTAACTACGGTTTTCCTCTACCACAAGTAAAAGCTATCAATAAAATTAGGGTTCCGTTCTTTTAACGAAAGAAAGAAAGAAGAAATCAAAAGAGAAACAAATTTAAAAAAATACAACTTCACTTTCTATATTAAGTCTTAAACTTCTCGAAGACTACACTAGTAATTATTAATTAATTTACAAAAATTTAAATTCACATTATTGTGTTAAAAGTTATAACTAGCATATAGAATAATAATCCATCTATAGAAATGGGAGTCTAAGAAATTAACCAATTTATTATCTTTATAGTAGAACAGTAACTTCATTACCATTTTTCGTGATTAAATTCTACTCAATTAATAACTGAAGTAATTGCACATTAATAAATGAGTGAATATCTGTTGTGTCTCTACATTTATAATTTGATGTATTATGAGTTACCTACAGCACACTTTGCATTGGTCCTTCAAAAGTTGGCAAGATGTTTAATTTTCAGTCTATAAAGTAAAATGTTAAATAAATAGGTGAATATGGCCAACTGTATCACTGCATTAAAACGTAATCTAGGTGAGCCCAAACATGCCTGTCAAGTTGAACTGTATCACTCCTTAATTGGTAGAAAAACAAAGGTTTGATATCTTTTTTCTAGTGGTCCCCACTTCACTGGCAAATTAAGTATGGCTTGCAATCTTACCTAAAATCTTACTATTTTTTTAAATCTGACAATTTAATATGCACGCGTTTTAACTGAAACTTTATACTAGCATAATTATACAGAGTTTCATGTGCTTAAATCAATGATAATAATATATTAAAAAAATCTCATAAACTATTTACAACTTTAAGAGTCTTGAGTGAAAATAAATAGGTACATTAAATAAATTTACAATGTACATTTTTTATTGTCTATATGGATTTTTGGGCAATCCATTAAATGCACAGTCAAACTCAAATATCTCTCATATTCCAAGTCTGTTTCTTCATGTACGAATATTAATATAAATAGATGGAAATGTACATGAATGAAGGCCACTCCCATTTCTCTCTCACAAGCTTTCTCTCCAATAAGCCCTCTCTCTCTCTCTAGGGTCGTAATGGTGCTCATTTATGAGATCAACGCTCTTGAAAATAACGTAGATGTAGAGGCACAAATCCTTCTGCCAATGGCGTCGAGATGTAGGAAGGGTTTCTACATCGAAAGGGGGCATTGTAGTTCTCTCATGCGATTCAAAAGAATGAATCATGGGGTAATTTTGCTAGCTGTGTTTCCCCTACTTTTGAATGTTTTGTTAAGATTTTATATATAAACTATATAGCTTTAAGAATAGAAATCATGGGCTTGTAGGGCTCTTCTATATTTATATATAAGCTATATCTTGTTCCACTACCTTCACACAATCTCCCTTTGCTACTGATCTGTGTGTATGTGTGTGGAGGTTAAGAAGTCACTAATCTCAAATGAGAATAACTCACAAATCAGCAGTAATAAATTGCAAAACTTCATATGTTGGGAGATACAATCCCATGTTTCAAATACAGCACATGGTCAAGATATTTGCACACAAAAAGACCCTGATTAAAGAATAAAATAGAAGAGAAGAAATGCACACGCTAGAAGTTTGACAATATGTCAGAGAGAAGAAAGAATATTCATTCCATATTTTCAGTGTATTTTCACTACTGCTCCTTTGTACAACAGTATCAATATTTATAGAGACATTTCTTATAACAGAAAATCAATCACAAATTGATCACACGGCTCTTATCACTTCAGGTTGTTAGGACAGAAATTTCTAGACTCTTGGATAGGTGGCGTGCCATCACTAGAGCTTCTGAGTTGTAACGCCCGTCCTTATGGTGGGTCTTTTTCATATCGATTTTGATAAAAATCGACGGGAATTACTATTGCTTTTCTTTTCTTTTCCATTCATGCCAGGATACAAAAGACTTCCATGCTATAAATAAAGTTCATTTTTCTTTATTAAAAGACTTAGCGGAAAACATTAACTTTCATAATTTAAGTTCTCATCTAAAAACATCTTGCCTAGGCCTTTGTGCTCTTCCCCCTTTGGCTGTGCCCGTCCTGTCCTGTCATGCTCATCTTGTGCCTGGGAGGGCACACATAAAACTAAAATGAGTCGATGACTCGTAAGCATTACTTCATACAGTTAAAATATAACAACATAGATTTTTAGTCATGCATTCATCATTCCATACATACATAGCGTACTTAGCATGCATACGTCGCTCTTTTCGTTTTAAAACGTTGCGAGGTCGGGTTTTTTCTTTATAAACGTGCTTTCTTCTTTAAAACAGTTCCCCACGCATCGCTGCCTTCATTTCTTAAAGAACGTTTTCATGCATTCATTCTTTTTACATACATACATCCATGCATACATGCGTTCATTCGTTCATCTTTCCTTACTTACGTTCGTTCATGCATTCCGTTCATCCATACATACATGCATTCATCCTTAACATGCATCCGTTCTTTCTTTTCACTTTCATTTGGCCCATAGCACACTGTTACGCCCCGTGTGCTGGGGTTAGCGGTCTTTTGGACCTGATTCCGCCCGTGGCCGCGGGTTTGGGAATCCATTCCGTCAGGGTGCAGCACTGGGTGCACTACCAGTACTACTTACCTGGTATTGCAATCTGCCCCGTTCAGTCCATTCATTTGGTACCATTCCGTTCCAGTCCATGTGGCCGTTACGTATTTTCATACATCATCCATTCAGTCCAGTCCATTCTTTCCTTTACAGTCCTTTCCTTTACAATCCATTCTTCCATTTCTGTCCTTACCCTTACGTTTCTTACGTTTCTTCAGTTCTTTCGCTTCATAAGAGTTTTAATTAAGAAAATGGTTTTCTCTCTTTCGTTTTGTAAAAGTCCTTTTAAAAGAAGTCTCTTCATGAGAAAATGGTTTTCTTTCTTTTCTTTGAAGAAGAGACTGTTTAAAAGAGTTAGAAAATAATCATTTTGGGAAAGAGAGTTATTTTAGGAAAAATCTTGTTTTCTCTTCTTTCTTTTCTTACGGTTTCGGTCCTTGCATTTCTTAACGGTTCTTACGTCTTTTAAGGCTTCATTTCGTTTCCTTTTCATGAACATACATACAATACGTACTACATATATCATCCATTCACATGCATACACGTACATACTTTGGGTGCGTAAAGAGGGGCTGCCAAGGAAGGCCGGTACGTACTTATACTTGAAAACTTACGTTTCGTTTTCTTTTCAATAAAAGCTTTCGTCTTTTTCTTCTTTTCTATACGTAAAAACTCTAGAAGAGTATGAACATAATACTTACTTGGACTTCATGCCATACTCATTCCATGCAGTCCATTCTTGTGCTTGTCAGATGGCAACCTACATGCATACACATAACCTTACGTCATAATTTATCTAATGCATAAGGAACTATTCTGAAAATAAAACTATGCCTCACTTGGAACACTCTCCGTCCATTCCTGGGCTCTCATATGCCATTTACTATACTAAAACCGTTCGGGTCTTATTCCTTAAAGTGAACCCTTGTGATTCACCTTAAGGTTAAGACACTAAGACCTCCATCTCGTTCTTCTAATTCCACAATCTGACACATGATTCCGACCGATAGAGTCATGCGTCCCAACCTTAGACAACTTACCCATACTATCTTCACGTATCCTTGCCCATACTACATCCTTATTCCCATCCATTTAGGCTACATCAACTCAGCCAATTCTCTGGCTAATATACCATGTAACCATGATCAGGACGGATTACCCATTACATATGGTAAACCTGTCCGGTACACGTGTCTTGCCAGAGACACCTGCATCTCATCCCCTTTTATCACATAAGAGCAACTTATAGCTCCAATTAACGCCCGCTTGTATAAATAAGCTCCATACTCCGATACCAACTTGCTCAGACTCGGTTGATAGGATTTTTCCTATTTCCCGACGCTGTACAAGTTCATCCCAACACTTGATGGGAGAGGATTGCGTCCAAAATTGCACCTCTGTTACGTCACGCAGCTCAAGACTAATCTCGAGTCACGCCACGATACCCATCATGCTTCCGCTGCACGCTCTGATACTTCTCCATCACTTCCTTATACTCTCAGTCTCAAGGTAATACTTGTTACCTTGGACTACAGGCCACATCACTACTACTTTAGGACACTGTTACAAAGTTCCCGCCATTTGACAAGAGGACTTCATCTACAAATGTGCCTCTGTCACATTATGCAGCTCAAGACAGATTCTCGAGTTACAATACGGGGCCCATCGTGCTTCTGCTGCACTTTCTGATACATTTTCACCACTTCCATATACTCTTAGCCATAGTCAACCACAAGGTGACACCCGTCATCCCGGACTATAAGCCATATCACCATTGCTTCGGGACACTGTTACACAATTCCCACCACTTGACAAGAGGACTGCATCCACAAATGCGCCTCTGCCACATTATGCAGCTCAGGGCACATTCCTGAATAACAGAACAATGCCCATCATGCTTCCGCTGCACTCTCTGATACTTTTCACCGCTTCATACATACCTTCAGCCACAAGTCAGCCTCAAGGCAATACTCGTTACCTTGGACTACAGCCGCATCACCACTGCTTCGGAACACTGTTATACAGTTTCCCGACGTTACACCATACACTCCACACTTCTCTGCTACATCATCCAACCCTCCGTGACACGCCATCTGATGTATCACAACCTAGTACGAGTACACTCACGTGAACTCTCTTCCATCCACGCTACAACACACATCGCTACGATACACGCCTCACGGTGCATCGCTACGCCCTTTCGCTACAACACTCATCATCACGATGCACATCACACGGTGCATTGCTATACAACACGGAGTACACTCCATGCGTACTCCCTTCCTTCTACGCCACACATCACTACAGCGCACGTCGCACGGCGCGTCGCTGTATTACACAGAATACGCTACACGCCGTATCACAACTACGGCATCCATCTCACGCCCATACTGCACAGCACTGTCCACAATACTACACAATCAAGCCCAACACTTCACAACTACACTTCACTTCACAACTACGCAGCGAACTCTACAAATACTAACTACACAGTCTGCAAACCAACCAACTAACTACTTTAAACATAAATAACTAAAGATAGAGGGTTATACCATCGATGGGATAACCCGTGCGTCGCTCGCTACTCGTCACGAACATGCGTCTGGGGAGCGTACGTGGCGGTAACACCGCGTACGGAGGCTGTCCACCACATAAAGTGGTAGTTTGGGCTTGAGAATAGCTAGGCGTGGCCTTGGAAGGCTCAAGGTCGCCTCGTGGTGGTCAAAGGTGGCGAAGCACGGCGGCATCATGCCGTGAACAGTGAATCCGAATGGTGGGTGTTTGCTTGAGGTGGATGAAAGCCATAGAACTTCATGGCAAGCTAGGGAAAGGTAGAGGAACATGTGGTAGAGCTGTGGTGGCGAGGTGGTGGTCGTACTGTGGCTAACGGCGGCGGATCGGCCGTTTGAAGCTATTTTCGGCCTTGGAAAGTGAGGGAGAGTGAAAGCTCTACATAGCTCCGTTGGCCATGAAATTTCTTGGGGGAGTTCGTGATGATGAGAGGAACAAGGTGGTGGTGGTGAAACACCACAGGTGGCCGTGTACGGTGGTGCACGGTGGTGCAACCGAACGTGTGTGTGTGGAGACCCATTGGAGAAAGAGGGAGAGTTAGGGAGAAAGAAGGACATGGGGAGGAAGCCCTTGACATGGTGGTTCCAATGGTGGTACTTGGTGGCCGGTTTGGCCGTGTATGGTGGTCCAAAGAGGAGGAAAAAGCCTTAAGACCCATTTCTTTGGAGGGAGAAGGAGAGAGACTCGGTGGCCGGTGTAGCTCACCACCGGTGACGTAGTGTTCGCCGGAGGGAGGAGATCACGCCGGTATGGGGGGTGAGGCACGGCGGCCAGAGGTGGCGCCGGCTGGAGCTTCAACCGAACGGACATGGAGGAACACAATGCACGGGCTGGACATGCATGGGAAGAGAGAGAAGAGAGAGAAGAGAGAAAAAGAAGAAAGGAAAAAGTGGAGGGAAAAGGGTAGGGGCCTAGGTATTTATCTTCAATCCTACGCTTCGAGATCCTCAAACGATCCAACGATGAGTTTAAACACTGATTTGAAAACGCGTAAGTGTTTTATTTTAAATAAAACATTTTAAATAAAAACACTACGAGGAATTAAGGTAGAATATTATTTTATAAACTAAAGTTTATAAAATAATATTTCCTCATCATTATTTAAAATAATAAAGCACCGTTAATTAATCAAAGAGGATAAAATCATTTAAATTAATAAAACACTTAAATACAACACTGAGAGGAATTAAGATAGAATATTATTTTACAAACTAAGGTTTATAAAATAGTATTTATTCATCATTATTTAAAATGATAAAGCATCATTAATTACTCAGAGAGTATAAAACTAGTTAAATAAAATAAGAGTTTTCAATGTAAAGTTAAACCTCTTAATATCTTAAAACAACTAAAATATTTAACTTAAGTAATTGTCCACAATTATAATATTTTCAGAGCCCATTAAAATATTATAATTGTGCTACTTTAAAAACAAGCTTATCTAGTAATACTGGAAATATCTCCTATAGATATTTCCATAATACTTCAAATATACGTAAACTATAAAATATCTTACTTTGAAGTCCGGTGGATAACTTTCGGGATACGCCATCGATGTACAACGCTTAGGATAAGGCTCAGCATGTAGATCGAGATTCAGCGCGCAAACTGAAACTCAGCACGTAGAACGAGGCTCGGCACATACACCGAAGTCTAACACGTGGATCGAGGCTCATACATAAAGAAGAAGGAAGAAGGAGCGGATATCACAATTGCCATTGTGTTACACTTTTCTTGTGTGCCTTTTTGTGATTCTGGAAGTAGAGTAGCCTCAATAGCCCCCCTCGAGTCAAGCGGCACCGGAGAGATGGTGAGGCTTGATTGAAGCAAGTTGAACCTAGCTGTTGACAACAGCTTTGTAAGGATGTCCGCAAGCTATTCCTTGCTTGAAACAAATGAAACTTTTAAAGTCTTGGCAGCAACCCGTTCGCGCACAAAGTAATAGTCAAGTTCAATGTGTTTAGTGCGTGAATGCATCACATGATTGACAGATAAGTAGGTTGCCCCAAGGTTATCACTCCAAAGGGTAGGTGGTGTGGATAGGAAAATACCAAGTTCTCCAAGGAGGGATTGCAGCCAAATTAATTCACATGTGGTGTTGGCTACTGCTTTATGCTCAGCCTCAGTAGAGGATCGAGCGATGGTTGGTTGTTTCTTGGATCCCTAAGAGACAAGATGAGAACTAAAGAAAACATAGAAGCCGCCGGTGGATTTGCGGTCATCAGGGCAACCGGCCCAGTCAGCATCAGAAAAGGCAGTTAAGGAGAACTGAGATGAGACAGAAAAATGAAGGCCAAAATGAGAGGTTAGGCGTAGATAACGCAAGATGCGTTTAACTTCTTGCCAATGAGTAGTGCGAGGACAGTGCATGAATTGGCAGACCTTGTTAACAGTAAAGGAGATATCGGGACGAGTGAAGGAAAGATACTGCAAACTCCCAACCACACTACGATAGAGTTGAGGATCTTCAAATGAAGATCCATCCAAAGCTGTGAGTTTCATTGCAGTGGACATGGGGGTGGACACGGGTTTGGAATATTGCATGTTAGTGCGTGTGAGTTAATCAGAAACATATTTTGATTGAGACAAAAAAAGACCATGACTGTTTCGAAAAACTTCAATACCCAAAAAATAATGCAGTGAGCCGAGATCTTTGATAGGAAAAGAAGTGCGAAGTGCAGTAAGAAAATAAGAGATAAATGATGCACTTGAACCAGTGACTATAATGTCATCAACGTAGACTAGAACATAAATCAAAACAAAAGAATTGCGATAGATAAAAAGGGACGAGTTAGATTTAGAAGCATGAAACTCAAAAGCCAGTAATTTCGAATTTAACTTAGAGAACCAAGCCCGAGGGGCTTGTTTGAGTCCATAGAGAGACTTACATAGCTTGCAGTTATGAGATGGGAAGTCAGGATTTGCAAACCCCGGCGGTTGATGCATATAGACAGTCTCCTCCAGGTCACCGTGTAGGAAGGCATTTTGTACGTCCAACTGATGTAGGGGCCAACCGGAAGAGATAGCAAAGGAGAGAAGAAGACGTATTGTAACTGGTTTGAAAACTGGGCTATAGGTTTAAGTAAAATCGACTCCAGCTTGCTGATGAAAACCCTTGGCTACAAGGCGTGCCTTGCGCCGCTCAAGGGAGCCATCAGCTCGCCGCTTAGTTTTAAGAACCCACTTGGAACCGAGAATGTTAAGAGAGGAGGAGTACGGAACTAAATCCCAAGTCTGGTTATGGAGCAAAGCTTCGAATTTGGAAGCCATGGCGGAGCGCCATTCTGGATACTTCAAAGCTTCTGTGAAAGAAGTGGGTTCTTCAGGAATCGAAGAAGAAATTGAAGTGGTGAGATGAAGGGTGGGTTTGGGTGGTGGCCACGGAATAGTGCCATCTGTGCATTGAAAAGGTTGATGAATGTTATTTTTTGATTTGGTTACCATGGGATGGATAGAAGAGGCAGCATTTTGCTGAGAAGATGAGGGCAACGAAAGGGGAGGCGGCGTAGGAATATTTGCAGAAGAAAGAGGAGAAAGTGACCTAGCCGAAGGGGAGGGGGAATGCGGACTTGATGGAGCAGGACAATGGGCCGAGACTCTGGAATTGCTGAAGAGGAGTCATGACGAGATGTAGGTGATGGAGTGGGCTGAGGTGGAGGTAGGGGCCCAGTGGAGGAGGAAGTGATCAACGAATCAAAGGGGAGTGGGAGAGAGGGTACTGATGTAGGCCCATGACGTAAGGGAGAGTCAGAGTCTTGGGGATTAATTATAATCGAATGGGTTGGAGAAAAAGGGAAAACAGACTCATGAAATTGAACATCTCTTGAAGTATAGACACGGCCTGTGGGTAGATGGAGACACAAATAGCCTTTGTGATAAGGGCTATAACCGATAAAGACACACGGTTTGGATCGATAATCCATTTTGTGACGATTAAAGGGTCTCAAATTTGGCCAACAGAGACAGCCAAAGGTGCGAAGGAAATTATAATTAGGGGGCGTTTGAAACAATGACTCAAAAGGAGACTTATTTCTGAGAAGTAATGTGGGCATGCGATTTATGAGAAAAACAGAGGTTAAGAAAGCTTCAGCCCAGAATTTTTGGGGAACAGAGGCATGAGCCATTAGTGATAACCCGGTTTCCACTATGTGCCGATGTCGGCATTCGACGGTACCGTTTTGGGCATGTGAGTAAGGGCAAGTTATACGAGTCTGAATGCCAATCTGTTGAAACAACTTGTGAAGAGGCTTGAACTCCCCACCCCCATCGGTTTGTACTGAAAGAATACGTGAAGAAAAAAAATTCTGTACAAATTTAAGGAAAGCATAAAATATGGTGGAAACGTCAGATTTAACTTGAAGAGGAAAAAGCCATATATATTTGGTGTAATCATCTATGATAGACAAGTAGAAACGACAGCCAGTAGAGGACGGCACAGGCGCCGGTCCCCAAACATCAAGAAATAACAAAGAAAATGGAGTACTAGACCTGGAGGAAGAGAGAGGATGGGGAAGAGAATCGGATTTAGCCTGAGGACAGGAGCTACAAGTAAAATGTCGACTGCTATTATCAGTAGGAAAATGAAACTGGTTGATGGTGAATGAAGTGGTACGTGGATTTGGATGGCCAAGCCGAGAGTGCCAAACTTGAGGAGAAGTTCTTTCACCAATCAGGGCATGAGGAGAAGGCGTCGGCATGGTTGATACATCAGGTGGTAGAACATAAAGACCATTCCTAACGCTACCCCGAAGAAGATCCGCTCGGGTGTGCAAATCCTTCACAAGAAAAAAATTAGAGTGAAACTCAAAGAAAACAGAGTTGTCTAGACAAAATTGGCGAACTGAAAGTAAGTTGCGTGTAATTAAAGGGACATGAAGAAGTTTGTGAAGAAGAAATTTGCAAGAGGAAGAATGTAAGGTGGCAGAACCAATGGTTTGGATGGGAAGATTGGAGCCATCGCCGATGCTAACTTGATCGGAGCCCTGATAAGATGCAGAATCCAAGTTTAAGTTGGCGAAATCTGCTGTGAAATGGTTGGTAGCTGCAGTGTCCGAGAACCAGGCACTATTATTGAAAGTAGGAGGAGACATAGTAGTATAATTGGCAGAAAATGAGCCCGGAGCAGGGGACTGGAAAGCATGGTCAAAGCGGTGATAACATGCTGTGACGAGATGACCCGGTTTCTGACAAAGTTGACACACAGGGCATGGTTGAGACTCTGAAAAACCACCTCTGCGACCTCCTCGTCCACGTCTGCCACGAGTAAAACTACCACGGCGTCGGTTTGAGAAGGGGCTTTGAGAGCTTGGAGACGGTTGTCGAGTGGTTGTATTTGCCGAGAGTTGAGAACCTGCAAGAAGCGAGTTAGTTTGGTGTGCAAGTCTAGATTCGTGATTCAAGAGATAGCTGTAGACTTGTGGTGTGGTGAGAGGTTCGGGTCAAGTAGTAAGAGAGGTGACCAAAGACTCCTAGTCATTGCCCAGACCAGCGAGTAGATAGATAATAAGTTCAGAAGAAGATAGAGGCTGGCCAACATTATCCAGAATAGAGGCAAGGGATGTGGCTTTGTGGAAATAAGATGTGATAGATTTAGAGCCCTTTTTGAGGGTAGCGAGCTGAAACTTAGTTTGCATTATGTGGGCTGAGCTCTGGGCGGAGAAGAGACCTTGAATAGTAGACCAAACTTCATGAGAAGTTGAACATGACAAGACTTGGGCAAGGACCGTATCAGTAAGAGAAGAGTTGATCGTGGAGATAAGAAGTTGATCTTGTAAGACCCAGGCAGAGTGTTCTGGGTTGGGACAATCATTAATGGTGGGAGGAGGCATGGGGTGAGAGCCATCCACGAAGCCAAAAAGCTGATGACCCTTAAGAAACGGCACGATCTGTGCTTTCCACAGAAGATAGTTATCAATAGAGAGTTTTACTGTGATAAACTGAGCGGAAGCATTGGGGAGAGTGAGATTAGACATGGGTGGTGGAGGAGGAGGAGGAGGTGGAGGAGGAGGTGGTGGGGAGACAGTCGATGATTCTAGGGCCATGAGGAATGAAAAATAGAGAAATGAAAACTGAGTGGACGTGAGTCCTGTGTGGCGACTGATACCATAAAGAATAAAATAGAAGAGAAGAAATGCACACGCTAGAAGTTTGACAATATGTCAGAGAGAAGAAAGAATATTCATTCCATATTTTCAGTGTATTTTCACTACTGCTCCTTTGTACAACAGTATCAATATTTATAGAGACATTTCTTATAACAGAAAATCAATCACAAATTGATCACACAGCTCTTATCACTTCAGGTTGTTAGGACAGAAATTTCTAGACTCTTGGACAGGTGGCGTGCCATCACTAGAGCTCCTAAGTGCCATTGCGTCACACTTTTCTTGTGTGCCTTTTTGTGATTCTGGAAGCAGAGTAGCCTCAATACTGATCACAGTCAGCTAGTCCAAATACTCCAAGAAATGATTGTCATAAGTTCCTTATACTTTCCACTTGATTACATGCTAAGTTTAATGTTGGTAGAACAGGATTAGTATTGCAACATGATGATATACGGATATATATATATATATGATTTTCACAAACCATGCTAACAATATCTCATCTTTTATTTGGAATAGCAATCAACGTCAAAGTTAAAACAAACATCTGTTAGGCAAACAAGATATAGGACAACGGATGGTGTATTCATCGCTATCCCAATATCCTATAATGTTGCATATCCCTATTTTCCCATCAATACAATAACACCGAATGTGGTAGCCAAACTAGTTTCAAAAGTCTTCCAGTAGATTTTTTACTTATAGCCACAGGGATATTCAATCGGTTTTACACATCTCAAGCAATCACTATCTAAACAAGGTAATGTTATCACACAAACACATGCATACCCACACAATCAGTCACTAAGATATAGAAATGATGTAGGAGTATTTTGTTTTTTGGGTTTCTCAACAAGTACCTAAAGCAGATCAATGAGTAGGCTATAACAAAAATACCTTGTCTACCACTAATGTAACATCAATATTAGAATCTTTAGGAAGTTGGAAGGATACCTGAGTTTCACTAGCTAGATAGGTTGGTGCATGCTTTTTCTGCAATTGGTGCAAGTGATTTGAGATGCAAGTGCAAAAATCGTGAAGTTAATGATGCTATATATAAAGATGTGTGAAACTAAATTAGCCAATAAATAATATGCTATTCAAATCACCCAATAAATTTGTTATATTGAAATTTAACATGCATTTGGAATAAAAATTGTCACTGCATGGAAATTAGGTCATGTGAGATGCATAAACCCAATCGAAAATCCCTATGGCCCTAAGTAAAAATCAAGTGGAAGGCATTTGTAACTAGTTTGGCTACCACATTCACTGTTATAGTATTGATGGGAAAATCGTCATCTGGAACATTATAGGATATTGGGCAGCTACGGTCTATTGTCCTGTGTCTGGTTTGCCCAACCGATGTTTTCAAATAAAAGATGAGATATAGTTAGCATGGGTTGTGAAAATCATATATATATAAATATATATATCTATATATAATCATGTTTCAGTATTACTCGTGTTCTATCAACATTAAACTTAGCCTGTAATTAAGTGATGAGAATAAGGAACTTACAACAATGATTTATCTGAGTATTTAGACTAGCCGACTGTTATCTGGTTCTTTTTTAGTGCGAAAATCTTATCATGTGCTGGATTTGAAACAGGGGGTTGTATCTCCCCACCCTATGATGTTTTCCAATTTATTACTAGATATTTTTGTGAGTTGTTCTCATTTGAGATCAGTGACATCTTGACTTACACACACAAATATATATATATATATAGAGAGAGAGAGAGATCAGTCGCAAAGGGAGATGATGTGAAGGTGTGGGACAAGAGAGAGCTTATATTTATATATAGGAGAGCCCTTCAAGCCCATGATTTCTGTGCTTAAAGCTCTACATTATATATATAAAATTTTAACAAAACACTCAAAAGTAGGAGAAACATAGCTAGCTAAATTAGCCCATGATTCATTCTTTCGAATCGCATGAGGGAACTATGTTTCCCCCTTTCGTTGTAGCAACACTTTTGACATCTCAATGCCATTGGCACAAGGATCCTGCATCTCTTCTTCTGTGTTATTTTAATGAGCATTGATCTCATAAATGAGCACCATTGCGATCGTAGAGAGAAAGCTTTTGTGTGTGTGTGAGAGAGAGAGAGAGAGAGAGAGCTTGTTAAAGAGAGAGCTTTTATGAGAGTAATGGGAGTGGCCTACATTCATGTGCATTTCCATCTATTTGTTGTAATCTTCGTACATGAAGAAACCTACTAGGAATAGGTGTGATATTTGAGTTTGATTGTGCATTTAATGGATGTCCAAAAATCCATATAGATAGTAAAAATTTACCTTGTAAATTTATTTTATGTACCTATTTTTTTTAGTCGAGACTCTTAAAGTTGTAAATAGCTTATGAGATTTTCTTAACATATTACTGTTGTTGATTTAAGCACACAAAACTCAGCGTAATTATGCTAATATAAACTTCCAATTATAAGGTGTGCACATTAAATTGTAGGATGAAAAAAACTAGTAAGATTTTAGGAAAGATTACTAACCATACTTAATTTGATAGTGCAGTGAGGGCCACTAGAAAAACCGCAAGGAAAATCAAACCATCTACCAATTATGGAGTGCTATAGTTCAACTTGGCAGACATGCCTCACCTCACCTAGATTACATTCCAAATGTAGAGATACAGCTGGCCATGTTCACCTATTTATTTTACATTTTACTTTATACACCATGAAAGTTAAACATCTTGCCAACTATTGAGGCACAAATGCAAAGTGTGTTGTGCATACCTCATAATACATCAAATTATAAATACAAAGAGACAACAGATATTCACTAATTTATTAATGCGCAATTACTTCAGTTATTAATTGAGTGGAATTTAATCATGAAAAATGGTAATAATAAAGTTACTGTTCTACTATAGATGGATTATTATTCCATATTCTAGGTGTACCTTTTAACAGAATAATGTAAATATAAATTGCTATAAATTAATAATTAGTAGCGTAGTCTTTGAGATGTTTAAGAATTAATGCAAAAAGTCAAGTTGTGTTTTTTCTAATTTGTTTCTCTTTTATTTTCTTCTTTCTTTCCTAGTAATAGGAATATTTAATGTTAAAGAATTAATAGAATTTGACCTCTAGTTACGATTAAAAGATAAAAGATCATATTAATCCTGAATAAGGGGTAAGCTAACTAGTAGAACTTATTCAATTTGACTTAAGATTAATATTATTATTGGTGCTGACCAAGAATTTCCCTTGTATATCTCGAAAGGATACACAGAAGCATACCGATATCGAAATATTCCGTTCCAGTACCTCAATTTGAACGGTCACCGAAACGAAATTCAAAACTTTTGTACCTCAGCCAAATTCTTAATTTTATTATATATAACAAATAATTATCTTCAATTCTAGTTTTAAAAAGATTCAGCTACCACCAAAGTACAAAATTTCAAAATACCAATCCTATTCAACAAACATTAAACTTAGTCTGCAATCAAGCTTAGAGAACAAGGAACTTACGACAATATTTTCTCTGAGTACTTGGACTGGCGGATGTGGTTGGGGTTTGTTTGAGTACAAGACCCTAATCCTGTACTGGATCTGGAACATAAGGTTCTATCTCCCACTCTGTGATGCTTTTCAATTCAGTACTAGAGTTTTGAGAGTTGTTCTCATTCATCATCAGCGAAATCTTAACCTGCACAAACATGACAGAGAGAGAGCAACAGAGAGAGAGAGATTGTGTGATGGTGGTGGAACAAGTGAGAGTTAATATATATAGGAAAGGGTGGCAAGCCTCTCCTGGACTGGTTGTATACCTTTTCATAGCCAAATAAAATATTTTGGAAATGATGGCAAATAGGATTTTATTCTTTTTCAAATAATTAGAAATTTAGAACGTTGTGTTAATCAATGCAATGTAATTGTCTTAATTACAGTATCTAGCTAGATTATATAATAATGAATTGATGGGATGTGTAAAAGTTGAAAATAATTCTCTTTATTTATCAATGTAATACTCATGATTAGAAAATATATTGAGCAAAGCACCCCTATCTTTTATAATAAAATGTTTGTTATCCATTAATCCTATCTTTTATATTCATCAATGTTGAACAACTTAGTCATATAACTTTTTGAGGGGAGGCTTTGCTTGATAAATTCATTTTTTGCCAGAAGAAACATCACTTAACAGTTGATAAGTCCATTTTTTTCTTCTAGAAATACAAGCTTATTGACGGGAGCCAATTATGATCTTTAATTACTTTAATTTATTCTTGTCATACTTATATGTACTTTCCATTCAAATGATTAAGTAGATAGAATGTAATAAATTGGTTGAAACAATGTTTATTGCTGGAATATTTATAACCTGCTCCATATAAATGGTGAGCAAAAGTAATATGTGATCTGCCAATTAGTTTCATTATATTGTAGTCCAAAATTGGCAAAAGGGTTAATTTTCAGGATTGTGTCTAATTGTCTTCACTCCATTAGAAAATTACATATGGAGTTTGGTCACACAACACTTTTAATGAAGTTTAAGTCCACTAGTGGTATTGGTATAAATTTAACTTAATATTCAAGACTGTTTGACTAGCACTATCCTCGACTCCATTGGCAAATTAATGAATAGATTACCATCTTGCTCATAGTTTTTATTTTTTGGAGTTTGGTCACACAACAATTTTTGTTTTTTTGTCATGTTATAGCTTACAGTTTGGAAAAATATATAATAGTACTACTACGATTCATATGAGAACTTTTTGTCTTAGAATAGCTATATTTCATATATTTGAACCTAGATTATTGTGAAAGGGAGATAAACTAGTCAATTTTTTGAAACAACATACTAAATCAAATTCAAATAACATTCATACTTTGCATTGAATAATAGTTAGGCTAATTAAAATGTGCCGTTGTGTGAAAGGGAAATGCTTTGGTGATCAGGCTCTCTTGATCTTGACCAATGAAGTTTATAGGAGAAGAAGCCATGCATCACAACAGCCGGGTAAGAAAAGAAAGAGAGAAAAGAAAACCAAAGGGGAAATGATACGAATCGGTGCGGAGAAGAAGGAAAGGAAGGGAAGAGAAATTATTCAAGAGAAAAAGAAAGAAGACATCAAAATGGGATATTTTGCGGGTATGTGTGAAAAGCTTGGCTAAGCTTGGATTTGGGAATTAGGGTTTACTTAGACTACAACTTGCTAGATCTCATGATTTGGTTTGAGAGTATGTATAGCTTAAGGTAAAGTCTTTTAATGTAAACTGTACTACTACAAAGAAAGGAGTTGATGTGTGGCTTATTTGGTTCCTACAGCCAACAACTAAAGATGTAGTTGGAATTATCTTGTTCTAAGATTTGGAGTGTTTACAAGTTGTAAAAGAAACTTGAGCTTTCCTCATCGCTTTAGGAACCTCGTGAAAACCACGTAAGTTTTCATGAATCAACTAATCGCATAGGTTTTAGTCTGTCAGCATAGTTAGTGTTATCACTCACTAAGGTGCCAGAAGTGTGATTTTATTTATTTTAGGTAGTTAGAAGTGTTAAAATGCATGATGGTCTGCACCAATTGACTTAGTTGATTATTTAGGACCTTATGGTGCAATAATCTCATTTTCAGTCATTGGATGATACACTTGTTCGAAAATGCATTTTACTTTTTTTTAGGCTTTTGAGGGTTGAATTTTGATAAATGAATTGCACAACTAGGTTTGTATAAATATTTAAGATTTTACAGTGTAAAGTTTAATTTTCACTTTCTTGGAGTGAATAGTAACCTCAATAGTAGCACGTAGTGCAATGTTTTCAAAATCACAGTGTGGATTGTCCAAATTAGGTTAAGGAAGTTTTATTTTGACACTTGGAAAGATCTTATCCACAATTGGTGAATAGTTTGGGACACTTGTCACAGAGGGGAACTATGAGATGGATTGTGAAGGAATCAAGGTATGAGATCATGCCACCTAAGTAAAACCCTATTCTTTCATCTGATCAATCAAAGTTTTCCAGACTAAAGAAGGTTTCAACCCTAGTGAAACCTAAATGGTTGAAACCGAAACCCTAAATGATTTTCCCAAACCCTAAAGTTGGCCTCCAAACCCTTTTTTATCTGATTTCTAGTATTGTGTTTAATCACTTGATTAAATCACTTCCATAGGCTATTAATTCATCAAATTTTTGTTATGATATCATTATCCAACCTTTCAAACCCTAACCAAATTCCCTTTAAACCCCAAATTGAAGCCCACTTGATTCAAGCCAACAAATTTGGTCACCTTGACAAAGCTTCTTGAAGATATTTCCTCCCCCACATGGTAGGCCATCTACTGCCCTTGGCTACACCCAATAGTGCCTTGATGTGAATGAGAAATCTACTTCATCACCCTCCATACCTTATAGCTGTAGGAGGCAGTCCTCGCCCCTCACTATTCTCCACTTTATGTGATATAGCCACCTTTAATCAAGGGTAATTCAAGCCCATAACTTCCCCCTCCAGAGGTCTAAGGTCATGCAAGACACATTTCACCCCCTTTCATCACTTCTTCACCCCATTCTTAGAGACAAGCCTAAAAGAGCTATCTCGAGCAGATTTCCGGGTCCTTTTGCGTTGAGAGTTTTGACCATTTGTAAGTATTTGCTCACAATGCCTCCTTCATAAACATTTCTCTTCTTTGAGTTTAGTTTCTGTAGATATCTTATTCATCTCATTCCATGGTCATTTGATCCATCAAAAGTATTTTTAACCATGGAAAGGTCATTCTGGACTTGAAACTAGAGAGTACGTTATGTTTTGGAATTTTTGACCAAGCTAATGGGCATATCCTAGTCCAAAAATTTTATTGAGTTTTGTTAGAATGTGTTTATGAATTTTTATTGAGGTTTTGTTACATGACTAAAGCTTTTGATGATAAATTTCTTTACATCTAGACACTTGAAAACTGGAAGTGCAAAACAGTTTTTGTTTTGAGAAATTCTGAATATTTCGTAGTTTAATCTTACTCCAAAGGCTTTGATATTTTTATGTGATGATCCTAAGCCTCTTATATGTATGTTAGGATATTATTTTGAATATATTTAGTATTAGTTTCAAAGATATGATTTTTCTATGCAAGAGGATTTCAGTAAGGTTTAAGATTTGATGTTTTTGGGTTAGATCCATATTTTATTGATTTTTAGCCATGTGATTTTAAGTTTGATGGTTGGATCTTCTTCAAGGCACATTTTTAAACCATGTGATGTTTTAGTTTGAAGATCTCATATTTTAAGCTATGGATCAAGAGATTGATCAAAGTTAGTTGAGAAACAAGTTTCTATTTTTGGACTAAGTGTGAAACTAAAAGCTCCAAATGTTGTTTTGTGATTTTTGGTGACTTTTGTTTGATGATTTAAAGCATGGTTGATCTTAGGATGTTGTTATGAATATGTTAGAAGTAAGATTTGATTTTTTTGGAATTCTTGGAGATGTTTTGATTAAAGTCAAAACTTATGATTCAAAGGTTTGCTTTATTGTTAAAAAGTTTGGATATTTTTACAAAAACTTTGGTGTTGATGATTAGTTTTTTCTTAATGGATATTTTAAATATGATTTAAACTTAGTATAGGAAGATCTTTATTGCAAAATTTTGGTTTAATCATGAGTTTTGAAGTTGGAAGGAAATGTAACAAAAATAAAGAGAAATGACTTATGAATGTTTCGGCTATAGTAAGTTTTCCATAGTTGTGAATTGTTTAAAATTTTTCTGAGTTAGTATTTGAGTTTAGGACAATTTACATTCCTAGTTTTGGTAATTTTTGGAGTTAGGATGTGAAATCCTTAAGTTGTCTCTTTTACATGTTTGGAATTGTTAGTAATTAAATTTTTAACTTTTAGAATACACTCTTATAGTTCCTTGTGTTCCACACTTTAGTCTTGTAGACCGCAACAATCGAGGTAAGTTGCCTCTTAACTTACTATCAGTTTACTGTGTATGTGTGATGGGTAAGGGAACTATATTTTATGTTTGTGTGTTGTTATAGATGCCATGCTATGCCATGTCATTATATGTTTATCTGTTACCCAATATATTTGTTACATAATATATTATGTCACATGTTGCTATCTATTGCAAGTGTGTCACATTACGTACACCATTTACTACATGTATCTCATGTCGCGTAATATTCACTATCACATGTTATGTCATATTATAAAATGTTGTCTGTTACATGTATGTCATGTTACAAAATATTGTCTGTTACATGTATGCTATGTTATGAAATGTTACTTGTTAAATGTTATGTCATGTCTCTCGAGTTATGTTCAAGTCATGTTATGTGACGTCAGGACTTTTGTCCTTTCTATTCGAGCCACATTTTGTCTCAAATACAGTTGTGTATTTTGAGAACAGTTAAGTTCAGTTATCAGTTAATGTAGACTACAGTCAAGGAAGATACACACTACCTGGTACTTCAGTTAAGGTTATGCACTGCCAAGTACTATGGTGAAAGAGTATAATCTGCTATTATGTTAAGTTCAAGTTCATGTCAAGTTAAGTTTAAGTTCACGTTCGTGTTATGCTATGTTTATGTTTATGTTATGTTTCAAGTTAACGTTCATGTCATGTTATGTTCGCATTCATGTTATGTTTCAAGTTTATGTTTATGTCATGTTATGCTCAGGTTCATGTTATGTACGTTCACATTCATGCTATGGTTGAAGTTCATGTTATGTTTCAAGTTCACTTTCATTCTATTTTGTTAGTCCATGTTATGTTTTAAGTTCATATTCATGTCATATCAAGTCAAGTTCAAGTTTAGTTTTAGTTCAAGTTATATCAGCTCATGCCATGTTATGTAAAGTCACGTTATGCTTATTATTTCATGTCATGTTATGTCAAGTTATGTCATGCTTGCTATTGACTTTGATTATGCATTTATGCCTTTACTGCTATGCATGCATCATTAACCCGTGTGGGAGTTTCCTATTAACTTGCTGAGATTTGTAATCAAATCTCAATGTGTTAGTCCTAACTACCATTTCCCCCGAACGGTAGGCGATGTATCAGGATTAGAGTAAGGAGCAAACATTGACAAACTGGAGGAGGTTGACTAGACACTGCAAACGAGACACAAAGCTTACAGCTTCCATAGTTAGATTTTTTTCGTAGTATTCTGGCCTTGTTAGTCGAGTTACTCGACGAACTGATCTAATAGTGTATTTTGGTAATGTAAATATGAGGCATGATCTCCCACATTTTGAGATTACAGTCTTCTGAGACCCATACTGTAATCATGAATATTTATTTAATTAAGTATGCATTAATTATGCTTTAACAATTTGGAATATTGTAAGTTTTGTGCATAGTATTGTTCAAGAAAAAAACTATCCGTTGCAAATATTACATAATGCTAAATGCATGTTAGGACCATTGCATCTTATATGTCATGAACAGGGGTAAGTAATCTTGTGTTTCATGTCTCGATACTTCGGATGTCCATTCGATCCCAAGCAGAATCTAGGAGTGTCACATAACATTTCTAAAAAAAGATCCTTCCATGAATTTATTGCAAAATGGTTCATATGGCTTGACTTAATGTGACTCCCCCAAATCTCCACTTGGGATGGAACAAAGACTTGAAGTGTCAAGACATGCAATACATGATGGCATACCCCCTCCTACAGGTTTGATACCTTCAACTCTTGTGAAGTTTCATCTTCTAATGTCTCCCATTCAAGAAGTAGATTCAATCTAAGCTTCGTTTTCTTAAAGCCATGGACTCATAACTTCGGGTCTGAGCACATGCACTTGCTGCTGTTGCTGATGTCTAAGCACGTCAATCAGCAGGCGTATTGCTTTAGCTAATCCTCCATCCATTGGAGGATTCTAATTTTGTGGATTGATATCTCCAATAGGGTTTCGAGGTATCCTACCACGCATCATGTGATGACCCGCTTTTGCGTGTATTTTCACTGAAAGGAGTGGTTTTAATTTAATTAATATTATAGTCTTTTATTTTAAATTATCGGATTTTAATTGGATTTTATTTGCTGTGAGTTTAAAATTTCTGTTTAATTTATTTTAGCTCGTTTTTGGATTTAAAATTTAATAGTTGGTTTTTACTAGTTATTTAATATATTTTAGCTTGGCGATGTGTTTAATTTATTTTAGTCGTTTATGTTTTTAATATCGTTTTCGGCGGATCAGTTTCTGGATCCCGGAAGTGAAGTTTGGACTTCATTTCTTTTTCCCTTCTTTTCTTTTTCTCTTTTTTCTTTTTCCTCTTTTCCTTTTCTTTTTCTTCTTTTCCTTCTTTCTTTCTTTTCTTCTTCTTTTTCCTTCCTCCTTCCCCGCGTCCGCGTCGCACGAAACCTCTCTCCCTTCTCTTTTTCCTTTCCGCGCAGCCCACTTTGACCGGCCGTATCTCCGCCGTCCGGTGGAGGTGTCTACACCACCCCCGCCATTCTCTTCCCCTCCCACCAGACTACATCCCCACCAATTTTCTGAGCCATCGACCCACCGTTAGCCGCCACGATCCCCTCAAAGTCGCAGCCCCAACCCTGTTTTTCCCTCTGTCGCCGCTACCTTCAACCGCCCAGAACCGCCGCTCGCCGGCGGCACAACCTGTGACACCCACCCAGAAATCTTCCCCTCCCTCCGGCGCACCACCCTCCCAAAGATCTCCCCCAACCGTGCCTCCGTTTGGCCGGAAAAGCGCATTTAAGCCGCACGGTTTTTCACCGTTTCTGGCGTCGTCGCACCACCTCCGGCCACCATCTCTTCACCAGTTATTCCCCTACCTCTTGCCGTCCTAACCCACCCATTCCCGGCCTTGATCGGTCATCGGAGCAGCTCCCACGAGCTCAACTCCGATTTACCCGTTTTTGCCTTCAACCGGCATTTTCGCCGCCACCCACGGCCAAAACTCACTTCCACTAACTTCATAAACATCCCTAGACCATTCCCTATCAATTTGGTGTCTTGGTTTGTCCCCGTTCAAAAGTGAGCATTTGCACTATTACGTTGCTGTCCGCCCATCGTTTGCCGCGCGCCGAACCTTCTAAAAATCATATATAGCACTGTAAGAATTTTCCAAACTCTACTTTTAGATTTAAATATATTTTGCTCTTACAATAATTTATTTGGTTGGTTTGTTGATTCTGGACTGAGTCCGAAGAGTTCGGGGGTCGGGTGGATGGAGGACGAAGTTGCTTGATTCATTGATTTATGCTTGGTTGGTTGTGTCATGCATTGAGATTGCATTTACACGGTACATGCATGTGCATTTTATTTAAATTGAGAAAATCCTGTTTTATTGGCGTAAATGGATTTTCGGGTGCGTGCGTATCACGAGCCCAAGCCGGGATGGGTTGTTATCTCGGTGGAGCTCCTCTGGTCACTCGGGAGTGGATAATACTGAGTGACATCCCCTGAGTTGTCGCTGGGCGACGACCGGATCGCATGATACGGTAACGCTGTCGTGTCGTCTCCGTGGTTCCTAGAGTGGCGGGGACTAGAGGATGGCCTGGCCAATTACGCGCTGGGCGTTAGTCTGGGCATCACTCGTGTAGGTGTCATACGCGTAGTCGTTACCTGCGGTGTGGCACAGAGCTAGAGTGTGCGGATGATCCCTAGGGGAGATCATGGTGCATGCATAATCGGATTGGTTTTTATGGTTTTCGGATACGGGCCATTTTCTGGGAAAATGGTGGTTTGGGCCATTATCTGGGATAATGGCGATGCTTGGTTTTAAATGATATGTTTTGGGCCGTTATCGGGGATAATGGCGAGATTTTGTTTAAAGGATATGTTTTTGGGCCAAATGGGTTTTTGGCATGCGTGGAAAATATGGTTTATGAGTTTTGTGCATTGGCATTTATTCATGCATATTGTTTGAGTTTAATATGCTTATATCTAGTGGTGTTTGGATTTTACTTACTTGCGGCACCATTTTTGGTACCGTAGATTTTGGTGCAGAGTTCGAGGAGGAGGAGGAGGCTAAGCCCGAGGACGCGGCTCCGCTGGAGATCTGAGTTGAAGTTAATGTATTGGTTTTGGGTTTTGAAACAATATTTGTGACTTGTAATATTTTATTATGTATCTTTGAACCGCTTTGTATTTTATTTAAGAAAAATTCTGGTACTTAGTTTTATGTCTTTGCTATCCGCTGCGTATTTCTTCGTGCACATGTGTCGCTTGCACACACTTGGCACTCGTCGATAGGGTGGTGACCCGTGTTGTCACCATCCGGACGTCTCAATTTCCCCATGTTTGTACGTGGGGAGGTGAGGGCGTCACACATCATGTGTCAGTTCTTGAAACACACGGCCACACGTATCAAAACCACGTACTAGGTCTTATACTTCAAGAAATTCAAGCCTAACAAAGATTAAAATTTCAAACCTAATATTTGGTGTAATTCCTAACGACATGTGGATTTATAACCCAGAGATATATTACTCTGATACCACCTGTGATGCCCTTAGATTCTGCTTGGGATTAGATAAACATTTGAAGATTCGAGACATGTAACACAAGGTTACCGCCCCTATTTATAACATATAAGATGCAAAGTTCTTAACTTGTATATAGCATTATGCAATATTTGTAATGGATAATTTTTTTTCTTGAGAAATACTATGCACCAAACTGATATTATCTCAAATACTTAAAACATAATCTATATATATTGAAAGACTAAGCATCAGTGATTACAGCACAAGTCCAAAATAATTGTAATCATAAGAGTACTAGAGATCGAGCTCCTTATGTACAAGTAGTAACTAAAGCAATTATTAGGCTGTCGATTGAGTAGCTTGTGCAACTAAGTCAATGATGCTATAATAGTATTGATAAATAGGAGTATCGAGGCTATAAGCTTTGCATCTTGTTGTTGCAGTCTAATCGATTGTCTCTAGTTGGTTGACCTTTGGTGCACCTCTTGATCTTGATACATGGTCTACTTTTTAGGGGGAATAGTAGTTAGGACTATCAAGGTAAGATTTGATTACAAGTCTTAACAAGTTAACAGAGAACTTCTACAAAGGTTAATGATGCATACATGGTAGTAAAGGCATAAATTGACATAACTTGAACTAAACTTGAAACCTAACATGACTTGAACTTGATCTGAAACTCTACTTGAAACATGATATGACGTGAACTTACAACATGACTGAGCATGAACTTGAATATGACGTGAACGTGAGCTTAAAAAATGACATGAAAGTGAGCTTAAAATACATGAACTTGGATCATGTTCAATAAATAAGCCCGATTAATGAAAGTGAGATGTGGTTGCTACACAGGTCCCCTTAAAGCATGTGTTCCTGCCAATTACCGCACCAGAATATAGGTATCTGCACTAGCTGTGAGTGAATTAATATACCTACAAGTTCACAAGTATCTGGACCTGCTATGGACACACGTATGGTATGTGCCAATTCATAGGTATCTACACCTACTGTGGACACACGTACTATACGTGCTAGTTCACAAGTATCTGCACCTGCTGTGGACACACGTACTGTACATATCTCGTGTTAGATATATGCATGCACAAGTACGTATAACATAAAATGAAATAAGGTGCCATAAGTGTTAGTGCTTAGTGCGCTTCGATGACCAGTTAATTAAGCCCTAGGGAATTTGTCAACTCAGGAAATTTTACACTAATTTAGACACTTTAGCGTGAACAAAGAAGTTCTACTAAGATATTATCCCATCCTAGTTCTTAGGGTTGTGATAGATGTAAACATACTTGACATGACTTGAAAGGTTGTTCCCAAGATATACAAATTGTACTCGAGACGAAGCATGACATGGAACGAAAGGATAGAGGTCTTGACGTAACGTAACATGACATGAATATAAGACAAAAGACATGAATATCCTGACGTAGTGTAACTGTAAATATTACATGACATGACATATATGTAACAGATGGCATAATATAACAGGACATATGACATATTTGCAATAGATGGCAACACATGACATAATAGATTATGTAACAGACAAGTATTTCATGACAAAATAAATCATGTGTAACATATAAACATGTAATGACATAGTATGACATGACATATATGATATCATATATATACATAAATTTTAGTTCCCTTAAGCATTACAGTAAACTAATAGTAAGTTAAGAACTAACTTACCTCTATTATCGTGTTTTCTCTTGATTTTGTTTTGGCCAAAACATCCATTGGCCATTGTTGTGAAATTTAAGTGCACGAAATCATACCAAGTAATATAATGGTAAGAAAGATGTCGAACCCACGAGGACTATTTAACTATTGACTATTAACTATTAAAATTGTTTTAATTTTAAATTATTTGAAAATCAAGAAAAGTGCTGGATTTTGAATTAGAAAATCAGCAACAAATTAAATTAAATCAACAACTGAAGAATTGACAGAACACTTGAAAAGAATAATATTTTACCCAAGAAGAAAACACTAAGGCATCCGAATCACCTAACCAATCCAATCCCAAATCTAAACCATACAATCAATCAATTATCATCCTATTTGACGGCGAAATATTCTAACTTATCTAAGACCCTCTCTCGAGTAGAATTAGAATTAGTCAACATACGATAACCAGCGATATGTCTATGTAAATTTAAAAGCATTTGAGTATATTAAGATTAATACACATCAAAGCTGCACAAATCACATTGGCACATTCCTGTCTTTTGTTCAATTCATGGCATACATCATACGAAGCTAAACTACATGCATCATCTCTCGAATTAACATGCACAAAAAATAATTCAACTATTGACTAAATAATTGAAGGCATTAAACTCAATGATGTATACTCAAAACGAATGATAAAATTATGATCACAACGAAATAAGTTTCGGGATTGTCATGGAGAGGCTACAGTATAGCCTTAGCAATAGAAATTAGTTCATAATCTAATAAAAACAAACCATAATAATTCTAGAATTCATAATGAGAATCATGCAAAGAGAAGATTATAGAGTTAAGAAGGAAACTCTGCGTAGATTGAGAATCTCTACCGTTGATAAACTCCAATTCTGCAGATTTTTGACCTCCTACTTAAAGCGTCGTTTTCTCTTTGAAGATGTTCGTTTTCAGCTCTGGCTTAAACACGAAAGTCATAGGGTTTTCTCGAGGCTTTCTGTAGACACCAAAAATACCCTTATTGGAGTTGTCTAGAAAAAATTATTCTCCAAATATCGAAGGGTACTTTAGGAATTTTGAGAAATGAACGTTTCCTATTCCCTTGATGACTCCTTCAATTTCCATGACTCTTTCAATTTATTTATTCCTTAACAAAAATAAACAAAATAAATAAAAGCTCTAATAAATAAGAAAATTAAACACAAACTAGCATAAAATTAAGAATAAAAGTATGACAAAACTTATATATAAATTAAGCACATCAAACACCCCCAAACTTAAGATTTGCTAGTCTTCGAGCAAAAACAAAAGAGAAAAGAAAAATTAAAAAAATAGAATAAGTTGATTTCTCACAATGATTGTCTCATGGATTGCATAAAGAAACTGATTCAAGGAAAGTCTAAACATTTAACAAGTTTTTAGATTAATTCAAGAGCATGCTTAGGTTACAAGAAAACCTTTGAGTGTGTGTGTGAGTAACCAATCTCAACTTACTACTCTATTAACTTGGATCAATTTATGCAAATTCGATTGAATTATGATTAATCTCTATGAGGATGAGATTCTCGAACTTCATATGCCTATTTTTCAAATCAACTCTCGACTAATATGGTACAAACACACCACCAAAGATCAAAAGGTCTTAATAAAAGATTGTAATGTTCGGCTTAAGGTGATGGCAAAAGAAAAAAATGGTATGGAATTCAAAGCAAGAAAATTACACGATCTTCACCAATGAAGAGAGAGATAAAGTTTTACATTTACTTCCTAGAGCAACTTATGAGAAATTTATTCATCTTTTTTTTTCTTTTTTTTTTATTCCACAACCAACAAACTTTTTTATTTTTTTGTAATTCAGGTTGTATTATTTGTATTATTATTTTTTCATTTTTTTTATGATAGAATAAAAAAACTTGCTCTTGCTCTTTTAACTCTTTAACAACTTTTTCTCTTCTCTAATGACTAAACAAGTAACAAATTTTCTTGAAAAGGTAGGATGATTGTTTATGGGTTAAAAGGTGTGGTAAATGTGGGTTAATGAAAGAAAAATGGCCAATGTGTTTAAGGCTCAAAGGGGTGATTAGAGATAGATAATTAGGGTAGACTAGAAAAGTTCAAACGTTTCAGAGAATGCCTAGATTATTTCTCTAGTGGTGTGCTGCCTAGGATTTCACCTCAAGAGATTATGAAATAGGTTCTAGAGTTCAGTGAGATCTTAGAAAATATCTAATTCACATAAATATACCCTAAGCCAACAAAACAACTTATTGATCATGGTATTGTGCAAAAGTGTTCAAAGGAATTCAAATAACCCAAGCTAACACAAGAATTAAGCACAAATAAGACAAATTTAGCATTTTTCAAAAATTCAACTCAATTTCAATCCGGTAATATCATAAGCTTGTGATCATCAACCCAAAAACAAAACAAAAGGAAAAAAAAGTATTTTTGTGATTTTCGAAAGTTTTCCAATTTTTTTTTCTTTTTTGTTTGTGAAAATAGATAGATACTCCCAAAATAAATTATACCTACCCCCAAACTTAAAGAACACATTGTCCCCAATTTTAAGAATCAAAAGAGATGAAAAATTGAAAGGATAAAAGTAAACTTCCTTGAAAATGTTGCATGAGTGCAATGTTAGGTCTAGGGAATATTTGAGGCAGTCATTTGGGCGTTGCGGTGCCAACTCTCAAGCGTGTGCGCCTGGGTGTGTTTCAAAGGAATGCTGTGGAAGGCTCTTCTAGCACAGCGGCATGGAGTTGCATTGTTTGAAAAGTGAGAGCATGAAAAACAAAATAAAATTGGAATAATAAAAAAAATGAAAATAAAATAAAATAATAGAAAGAAATTTGGGATGCCTCTCAAAAAGCGCTTTGTTATAGTCTTTCTTCCTTCTTTAAATCACTAATCAATCAAATCAATAGAGACTTTTTGCTTGTTGAAATCTCCTTCGAAGTAGGGCTTTAAACGTGACTATTAATTTTGAATGTGCCTTTTGAGTCGTTAGAAACCTCAACAGCACCATACGGGAAAACTCATGTTATCATGAATGGTCTAGACCATCAGGATCGTAATTTTCCAGGGAAGAGGAAAAGTCTGGAATAATATAGTAGAACTCATGACCAAATTCAAAGCTTCTTTTGAAAATGTGTCTATCATGCCATCTCTTGGTTCTCTGCTTGAATATGTGAGCATTCTCATAGGATGCATGCCGAAACTCATCCATCTCGTTGAGTTGTAATATCCTCTTCTCACCTGCTGCCTCCATGTCAAAATTAAGAGTCTTGATAGCCCAATAAGCTCTGTGTTCCAACTCCATAGGTAAGTGGCATGCCTTCCCAAAAACTAGATGATAGGGGGACATACCAATTGGAGTTTTGAAGGCTGTCTGATATGCCCATAGTGCATCGTCTAACTTTTTGGACCAATCTATCATTGAGTTGCTCACAGTTTTCTCCAATATTCGTTTTAGCTCTTGGTTGAAAATTTCTACTTGTCCACTAGTTTGAGGATGGTATGGAGTGGCAACCTTGTGTGTAACACCATATTTACTCAAGAGTGCCTCAAATTGCCTATTGCAAAAATGTTTTCTCCCATCACTAATTATTGTTCTTGGAGTTCCAAACGAATATCTGCGTTCTCAAAAAATTCATCACAACTTAGAATCATTTGAGGGAGGGCCACAGCCTCTACCCATTTGGAAACATAATCCACAGCTACTAAAATGTATTGATTAGAGAAAGAAGGAGGGAATGGCCCCATGAAATCTATGCCCCAAATATCAAGTAGCTCAACAACAAGTATATTATTTAATGGCATTTCATTTTTCTAGGAAATATTACCACTCCTTTGACATTTATCACAAGAAGAAACATAAGCATAAGTATTTTTAAAAATGGTGGGCCAATAAAAACCTGATTGGAGCACTTTAACTATCATTTTGTTCACTCCATGGTGCCCACCAACCCTTAATGAATGGACATGTCTTAGGATCGACTCTATCTCTTCCTCAGGTACACATCTCGTAATCACTTGATCACTACAATGTTTGTAGAGGAAATGTTCCTCTCAATAATAGTGCTTGACCTCGAAAAGAATTTCCCTAACAAGTATTTAAAAGTAGAATGATCAGTGTAAACAATTACTTTTGATCCAATTAAATATGATTTAAATTTATCAAAAGCAAAGACCACAGCTAACAATTATTTTTCCGTAGTAGCATAATTTAATTGGACATCCGTCAAGGTACAACTCGCATACTAGATAACATAGAGAACCTTGTTCTTCCTTTGTCCAAGCACAACTCCTATTGCGTAATCACTTGCATCACACATCAATTCAAATGGAAGTGCCCAATCCGGTGCACATATTATTGGGGCTGAACTTAACTTCTTCTTTAAAAGTACAAGTGCCTGCAAACAATTATTGGAAAAGTTAAATGGAGTATCTTTGACCAAAAGAGAACAAAGGGGTTTAACAATCTTAGAAAAATCTTGAATAAAACGATGATAAAACCCGGCATGTCTTAAGAAACTTCTCACACCCTTGACTGTGCTAGGTGGAGATAATTTTTCGATGACCTCTACTTTAGCTCAATCTACCTCAATGCCCTTGGAAAAAACTTTATGCCCAAGTACAATTCCTTTCCACACCATAAAATGACATTTTTTCCAATTAAGAACAAGGTTATTTTCTTCACATCTTTGTAGAACTAAAGATAGATTATTTAAACAATTATCAATTGAAGAACCAAAGACAGAAAAATCATTCATAAAAATTTCAATAAACTTTTCCACCATATCTAAAAAAATGGCTATCATGCATCGTTGAAATGTGGCTAGAGCATTGTACAAACCAAGGGCATCCTCTGGTAGGCAAATGTTTCATATGGGCAAGTGAAAGTAGTCTTTTCTTGATCTTTCAGTGAGATGTGGATTTGATTGTATCCCAAGTATCCATCTAGGAAACAATAATAAGGATGATTGGTGAGCTGTTCCAACATTTGATCAATGAAAGGAAGTGGAAAGTGATCTATTTGTGTGGCATCATTGAGTTTGCAGTAGTCTATGCGCACTCTCCAACCCGTAACCGTTCTTGTTGGGATGAGTTTATTATTTTCATTCTCTACCACTGTCACTCCACCCTTCTTAGGAACTAGTTGCACCGGACTTACTTATGAGTGATCATAATTAGGGTAAATAATTCTGGCATCCAATAATTTGAGAACATTCTTTTTTACAACTTCTTGCAAGTTTGGATTAAGTCTCCTTTGTGGCTGTACCGTAGGCTTATAATTTTCTTCCATTAAAATCTTGTGCATGCAAAGTGATGGGCTCATTCCCTTAATGTCGGCTATAGTCCATCCCAAAGCTTGCTAATATTTCCTTGCCTCAAATACATTCAATGTAACTTATTCATCTTGCACCTGTAGTATTAGTTTTTCTTGTTGCACATCAATGAGAGTTATTCCCGTGGCTAAGAATGGTCGACCAAGAATAAGTGGGGTTTCTCTATCTTCCTTCATATCTAAAACAATAAAATCTATAGGGAAAATAAACTTGTCAACTTTAACAAAAACATTTTCTACTATGCCTTTTGGTTGTTTGATGGATTGTTCCACCAATTGAAGTGAAACGGTAGTGGCCTTGACCTCTCCTATCCCCATTGCCTCAAAATAGAAAAGGGCATCAAATTTATGCTAGCACCTAAATCACACAAAACTTTTTCGAATTAAGAGTTTCCAATGGTGCAAGGAATAGTAAAACTCCCTGGATTTTAAAGCTTTGGTGGTAACTTATTTTACAAAATGGCGATGCACTCTTCAGTCAACATCACAGTCTTATACTCTCCTAATTTCCACTTGTTTGATAGAATCTCCTTCATGAACTTCACATAACTAGGCATTTGTTCCAAGGCATCTGCAAAAGGAATGTTAATATGTAATTTTTTGAAAACATCAAGGAACTTAGAAAATTGTTTATCTAGCTTATTTTTCTAAAGTCTTTGAGGAAAAGGTATATGAGTAACATAATGAGAAGTACGAGAAGAAGATTATGGAGGATTTCCTGAGTTTTTCACTGTTGGGCTCGGAACAAGGGTCGGCGATGCGGCTCTTACAGTCATGTCCTCTTTTTCAAAATTTGTCTCTTTCTCTTCTAAATTAAGCTCCCTTCCACTTCTTAAAGTAATGGCCTTGACTTGCTCTTTCAGATTTTTTTTTCTGTGGTGCTTGGAAGTGATCATTGAGGCCTTTCAAACATAAATGTTGCCAATTGACCGAGCGTCCTTTCAATGCTCCGCATGATTCTGGAGTCATTACGAATTAGAACATCTCCTTTAAAAGAAAGGACTTGCAAAGTAGTCAAGTGGCATAAACCTCCTTCAGGGTGGTTTAAACTAAACACAGATGGGAGTAGTCTTGGGAACCCGGGTTCTTGTGGTACTGGTGGTGTTATTCGCAATGATACTGGACAGCTTGTGAAAGCCTTTGCCTCACTTATTGGAATGGGTTCTAATAATAAAGCAGAACTTCTAGCACTACTATATGGCATGCAGTTGTGCATGTCCCTTCAACTTTTTAATGTAATCATAGAGGTTGACTCGATGATGATTATTTCTTGGTGCCATAGAGGTCGGTGTGGGGTTTGGTACTTGGAGGATTATTGGAATGAGAATGTGGTCTTAGCCCAATCTATTAATTGTCACTTTCATCATGTTCTACGTGAAGGTAATAAAGTGGAGCATTGGTTGGCTAAAGTTGGCACTACAGGTGCTACTTTGGACTACTCTAATACTTTTTCTTTGCCTCGAGTCCTTTGAGGGTTGATACGTTTGGATTTATCAGGGATTCCTTCTTTACATTGTTGTTTAGTTTGGTTTTGGTTTGGCTCTTGTTTACTTTTTTTTTGCACTTTGGTTTGTTTAGAGATTTTTCTAGGTTTTTTTCCAAAGGCCTTGTTTTGTTTCCATGGTTTTCCTTCGCCATAAGCGAGAGTTTTATTAATAAATTCGGGCGGGTGTCACTATTGGACAGGTGATTGCTCACTCTTCTTAAAACAAAAATGTCATGTTCTTGAAATTTAGCATCCACCTTGGCCATAAAATTGTGCCATTACCTCCATATTCGGCTTCTTCTCTTGGTGGAGGCTTGACAACATTCTGGGAGTTTCTCTATGAGAAATTTGGGTAGTTTCGATCTTGGATTGTAAGTGTTAGAATAAGAAGTGCTTTGTCGTTGGCAATTCGATAGAAAGTTTTCTTGCTCCAAACTATTGTTGGTGAATGGATTTCCTACTTGACAATCTACTCCCATATGATTTCCTGCACAAAATTCACAAATTGCATTAGTAGATTGAATGGAACTCACATTGATATTGTCTAATTTCTTAGTTAAAGCTACAACTTGAGCAACTAAATCAGATAAAGAATCAATTTCGTGAACTCTCTGAGTTCTTTTTGTTGTCACTCAATCCACTGGCCATTGATAATTGTTGGTTGTCATCTCCTCCACCAACTCATATGCATCTTCCAGTAATTTCTTCATCGAAGTCCCTCCCACTGCAGCATCAATCATTGTATGTGTTGAAGGCTGCAAACCATTGTAGAAGGTTTAACAAGAAGTCCATGATGTGGGCACTTTCTAAGCAATTCTTTATACCTCTATCAAGCTTCATAAAGTGACTTCAAATCAAATTGGACAAAAGTGGTGAGATCATTTCACATCTTCATGGGTTTAGCTGGGGGAAAGAACCTTGCTAGAAACTTTTTAGCCAAATTGTCCCATGTAGTTATGGTCAATGGTGGAAGTGAGTTTAATCATGCCTTTGCCTTATCTTGGAGGGAGAATGGAAAGAGTCTCAATCAAATAGCATCATCAGAAACTCTGTTATGTTTAAAAGTATCACATAACTCCAAAAAATTAGTAATGTGAGCATTTGGATCATCATGTGGCATGCCATGGAATTGCACCATTGAAGCCACCATTTGAAGAATAGCTGACTTTATCTCAAAGTTATTGGCTTGAATGGTAGGCAATCTAATGCTAGAAGTAGCTTCGGTGACCAAGGGGACAGCATAATCTCCCAAAGTCCTATTTCCAAGTTTATCTTTCATTTTTTCATTCTCAATTGTGGAATCCTCCTTATCCTTGTTCAAACAATGAAGGGTGCATTCAATTTCAGGGTCAAAAGGTACTAAATCCAAGCTTTGAGTACGTCTCATGTACAACTGTGGAATCCTGAAAAGAAAAATAAAAACAAAATTAACAATCAAGACTTAGAAAAAAAAATTCAAATTAACTTAGAACTTGTTGGTGTCAAAAGTAATAGAAAATAAATAGTTCCCGACAACGATGCCAAAAACTTGTTGTGAAATTTCGCAAGTGCACGAAATTTTACCAACTAATATAATGATAAGAAATACATTGAACCCACAAGAACTATTGGCCTATTAACTATTGAAATTGTTCTAATTCTAAATTATTTGAAAATCAAGAAAAGTTGTGGATTTTGAATTAGAAAATCAGCAACAAATTAAATTAAATCAACAACTGAAGAATTGACCAAACACTTGAAAAGAATAAGATTTTACCCAAGAAGAAAACACTAAGGCATCCGACTCACATAACCAATCCAATCCCAAATCCTAACCATACAATTAATCAATTATCATTCTATTTCACGGCGAAATATTCAAACTTATCTAAGACACTCAACATACGATAACCCACGATATGTCTACGCAAATTTAAAAGCATTTGAGCACATTAAGATTATGTCTATGCAAATCATGTTGGCACATTTCTGTCTTTCGTTCAATTAATGGCATATATCATATGAAACTAAACTACATGCATCTTCTCTTGAATTAACATGCACAACAAATCATTCAACTATTAGCCAAATTATTGAAGGCATTAAATTCAATGACGTATACTCAAAAGGAATGATAAAATTTGATCACAAGGAAATAAAATTCAGGATTGTCATGGAAAGGCTACATCGTAGCTTTAGAAATAGAAATTAGTTTATAATCTAATCAAAATAAACCATAATAATTCTGGAATTCATAATGAGAATTATACAAGAGAAGATGAAAGAGTTAAGAAGGAAACTCTGTGAGATCGAGAATCTCTATCATTGATATACTCCAATTCTACAGATTTTTGACCTCCTACTTGAAACGCCGTTTTCTCTCTGAAGATGTTCGTTTTCAGCTCTCGCTTAAACACAAAAGTTGTAGGGTTTTCTTGGGGCTTTCTGTAGATACCAAGATTACCCTTATTGGAGTTGTTTAGAAAAAATGATCCTCCAAATACCGAATGGTACTTTAGGAATTTTGAGAAATGAACGTTTCCTATTCTCTTGATGACTCCTTCAATTTCCATGACTCCTTCAATTTATTTATTCCTAACAAAAATAAACAAAATAAGTTAAAACTCAAATAAATAAGAAAATTAAACACAAACTAGCATAACATTAAGAATAAAAGTATGACAAAACTTATGTAGAAATTAAGCACATTATCCATTTCTCTTGATTTTGTTGCAATTTCTTCTAACTTCAAAACTCATGAACAAACTAAAGTTTTGCAACAAAGATCTTCCTATCCTAAGTTTAAAACATACTTAAAATATCTAACAAAAATATACTAATCATCAACACAAAACATTTTAGTACAAAAATTCAAACTTTTTAACTAAAAATACAAACCCTTGAATTACAAAGTTTGACTTATTTCAAAGCATCTCCAAGGACTCCAAAATCCAAATCTTTCTTCTAACATTATCATAACACATTCCTAAGAACAATCATACTTTGAATCATCACATAAAAGTCATAAAAAAATTTACAAAATATCACTTGAAGTACTTGGCTCCATACTTAGTCCAAAAACAAAATTTTCCTCTTAACTAGTTTTGATCAAACTCTTGATCCGTAGCTTGCAAAGATGAGATATTCAAACCAAAACATCACATGGCTTAAAAATATGTCCTAAGTCAGATCCAAGCATTAAACTTAAAATCGCATGGCTAAAAATAAACCAAAACATGGATCTAGTAAAAAAAATCAAACATTTAGCCTAACCGAGTATACTCTTGCATAAAAAATCATATGTTTGAAATTAATATCAACCGGCTTCAAAATAACATCCTAACATGAATATAAGAGGCTTACGAGTATCAAATAAATATATCAAAGCCAACACTTCACCATAATCTAAACCAAGCATAAAACACAACTTGAAACCAACCTTGAGGCCTAAACATCATGTACTCATGCTTAAGACAGACTATCCATTACATATGGTAAATCTGTCTAGCACATGGTCCAACTAGTTTACACATGTACCTTACCCTCTTTATCAAATATGATCAACATATAGTTCCCTAAAATATCTGCATATGTTAAAAAGCTTCATACACACCGACTTTAACATCCAACTCAAAGCCAACCAACATAACACTTCACACAGCACTTCAAACTACATGGCTCATCCTAACACTTCAAGTGGCATCCTACCATTTCACAACTACACCATTACCTCATTACTTCACAATATGCTACCATAACACAACTGCATAATGATCCCCTTATGTCACATAGCATACAAACATAACACCAATTACATCACAATGCACAACAATCCCGTCACTTTCTCACTACATAAGTACATCACAACTTTACATTTAATCTCGTCACCTCATAGCATACCGCCATATCAGCCACTACACCACAACTACACAACACCTTGTCACGTCACACTACACACAACCACAACACAAACTGCTCCCCATCACATCACATGGCATCTAGTTGTTACACAGACTACGCAATCACCCCATCTTTCACATGACACGACTTCATATCACACTTCCACCACTGCACAACACACTGCCACGTCACCCACTACATCACATGGCACAATGCCCCATCACTACACAATACATACGACCATAATAGAAACTGCACAAAATTCCCAACACTTCGACTACGTCACCACATAATACACTTTACAACTACGCAACTATCTCAACACTTCATACTACATAATCCCAGAACACGCTCTACAACACAACTTCACATAACAATCAACACAAAAGTGCCCAACACTTCATCTTAGATAATCACAACTGCTCCGTTTACAGATCACAGCACAACACACATCCACAAGTACTAACAGTAGCGCACCAAACAACATTTCACAGTATCAATTAAACTTCACAATTCCAAAGATAAGGAAATAGGGAATATACCATGCAGAAATTGCTAGTTTCGTAACACTTCTATCATCTGATAGATAGCCTCTGCTATCACTTGTCCTCCTTCCAGTGGAGGATCCCTAGTCTCCCCTTCTCAAGTCCTTGGAGAACCATCTTCTCATCGTCCTCACACCATAACTTCTTTTCTTCCTAAAACGCACAAAATATGTACTCATCAACTTGGTTTCTTAGTGGAATTACTTCTCCCTTCACTTCACTGTCGAAGTCTGAACTGCATATTTCCATCCAAACGTACTTCCTTAGAGGTTCAAAACTCAAGACTAGAAGATCAAAGCCTATTTCTATAGAGTTCAAACCTATTCTCAGGTACTATGTGTTACTAGGACAACTCGTGGTTTTACCTAGAGACGTAATTGCTCTGAGATCACTGCTTTGTGACACCCCTAACCCCCAAAGCATCGAGACATGGAACACAAGGTTACATATCTCTCGAACATGACAATTAAAATGCAATGCACCTATAATTTAGCAATATGTAGTAAATTGCAGCGGAAAAATTCTTAAACTACTTAAGGACAATGGCAAATAATTAAATATGGTACCAATGTAAAATCCCAAAAAATAATACTTTCATAAACAAGTTCCCAAAAGAGTAAATGGTTTGAGATCATTTCCCCAAAATAAGGGATTATCCAAAAGATTGTTTTTCCCAAAATACCCTCAGAATACTATCACCAAATCATGCTCCAGCTTGCCTCATTTCCAAAGATCCATTAGGAGACAAACACCAAAAGACTAAAGCTTCTTTGGCTTGATCCTCTTCTCAAGGAACCAATCTTTGCTTAGGTCCCTGAGTCGCTTAAGGTCATCAATGAGTTGCAAGGCTTCATTGAGGGTCTTGTTGATGGGCTCCAAAAGCTCGTGGATAGAGGGCTCAAAAGAGTTAGCCTCCTTGTTAGGCACTATCCTCTCCGAAGGGAGTGCCGTCCTCTTTCATTTTGTCATCTAGTCCTGTCACTATTTTTACCATTCCGGTTA
The DNA here is from genome assembly GCA_011037825.1 of Carya cathayensis. Classification (NCBI taxonomy): domain Eukaryota; kingdom Viridiplantae; phylum Streptophyta; class Magnoliopsida; order Fagales; family Juglandaceae; genus Carya; species Carya cathayensis. The sequence goes on along the minus strand of QGSO01000271.1, from coordinate 673,768 downwards.
GGGGAATGGTAGGGGAAACTACCGCAGTGAAACTTCAAGAAATCTCAGCAAGTAAATAGTCAACATACAAAAATAACATAGGCATATATATAAGCAGACCACAAACAATGGCAATTTATAACAAATGCATGAACATGAACTTTTACATAGAAACTTTGAAACATGCAACTTAAACTTCTCATAAACATTCTTTTTATCTTTTAGACTTCTTAACACATGTTCATATCATTTGAGGTTGGAATCTTGTACTTGACACAACATATCATATCATAACATTTCATGGCATAACATATCATAGAGCTCAAATGCCTTGTTCATTTCATGGTTCACATGATTGGACACCTCAAGGCTCCTATAAGCATCGTGTGTTCCTTGCTAGATATTGCATCAATTCTCGATCCATTTGATTGAGGTGACTACATCACATCATAAACATTCTCTTTTTACGGTAGTTTGCTTGCTTCGCCTTCACCTTAACACTCACCCACTAGCTTTAGGTGACAACCTCGCTCTAGTATCCTTTCATAGGAACCTTTTGAGGCCCGTCGACTATACTTCGTCTACCCGGGGGTCTCCACTCGACTTTAAATACTCCAAAGTGGACAGGGAGTTCCACTAGGGCATTTCTTCATCCTAGCATCTGGGGTCGTGATAAAAATTACTTAGACTCTTCAGCTTAAAAAGCATAGACTGCAATACATGAAACATGACAAAGCAACTTATTAACTCATTCAAATATGGACAACCCGAAACACATATGAGCCAAACATCCATGTACATCTTACAATATGGCTTGAAAATATTAGAACATGCAATCATAGGATGAATACATGTAAACACACATGAAATACACTCTTTCAAACCCAAAACATATTCGGTTTTCCTCAAAATAGTCTTGGCTGAAACATCCAAGTCCTCCAAACATGGATTTTCATCCTCTCCTTTCATACTCACATGCTTACACACATTCATGGATCAAAACAAGCACACATAGCATAGATAATTAGGTTAAAACTGAAACCCTAAACATGGCATATCCAAGATATACATTAACATATCATCATCCAACCATGGCATTTTGTCTTATATCAAACCAAATACACATTCCACAATATAACAAGATTCAATCAAAGAAGTAACAAACAAGAGTTCACTATACATATACAAGAGTTATTCAAAGTTGGAAGTTTACTTACAAAAATCCAATTGTATATATTTAGCACAAATATAAAAAATAAATGCAAGACATATTAGAAACCACTAGGGAAACCCTAGTTTCGAAGTGAGGGTGGACATGTGTGAAACTCTAGTTTCGAAAAATGCTTTTCATACCAAACCCTAGAGTCCGAAACTCTCGAGGACTAAAAACCCTAGCTTTCCTCTTGGTTATGGTCGTGACCTTCAATCCCTCCACAACTCGTGCTTCCTTGCACAAAATACCAAAGGTATATAGGGTTCCTTCTTCCTTGAAGAGAAAACCCTAGTTACAAGAGTGAAAGTGTGTGGTTGTGAACAAAACCCTAAAACTGAATGACTATGGTGACTTTTCTTCTTGGCCGTGTGTATGTGTAAAGGAAATGGTAGAATGGTTCCTCACCTCTTTGAACTCTTCCTCTAGCCGAATGGTGTAGGGGGATTCCTTAGGATTCATGAATTAGTAGAAGTGAAATGGTAGCATATAGTTGGTGAGAAAAGGATGAGAAAGTGTAACAACTAGAGAGGAAATGGTGAGTGCCAAAATTCCTTAAAAAAAGAGTTGACGATTTGAGCAAAAAGACCTCCAAACTTTTTGGCTAACCTTTTATAAAGAGAACCTTCTATTCCTCTAAAAAGAACCAAAGCCCCTTTACATGGATGCCACTTGGCAAGGAGACTCTTCCCTTTCCCCCTTGATGGGATTGCATAGGACACCCAAAAGCCTCCACCAAGGGTGGCTTGTAGCACCAAAATCAAACCTTATCTTGCCTCACCTTTCCATTTTGCCATTCTCCTCTTGTCTAGATATATTGAACTTAGTGGTTAAAAAATAAAAACACTCTTCAAATCTTCCTTGGATTCCCTTACCATGTGCATGGCTGCCATGTGGCAAAGTGGAGTGTGATTTTGCTTGCGTGGCTAAAAACCCCTTGATCTCCCCTAGGTGATACTTTGCCTTCCCAAGACAAAATCTCTTGACTTTCCCCATGCAAAATTGTTAGCCTCTCTCTCTCTCTCTCTCTCTCTCTCTCTCTCCTCTTCTTGCTTTTCCAAATTCTTCTAGAACATGACTTTTCTTTCTTACTCCACACATGTGTGACAAATGGCAACATCTGACCTAGCCTTACCAAAGGGGCATGTAAGCCCTAGTTTGATTGACATCACTCTCCATTCAAACCATCTAGAAGCTTATGCATGCAAGAAAAATGTCTCAACATGCCTTCTCCCTAGGTTCCTTGCTTAAAAAGATCAAAAATTCCATTGGCACCTACCACAAGTCCTGAGAACATCTTGGAGCCTTCCAACCCTAATGCTTTCCTTGTTGGCTTAATTGCACATGGGACTTATTGGGTTTCCCTTCTTCTCTCATTCCTTAAAGCCTTCTAATCTAAGAATCCTCAAGATCCAAGAATAATACCTACTAAGGCGTTTCTTCCAACAATTAACTTATTCATCTCTCACCCTAAAGATCAAGAGACATCTTATAAATAACATATAATATTAAAAAGAAATGGGGACTTGGCAAAGTTTGGGTTCTCATAGCTACATAGGGAGGCATCAAGGATAGTGAATCAGGGAGAAAGAATGGGAGAGAGGGTTGGAGGGGTGAGGAGAGAGAAGGAAGAGGAGAAGAAAGCTAGAGTTTTGTGATTTTAATCTAGGTCCTTCATCTAGGGGTCCCCAATCTAATCCAATAGTGGAGATATTAAAAACTGAATATAAATTAACTAAGTAATAGGTAGATGAAATAAAATGCAATGGGACTAAATTGAAAATCAAACGTTGTTTTATAAATTCCAAAATACTATTTTTCATCATAAAATAAAATAATAGATTTCACTAAATATTTTTAATAGAAATAAATCCATCTAAATAATAGAGTTTTTAACATAAAATAAAACAATGAATATTACATAATATTCTTAAAAAATAAAATCATTTAAATAAAATGATTTGCCAAAACTATATTATTTTCAGGGCTTCACAATATAAAAAGGCTTACTTGAAAATATGGGCTTGGTTCAATAATATCAAAAATACCTATCTTTAAAATAATTTTGGACATTTAAAACACTAGGCTCCATTTAAAAATCACCTATTATATTTAAAATGCGTCCACAAGGCTTGTGACCAATCGAGAAAAAAAGAGCGGTTGGTCACATAAGTAATACTGGTTGTATACCCAATGCAGCTCACTGACTGAAAGAGATTTCCAACCTGTGGCTATGGGTAGATTTAGGATCCAAAAGACTACTAACCAAAACACATGGAGTGTAACAGTGTGTACCGGCTAGAGAAAAAGTGAAAAGAGTAATTGAATGTAGGAATTGTTTAGTTTCTTTATGAAGGATGTACAAGGTGTTGGAAATGTTTTATGAGAAATGAAAACCTTTTTAAAGACAAACCTCATCTTGTAATGTTTTCAAAGGAAATGAATGCTTTATGTAAAGTATGTAGATGAATGATAAATTTATGAATAAAAATCTATGTTAATATATTTTTACAGTATAAAGTAATGTTTATTGAGTATTTGACTCATTTTGTTTTATATATGTCTCTCTCCCTTTTAGGAACAAAATGAGGATGAAGCCTCAGGATAGATACGACCCAAGGGAAGAGTGACAGAAGCCTAGGTATGGTTATGTATTTTATGAAAGAGTATTTTGTAAAAGACCTTTTATTTTAATATAATGATTTCTATTGTAAACTCTATTTTAATTTACAAAGTAGGTTTTAATTTTAAACGTAGAATCTTTTATATCCTAGAAAGGAAAGGAAAAAGTTTTAAAAGGTTTAGTAATTTTCATATTATTTTCTAAAATTATTTGTTCAGTAATATTATTTCCATATTATATTTGGCACTTGTCGATCAGCTTGTGTTTGTAGAAGAAACAAATAATGGACTTATCAATTATTAAAAGTGATATAAGTACTTGTATACGTAATTTGACATTTAAATTAATATGAAAAATTTTGTGACGCTATATATATAATTTATGACTAAGTTGTTCAACATTGAAACTAGCACATAATACTGTATGATGTATAACTAAACAGAGATCAATGACATGATTCAAAAACTGATCAAAATTTTGACTAGGTGATAAACTATGAGGCCCATCTAACCCCAAGTCATATTATAGGTTTTTGGTGACACTAAAATCTAACAAATAGACTTTGAATTTCATTAGAATTAATGGATAACAACAATTTTATTATAAAAGATAGGGGTGTTTTGCTCCATGTATTTCTAATGAGGATTACATTGATAAATAAAGAGACAATTATTTTACAACTTTTATGCTTCTCTTCAACTGGATATCATTATTAGAAAATATAGCTAGATACCGTAATTAAGACAATTACTTTGCATTGATTAACACAACCTTCTAAATTTCTAATTATTTGAGAAAGAATAAAACCCTATTTGCTGCTGTCATTTTCAAAATGTTAATTTGGCTATGAAAAGGTACCTAACCAGTATGGGAGAGGCTTGTCAGTCTCTCCTATATATATTAGATCTCTATTGTTCTACCACCTTCACACAACCTCTCTCTCTCTCTCTCTCTCTGTGGGTTAAGATTACGCTAATGATAAATGAGTAACTCTCAAAACTCTAGTACTAAATTGGAAAGCATCATAGGGTGGGAGATAGAACCTTATGTTCCAGGTCGAGTACAAGATCAGGGTGTTGAACTCAAATAGACCCCAACCACAGTTGGCTAGTCTAAGTACTTGGAGAAATTACTATCGTAAGTTCCTTGTTCTCTTCACTTGATTGCAGACTAAGTTTGATGTTTGTGGAATAGGAGTAATTCCTCATAAATAAAAGGATCAATCTGGTCCTCTCATAAATAACGACGAAAATATAATTAGATGGATGTTACAACCCATTTTAATTGAAAAGAGTGGGTGCTCATCAACTATAGTTTAAAGTCTCCAAGTCTACAAAAATGTAGTTGTGTCGATGAGGTTCATCCTCAAACAAAATAAAAAAATGAGGCTTAACGGATCCAAATTCTTGGTTAGCACCACTAATAATAATAATCTTAAGTCAAATTCTTCCGGTTAACTTACCCCCTTATTTTGGATTAATATGATCTTTTATCTTCTAATCGTGACTAGAGGCCAAATTCTGTGAATTCTTTAATATTAGATATTCCTATTAGTAGGAAAGAAAGAAAGAAGAAAACAAAAGAGAAACAAATTTTAAAAAATACAACTTGACTTTCTATATTAATTCTTAAACTTCAGCTCGAAGACTACACTAATAACTATTGATTTACAAAAACTTAGATGGAATAATTATCCATCTATAGAAATGGGAGTCTAAGAAATTAACCATTTTCATGATTAAATTCTACTCAATTAATAAATGAGTGAATATCTGTTGTGTCTCTGCATTTACCTTCAAAAGTTGGCAAGATGTTTAATTTTCATAGTGTATAAAGTAAAATGTAAAATAAATAAGTGAATAATTGGTGAGCCCAAACATCATGTCTGCCATGTTGAACTGTAACACTCCATAATTGGTAGAAAAACAAAGGTTTTTTTCTTATTTCCTAGTGGCCCCCACTAAAATCTTACTATTTCTTTAAATCCTATAATTTAATCTTCATGCGTTTTAATTGAAACTTTATATTAGCATAATTATGCCGAGTCTCATTTTAAATCAATGATAATAATATATTAAAAAAAATCTCATAAACTGTTTACAACTTTAAGAGTCTCGAGTGAAAATAAATAGGTACATAAAATAAATTTACAATGTACATTTTTTATTGTCTATGGATTTTTGGGCAGTCCATTAAATGCACAATCAAACTCAAATATCACTCCTATTCCAAGTATGTTTCTTCATTTACGAAGATTAATATAAATAGATGGAAATGTCAATGAATGAAGGCCACTCCCGTTTCTTTCTAATAAGCTCTCTCTCTCTCTCTCTCTCAAGCTTTCTCTCTAGGGTCACAATGGTACTCATTTCTGAGATCAACGCTCCTGAAAATAACATAGAAGTAGAGTCACAGATCCTTGTGCCAATGGCGTTGAGATCTCGGAAGGGTTGCTACATCGAAAGGGGGCATTATAGTTCCCTCATGCGATTCGAAAGAATGAATCATGAGGTAATTTTGCGAGCTACGTTTCTCCTACTTTTGAATGTTATGTTAAAATTTTATATATAAACTGTAGACCTTTAAGCATAGAAATCATGGGCTTGCAAAGCTCTCCTATATTTATAAATAAGCTCTAACTTGTTCCACTACCTTCACACAATCTTCCTTTGCTACTAATCTCTATCTCGCTCTCTACCTATCTCTCTCTCTCTGTGTAGGTCAAGATGTCACTAATATCAAATGAGAACAACTCACAAATCTCCAAAAATAAATTGCAAAACTTCATATGCTAGGAGATACAACCCCATGTTTCAAATCTAGCACATGATTAGGATTTTTGCACTAAAAAAGACCCTGATCACAATTGGCTATTCCAAATACTTCGAGAAATGATTGTCATAAGTTCCTTATTCTTTCTACTTGATTACAGGCTAAGTTTAATGTCAGTAGAATAGGATTAGTACTGCAGCATGATGATATACGAATAGGATTTTTGCACTAAAAAAGACCCTGATCACAGTCGGCTATTCCAAATACTTCGAGAAATGATTGTCATAAGTTCCTTATTCTTCCTACTTGATTACAGGCTAAGTTTAATGTCGGTAGAATAGGATTAGTACTGCAGCATGATGATATACGAATATAAATATTTATATATATATGATTTTCACAAACCATGCTAACAATATCTCATCTTTTATTTGGAATAGCAAACAACGTCAAAGTTAAAACAAACATCAATTAGGCAAACAAGATACAAGACAACGGGTGGTGTATTCGTAGCTATCCCAATATCCTATAATGTTGCATATCTCTAATTTCCCATCAATACTATAACACCGAATGTGGTAGCCAAGCCAGTTACGAAAGTCTTCTAGTATATTTTTTTTACTTATAGCCATAGATATTTTCGATTGGGTTTATGCATCTCGCTTGCCCTTTATAATTTCCATGTAGTGACAGTTTTTATTCCAAATGCATGTTAACTTTCACGATAACAAATTGATTGAGTGATTTGAATAGCATATTATTTATGGTTAATTTATTTTTTTACATATTTATATTTAGCATCCTTAACTTCATATTTTGGCACTTGCATCTCAAATCACTTGCACCAATGATAAAAAAGCATGCACCAACCCGTCTAGCTAGTGAAATTTGGGTATCCTTCCAACTTCTTGAAGATTTTGATATTGATGTTACATTAATGGTGGGCAAGGTATTTTACTGTAGCCTACTCATTGATTTGCTTTAGTTACTTGTTGAGTAACTCACAAAGGAAAATACTTTTCCTTCATTTCTATATCTCTATGGCCGTATGTGTGTGTATTGTGTTTGTGTGATAGCGTTACCTTGTTTATGTAGTGATTGATTGATTTTCTTGCAGTTACAAAGGTCTCCAACATGTAAGTTTTCCTTTTCTTAAAGGCTTGAAGGATGGAGAATTGAACATAGGCAATACAATAATGGAAGATTTGACCTGGTAATTGATCTTCCATTACTGCATTGACTATGTCCAATTATGCATTCTTCGAGCCTCTCAGAAAAGGAAAACTGATGTATCGAAGACCTTTGTAACTGCAAGAAAATCAAGCAATCACTATGTAAACAAAGTAATATTATCACACAAGCACATGCAAACACGCATACGGTCATAGAGATATAGAAATGATGTAGAAGTATTTTGTTTTATGGGTTCCTCAACAAGTACATAAAGCAAATCAATGAGTAGGCTATAACAAAAATACCTTGTCTACCACTAATGTAGCATCAATATCAGAATCTTTAGGAAGTTGGAAGGATACAGCCTGAATTTCTCCAGCTGGACAGGTTGGTGAATGCTTTTTCTATAATTGGTGCAAGTGATTTGAGATGCAAGTGCAAAAATCATGAAGTTAATGATGCTATATATAAAAATGTATGAAACTAAATTAACCAATAAATAATATGCCATTCAAATCACTCAATAAATTTGTTATCATGAAAGTTAACATGCATTTGGAATAAAAATTGTCACTGCATGGAAATTAGAAAGGTCATGCGAGATGCATAAACCCAATTGAAAATCCCTATGGATATAAGTGAAAATCAAGTGGAAGGCTTTTGTAACTAGTTTGGCTACCACATTCAGTGTTATAGTATTGATGAGAACTTCATTATCTGCAACATTATAGGATATTGGGATAGCTATGATCTGTTTTCCTGTGTCTTGTTTGCCCAACCGATGTTTGCAAATAAAAGATGAGATATAGTTAGCATGGCTTGTGAAAATCATATATATGTATATATGTAATCATGTTTCAGTACTACTCCTGTTCCATCAACATTAAACTTAGCCTGTAATTAAGTGATGAGAATAAGGAACTTACGACAATGATTTCTCTGAGTATTTAGACTAGTCGACTGTGATTGGGTGGGTTCTTTTTTAGTGCAAAAATTTGATCATGTGCTAGATTTGAAAAAGGGGGTTGTACTCCCCACCCTATGATGTTTTCCAATTTATTACTGGAGTTTTGTGAGTTTTTCTCATTTGAGATCAGTGACATCTTGACTTATACACACAAATAGAGAGAGAGAGAGAGAGAGAGACAGAGAGAGAGAGAGAGATTGTGTGAAGGTAGTGGGACAAGAGAGAGCTTATATTTATATATAGGAGAGCCTTGCAAGCCCATGATTCATGTGCTTAAAGCTCTATACTTTCTATATAAAGTTTTAACAAAACTTTCAAAAGTAGGAGAAACTTAGCAAGCTAAATTACCCCATAATTCATTATTTCGAATCGCATGAGGTAACTATGTTGCCCCTTTTCGATGTAGCAAAACTTCTGACATCTTGATGCCATTGGCACAAGGATCCTATATCTTTGCTTCTGTGTTATTTTTATTAGCGTTGATCTCATAAATGAGCACCATTGCAATCGTAGAGAGAAAGCTTGTGAGAGAGAGCTTGTTAGAGAGAAAGCTTCTGAGAGAGTAATGGGAGTGGCGTACATTCATGCACATTTCCATCTATTTATAGTAATATTCATACATGAAGAAACTTACTTGGAATAGGTGTGATATTTGAATTTGATTGTGCATTTAATGGACTGCCCAAAAATCCATATAGACAATAAAAAATGTACCTTGTAAATTTATTTTATGTACCCATATTTTTTACTTGACTCTTAAAGTTGTAAATAGTTTATGAGATTTTCTTAACATATTATTGTCATTGATTTAAACACAAAAAACTAAGCATAATTATGCTAATATAAACTTCCAATTATAAGGCGTGCACATTAAATTTTAGGTAAGATTGCTAGCCATACTTAATTTGATAGTGAAATGGGGCCACTAGAAAAACCACAATGAATGTTAAAGCTTTATTTTTCTACCAATTATGGAGTGCTACAGTTCAACTTGGCAAACATGCCTCACCTTACCTAGATTACAATCTAAATGTAGGGATACAGCTAGCCATGTTCAGCTATTTATTTTACATTTTACTTTATACATCTCATGAAAGTTAAACATCTTGCCAACTTTTAAAGGACAAATGCAAAGTGTGTTGTACATACCTCATAATATCTCTTAGTGGTGCTAACCAAGAACATCTCTTGTATATCTTGAAATGATACATAGAAACGTACCGGTATCAAAATATTATGTTCTAGTACCTCAACTAGAACGGTCACTGAAACGGAATTCAAAACTTTGGTAGCTCATCCAAATTCTTTATTTTATTATATATAACAAATAATTATCTTCAATTCAAGTTTCAAAAAGATTCAGCTACCACTTAAGTCCAAAATTTCAAAATACCAATCCTATTCAACAAACATCTAACTTAGTTAGCAATCAAGTTCAGAGAACAAGGAACTTACGATAATATTTTCTCCGAGTACTTGGACTAGCCGCTATAGTTGGGGTCTGTTTAAGTACAAGACCTTGATCCTGTGTTGGACTTGGAGCATAAGGTTCTATCTCCCACCCTGTGATGCTTTTCAATTCCGTACTAGAGTTTTGAGAGTTGTTCTCATTCATCATCAGCAAAGTCTTAACCTGCACAAATGAGAGAGAGAGAGAGAGAGAGAGAGAGAGAGAGAGATTGTGTGAGGTGGTGGAACAATAGAGCTAATATATATAGGAGAGGCTGGCAAGCCTCTCCAGGACTAGTCGGGTACCTTTTCATAGCCAAATAAAATATTTTGGAAATGACAGAAAATAGGATTTTATTCTTTTTCAAATAATTAGAAATTTAGAACGTTGTGTTAATCAATGCAAAGTAATTGTCTTAATTACAGTATCTAGCTAGATTTTATAATAATGATATACTATTGAAGAGATGTGTAAAAGTTGTAAAATAATTGTCTCTTTATTTATCAGTGTAATACTCATGATTAGAAAATATATTGAGCAAAGCACCCCTATCTTTTATAATAAAATAGTTGTTATCCATTAATCCTATCTTTTATATTTATCAGTGTTGAACAACTTAGTCATATCACTTTTTGAGGGGCGATGATTTTGCTTCACAAATTCATGTGTTGCCATAAGAAATATTACTTTTAACAGTTGATAAGTCCATTTTCTTTCTTCTACAAATACAAGCTAATTGGCGAGAGCCAATTATGATCTTTAATTACTAGGATATGTGATAGGATAATAACTTTAATTTATTCTTGTCATTTTTATATGTACTTTCCATTCAAATGACTAAGTAGATAGAATGTAATAAATTTGTTGAAACAATGTTTATTGGTAGAATATTTATAACCTGCTCTATATAAATGGTGACCAAAAGTAGGTTGTGATCTGCCAATTAGTTGCATTATATTGTAGTCTGGAATCAGTAGAAAGGTTAATTTTCATGGTTGTGTCTAGTTGTCTCCACTCCATTAAAAAATTACATTTGGAGTTTGGTCACACAAAAATTTTAATGAAGTTTAAGTCCCCTAGTAGTATTGGTATAAATTTAAGTACTTAACGTTGAAGACTGTTCGACTAGCACTATCCTCGATTCCATTAACAAATTAATGAGCAAATTACCATCTTGCTCAAATCATCATGATTTTTTTCTTTTTGTCATGTTATAGCTTATAGTTGAGTGTTTAAAGTTCTCGAACATCCAAAATTACGACAATATATAATAGTAATACTATGTTTTGTATGAGAACTCTTTGTTTTAGAATGGCTATATTTGATATAGTTGGACATAGAATATTGTGAAAGGGAGAAAAACTAGTCAATCTTTTGAAACAACATACTAAATCAAATTCAAATAACATTCATACTTTGCGTTGAATAATAGTTAGACTAATTAAAATGTGCCGTTGTCTGAAAGGGTTGAATGCTTTGGTGATCAGGCTCTCTTTTGATCTTGACAATTGAAGTTTATAGGAGAAGAAGCCATGCATCACAACAGGAGCGGAAGAAAAGAAAGAGAGAGAAGAAACCAAAGGGGAAATGATGCGAATCGGTGAGGAGAAGAAGGAAAGGAAGGGAAGAGAAAGAATTCAAAGAAGAAAAAAGAAGACATCAAAATGGGATATTTTGTGGGTATGTGTGAAAAGCTTGGCTCAGCTTGGATTTGGGAATTAGGGTTTACTTAGACTACAACTTGCTAGATCTCATGATTTGCTTTGAGAGTATGTATAGCTTAAGTTTAAGTCTTTTAATGCAAAATGCACTACTACAAAGAAATGAGTTGTTGAGTGCCTTATTTGGTTCCTACAACCAACAACTAAAGATGCAGTTGGAATTATCTTGTTCCAAGATTTGGAGTGTTGACAAGTTGTAAATGATACTTGAGCTTTCCTCATATGGTTTGCCCAAATGCAGAACTGAATTGTAGGTGTTTTATGTTTTTGGATTTGGGCAATTTATGTCCTTGCTAATAGCCTTTAGGCAGGGGAGAACTATTATAAAGCTGAGAGATGTTTACTGCTCGGCTTTTAATGCACAATACCACCCTAAAAATGGGAAATCTTAATATCTAGCTAGTGGTTTATATGACTTCTTGTATCAAATAATGGTTGTGCATGATGATCTAGTGATATTACATCTAAGGTACTGCTCAAACTTCCTAAATAATTAATTTGGTGCAAGTTGAAATTTGGCCTAAAAATACTTCTAAACTACATTTATTGTCTCATTGTCCATTCAAATAAACTATTTGCAAGGGATGTACTAACTTTAATGGGGCTATATATGTAACAGCCCGCTAGAAATTCAATGGTGGAATTTCTATAGACATTAGAAATCTCGTGAAAACCCCATAAGTTTTTACGAATCGGCTAATCGCATAAGTTCTAGTATGTCAACATAATTAGTTTTATCACTCACTATGGTGCCAGAAATGTGATTTTATTTGTTTGAGGTAGTTAGAAGTGTCAGATTACGTTATAGTTTACGCCACTAGACTCAGTTGAATATTTAGGATTTTTCAGTACTAAGTTTATTATGCACTTTTTCGGAGTGAATAGTAACCTCGATAAGCGTACTAAGTGCAGTGGTTTCAAAATCACAGTGTGAAATGTCCAAATTAGGTTAGAGAAGTTTTATTTGGACACTTGGCAAGATCTTAACCACACATAATGAATAGTATTAGATACTTGGCACAAAGAGAAACCATTAGATGGATTTGTGAAGGAAATCAATGTGTGAGATCATGCCACCTAAGCAAAACAGTTTTTTTTCATCTGATCAACCAAATTGAGTTAGATGAAGAGGGTTTCAACCCTAGTAAAACCCTAAATGGTTGGAATCCTTTTGAAACCCCAAAAACTTGGTTGAAACCGAAACCCTAAACGGTTTCCCCAAACCCTAAAGTTGGCATTCAAACCCTTTTTGATCCAATTTCTAGTATTGTGTTTAATCACTTGATTAAATCACTTTCACATGCTATTAATTTCTCAAATTCCTATTATGACATCTTTATCCAACATTTTAAACCTTAGAAATTTGATTGGGCCAAGAAAAATTGGATTTGGGCTTGATAGCATCTCAAACCCTAACCAAACCCCCTTTAAACCCCAAATTGAAGCCCACTTGGTTGAGGCCCACTAAGGCCCACTAAAGCCCACGAATTTTGGCCACCTTGGCATAGCTTCTTGGAGAAATTTCCTCCCCCACTTGGCAGACCATTCATTGCATCAAGTTGCACTCAATAATATGGAGGAACCCACCCCATCAAGTCTCATGTCTCATAGCCTTTGTAGGTTGTCTTTTGCCCCCCACTATCCTCTACATTATGTCACATGTCTACACCTCCACTCAATGATCATTAAGGTCCAAATATTCCCCCTACAGAAGTCTTGAGTCGTGCAAGACACACTTGTTTCACTTTAATCATTTCTTCACCCCGTTCTTAGAGAGAAACCCAAAAGAGCTCTCTCGGGCAGATTTCTGGGTCTTTTTGCGTGGAGTTTTTCGACCCTTTGTAAGTATTTTCACACGATGACTCCTTCATAAAAGTTGTTCCTCTTTGAGTCTAGTTTCCGTAGATGTATTTTTCGTATCATTCCATGGTCATTTGGTCGGTCAAAAGTATTTTTAACCATGGAAAGGTCATTCTGGGCGTGAATCTGGAGAGTGTGTTATGTTTTGGAGTTTTTGACCAAGCTAATGGACATATCTTGGTCCGAAAATTTTATGGAGTGTTCTTAGAATGTGTTTAAGAGTTTTCATTGAGGTTTTGTTGCATGAATAAAGATTTTGATGATAGATTTTATTAGATCTAGAAACATGAAAACTGGAAGTGGACAAAACAGTTTTTATTTGGATAAAGTTTGAATATTTGAGGTTTGATCTTACTCTAAAGGCTTTGATATTTTTATATGATGATCCTAAGTCTCTTATTTTCATGTTAGGATGTTATTTTGGAGATATTTAGTATTAGTTTCAAAGATATGATTTTTCTATGCAAGAGAATTTCGGTTAGGCCTAAGATTTGATGTTTTTAGGTTAGATCCATGTTTTATTGGGTTTTAGCCATGTGATTTTAATTTTGATGGTTGGATATTCTTTAGGACACGTTTTTAAACCATGTGATACTTTATTTCAAAGATCTCACCTTCTTAAGCCATTGATCAAGAGATTTATCAAAGCTAGTTAAGAAAAAGTTTCTGTTTTTGGACTAAGTGTAAAATCAAAAACTCCAAGTGTTATTTTTGTGATTTTGGTGACTTTAGTTTGATGTTTTAAAGCATGGTTTATCTGAGGATGATGTTATGAATATGTTAGAAGTAAGATTAGATTTTTTGGAATTCTTGGAGATGTTTTGATTTAAGGACAAAGCTTGTGATTCAAGTGTTTTGATCTTTTTACAAAAAAGTTTGGTGTTGATTATTAGCTTTTTCTAAATGGATGTTTCAAGTATGGTTTTAAACTTAGGATTGGAAGATGTTTGTTGTAAAATTTTGGTTTAAGCATGAGTTTTGAAGTTGGAAGGAATTGTAACAAAAATCAAGAGAAATGGCCTATGGATGTTTCGGCCATAGTGTGTTTTCCATAGTGTTGTTTTGTTTTAAATTTTTTTCTGAGTTGATATTTGAGTTTAGAACAAAATTTACATGAGGAATGTAAATTTTGGAAATTTTTGGAGTTAGGATATGAAATCCTTAAGTTATGGGTAAAATGGTCGTTTTCCCACATGTAGAGGGTAAAATGATAATTTTACTCTAAGATAACTTGTTTCCATGTTTCTAATTGTTAGTAATTAAATTTCTAACTTTTAGAATGACCTTTTACAGTTTCTCGTATATCGCACTTTATTCTCGTAGAACGTGACAATCGAGGTAAGTTAGCCTCTAACTTACTATCAGTTTATTGTGTATGTGTGATGGGTAAGAGAACTACAATTTATGTATGTATGTTATCGTATATGCCATGTCATGCTATGTCATTACATGTTTATCTGCTACGTATGATTTAATCTCTCATGAATAATTATCTGTTACATAATCTTTTCTATCATACAATGATGTATGTTATAAGTATGCCATGTTAAGTATGCCATGAAATGTTATGATTAAATCATATTGTGTCATTTACAAGTATACGCCATGTTAGAAAAGTATATGATATTAATTAATATCTCATGCATTAAGAAAGATAAGACATGTTATGTTACGTATAATACGTGGGGCCACAACAACTGTGGAGTACGTATTATATTTTATGTTACGTGAATACGTGGGGCCACAACAACTGTGGAGTACGTATTATATTTAATGTTACGTATATACGTGGGGCCACAACAACTGTGGAGTACGTATTATATTTTTATGTTACGTGTATACGTGGGGCCACAACAACTGTGGAGTACGTATTATTTTTATGTTACGTTATACGTGGGGCCACAACAACTGTGGAGTACGTATTATATTTTTTATGTTACGTGTATACGTGGGGCCACAACAACTGTGGAGTACGTATTATTTTTTATGTTACGTGTATACGTGGGGCCACAACAACTGTGGAGTACGTATTATATTTTCTGTTACGTGTATACGTGGGGCCACAACAACTGTGGAGTACGTATTATATTTTATGTTACGTGTATTCATGGGGCCACAACAACTGTGGAGCATGAAGTATGGGGCCACAACAACTGTGGAGCATACACTACGTGAGACACAGCAATTGTGACACGTAGAATACGTGGGGCCACAACAACTGTGGAGTACGTATTAAGTCAAGTTTCAGATCAAGTGCATGATAAGTCAAGTTTCAGATCAAGTTCATGTTTTGTTATGTACACGTACATGTTATGTTCATGATCAAGTTATGTTCCAAGTTCATGTTCACATCATGTTAAGTTCACGTTTACAGTATGTCTCAAGTTCACGTTTATGTCATGATATGTTCAAGTTTATGTTATTTTCAAGTTCATATTTATGTTATGCATGTTTACGTTCATGCTACATTTCAAGTCCATGTTATGTTTTAAACTCAAGTTCATGTCATGTTAAGTCAAGTTCAGTTCACGTTTAAGTTCTGGTTATGTCATGTTATATGTCAAGTTATGCTATGCTTATGTACGACTTTACTTATGCATTTATGCTTTTACTGCCATGCATGCATCTTTAACCTGTGTGTGAGTTTTATGTTAACTTACTGAGATTTGTAATCAAATCTCACTGTGGTAGTCCCAACTACCATTCCCCCCGAATGGTAGATCTTGTTACAGGACCCAAAGAAGAATTGGAATCTGACCATCTGAATACGGTCATCTAGGCTACGGTGCGATGTTGATGATGGTATAGTATTTAACTTAGGTTAATGCTTGTACTTTTGGAGTTGTATCTCAAGTATTCTTTTGATCACAACCATTTTGGACTAGTGTAGTGATCACGGCTTTTTAGTATGTTTTTATGTATGAAATATGTTTCAAGTATTTGGGATATTTTTAGTTTGGTGCATAGTATTGCTAAAAAAAAAAAAAAAAAAATTATCCGCTGCGAATATTGCATAATGCTAGATGCATGTTAGGAACATTGCATCTTATATGTCATGAACGGGGGCAGGTAACCTTGTGTTGCATGTCTCGACGCTTCAAATGTCCGTTCAATCCCAAGCGGAATTTGGGGGCGTCACAATATATGCTTGAGATCTATTATGGGTTATTTTCCCCCCTTTTGTAGTAGCTTTATGGAAAGTGGGCACCACTTGTTCTATGTATGATAATCCATTATGATAAGTGATAGGGTAGCTGGTGAATAAAATCCTACCTTTCTTGGAAAGAAGAAATTCCTACTCTAATGTTCCAATGTGCTCCGATTGTATCATTGACTATTCATTTTGAAGATAGGTCATGTGACTTGGGTTTTCCATTAGGGCGTTACAGTTGTAATCAGAGCTAGGTTTGAGATTCTGTATACTTTAAAATTGATTTTGATAACTTCTAAGGTTTTATGATTTTGCAAACTTGAAAGGATGATTTTGATAAGATTTAAGGTTTGAGATTATGCAGACTTTTTGGAATGAGTTTTTGGAAATATGAGGTTTTGGATTATGCAGACATTAAAATTTATTGTGGTGGGAGTTAGAGTATTATATTTTGAAGACTTTAGTATATGAGTTGGTCAAATCTGAAGTTGTAGATTCTATAAACCTTTAGAAATAACTTTTATGAGATTTAAGGTTTTAGATTTCACAAACTTTAAAAAGTGATCTCGATAACGTTTAAGGTTTGGATTCTATAGATTTTAAGAAAGGAAAAAAGCCAGTTTACCGCCTTATAGATACCGCTCTAGTTGACTGCTGGTCAATTTTTTATTTTACTTAATGATTAAGGAAATGATTTTAAGTGTATTGGTGTACTTTTTTATTTCTAAAATTATTTAAATATATTAAAAAATATGAAAAGAAAAATGAAAAAAAAAAGTTTAAAAAGCAATTAACGGTAACAATGAGCATAGCACCGCTCTTAAGAAATAATTTTTTTGAGATTTAAAGTTTTACACTACGGACTTTAGGAGAACTGTTTTTATAAAATTTGAGATTTGTTAGTGCGTTTATTTATTTTGTTGGGATGGGTTCGGACTTTTGGAGCTCTTTTATTTCTTAAGGCCGGATGTGTGGACTTTCAATTAGGCAAAAATTTTGGATGAAGTTTCATTTGAGGATACCGTTGTCGTAGAATTGATCATTGGTATATATGTCAACATGTGTAGGAGTTGGCAAAAAGATTTGGACTTTCTTTATGACAAATGCTTTAATTATTGTTACCCAAGGATTTTGCTCTAATGAATGTTGAAATAAATCTACCTAACTTTTCAAATCCCCACGTTCCTACTTGTAACGTTTCTTGAAAAAGATCCTTCTATGAATTTCTTGCAAAATGGTACATATGGCATGACTTAATGTGACTCCCCCAAAGCCCCCCACTCGGGATGTAATAGAGAGTTGGAGTGTCAAGACATGCAATACATAATTACATACCCCCTTCTATGGGTTCGATACCTTCAACTCTTGTGAAGCTTCATCTCCTAACGTCTCCCATTCAAGTGGTAGATTTAATCTAAGCTCCATTGTAACAGCCAACTAGAAATCCAACGGTGGAATTTCTATAAGCTTTAGGAACCTTGTGAAAACCTCATTAGTTTTTACGAATAGACTAATCGCATAGGTTTTAGTTTGTCAGTATAATCAATGTTATCACTCACTATGGTGCTAGAAGTGCGATTTTATTTATTTGAAATAGTTAGAATTGTCAGAATGAGTTATGGTCTATGCCATTAGACTCAGTTGATTATTTAAGATTTTATGACACAATAATCACATTTATAGTTTTTGGAAGTTAAACTCATTCGAAAACGTGTTTTTGTTTCTTTCAGGCATTTTAGGGTGGAATTTCGATAAACAAATTGCATAGTAGGTTTGTGCTAATATTTAGGATTTTACAGTGCAAAGTTTAATTTTCATTTTTCCAGAGTGAATAGTAACTTAAATAGTAGCACCTAGCGTAGTGTTTTCAAAAGCACAGTGTAGAATGTCCAAATTAGGTTAGAAACATTTTATTTGGACAGTTGGAAAAATCTTAGCCATACTTGTTGAATAATATTAGATACTTGGCAACATGAGGATTTATTAGATGGATTTATGAAGGAAATTAGGGTGTGAGATCATGTCACCTAAGCAAAACTCAATTCTTTCATCTGATCAACCAAATTATGCCAGACCAAAGAGGGTTTCAACCCTAATGAAACCCTAAATAGTTGGAATCCAATTGAAACCCCAAAAGCTTGGTTGAAACCGAAACCCTAAAAGGTTTCCCAAACCCTAAAGTTTTCCCAAACCCTAAGGTTGGCCTCCAAACCCTTTCACATGCTATTAATTCATCAAATCCTTATAATGACATTATTATCCAACCTTTTAAACATTGAAAATTTGATTGGTCTAATAAAAATTAGATTTGGGCTTGATATTATCCCAAACCCCCTTTAAACCCCAAATTGAAGCCCACTTAGTTTAGGCCTACCAAGACCCACGAATTTGGCCACTTTGGCAAAGTTTCTTAAAGAAGTTTCCTCCCACACATGGCAGGCCATCCCCTGCCCTTGGCTACACCCAATAGTATCTTGAGGTGAATTTCGAAGGGGAAATTCACCTCATCACACTCCATACCTCATAGCTGCTATAGGCATTCCTCGCCCCTCACTATTCTCCACCTTATGTGATATAGCCACCTCCAGTCAAGGGTCATTCAAACTAATACCTTCCTCCTCCAGAGGTCTAAAGTTGTGTAATAAACATTTCACTTGATTTAAACACTTCTTCACTCCATTCTAAGAGAGAAACCCAAGAGCTCTCTCAGGTAGATTTCTAAGTCTTTTTGCAAGAAGATTTTTTACCCATTTTAAGTATTGTTTTGTGATTTTTGGTGACTTTTGTGGGATAATTTAAAGCTGATCTTAGGATGATGTTATGAATATATTAGAAGTAAATTTTTTTTTTTCGAATTATTGGAAATGTTTTGATTAAGGTCAAAACTTGTGATTCAAGTGTTTGCTTTTTGTTAAAAAGTTTGGGTTTTTACAAAAAGTTTGGTGTTGATGATTAGCTTTTTCTTAGTGAATGTTTTAAGTATGATTTTAAACTTAGGATAGGAAGAACTTTGTTGCAAAATTTTGGTTTAATCATGAGTTTTGAAATTGAAAGAAATTGCAACAAAAATAAAGAGAAATGGCCTATGAATGTTTTTGCCATAGTGAGTTTCCCATAGTTGTGATTTGTTTTAAAATTTTCTGAGTTGATATTTAAATTTAGGACAAAATTTACATGGGAAATGTAAATCTTGATAATTTTGACTTAGGATGCAAAATCCTTAAGTTAGTGGTAAAATGGCCATTTTTCCATACATAGAGGGTAAAATGGTAATTTTACTTTAAATTAGCTTGTTTTTATGTTTCTATTTATTATTGATTAAATTTCTAATTTTTAGAATTACTATTTACAGTTCGTCGTGTTCGTGCTTTTTTTTTTAATTAAAGAGAAATGGTGACATGTCCAAGAATGACCTTCTTTCAATTTTATTAATAAACCTCACTTGTAGTGGAGGCAAATCATGGTTACAGACTAACACCTGGTGGTTACAAGATAATAAAAAAACCCAAAACTAGGTGTCAAAAGAAAACAAAAATCCTCAAAACCAAACAGACAAAAAGCAAAACAAAACAGACAAAAAGCAAGGAAAACAAAAAGGCACAAGAAGGACAACCTCCAAAAAAGATCGTTAGCAATAAACAACAAATATAAGCAAAAAGGACACTTACCGAACCAGCAAAATAATGAGGCCACTTGAAAGAGCTAACAGCAGCGCAAAGAAAGAATTCCCAATTTGTCCAAACGAATTATCCTTCTAAGGAGTTGAGGAACATCCTTAGCAATATTCCATTTCGCGGTAAGACCAGCTACCCCACTCCGAGCCAACTAGTCTGCAGCTTTGTTGCCCTCCCTAAAGACATGCTGAGCAATGCAAACTGTAGATTTGCAAAGAGTTCGAATTTCCTCCCAAAAATCCTCCAGATACCATATTCCACATCTCCTCCTATTCCACCACGAAACCACCACCTATGAATCTAATTCGATTTCCAAAAAACCAATCCCAAAGTGTTCACAAGCTTTCAGATCCTACAAAAGAGCTAACAATTTAGCTCTATTATTTGAGCCAAAACTGATATGCGAAGAAAATGCATGAAGCAAATTTCCATGATCATCTATGAGAATACTACCGATGCCTGAAGAACTTGGGTTACCAAGACTGCTGCCAGTAGTATTCAACTTAAAACATCCTTGAGCAGGCTTTTGCCAAGCCACAAGTTTTAAATCAAGTCTTGTGGGGACCAATGCCGATATATTCAAAGCCTGTAAAATCTGTAAATTCTACCTAGAAACCTTAGTAACCTTATTAATGCCTTGACACATCGAACCAATCCAATGCTTAATAGCATGCCAGACTGAACTGAAAGTTTCTAGATGACCCTCCTTATGGGCAGCACATCTTCTATGCCAAAGATGCCAAGTAATAATAGAAGGTAAAAAGCTCACAATAAACCCCACTTGAGAGGAACCAGATGCACTGCGAAACAAAGCCACCACCATTTCCAACCACTTGCAACCAATCGGAAGGCCAAGGATAGCACTAAAATAATGCCACACCTTTGCAACAAAAACCCCTTCAAACAATACATGATTCTAATTTTCATAACTACCTTCATCATAGCAGTTGCACCGAGAAACAATCGAAACACCAATACGACAAAGACGATCATCAACACTCAAGGCCATGTTCCATGCTTTCCACATATTAATCAAAATTTTCAAAGGAACTAGCTTATGCCACATCCAAGAATGCCATTCCATACTAGAGCCATGTATACGAATACAGTCCCAAGCTGACTTAGTAGAAAAACAGCCACTAAAGCAGCAAGAATGTCATCCACATTTGCTTGGCCCACTAAATTGATCAACATCTCCACAACCCAACAATTAGACAACTTGCAATCTTTTACTTTAAGCAACGGATGACCCACTATTTGAAAATCATCAATTTGAGGGCACTCATCCCTCCATTTATCATACCAAAATAGAATATTCCCTTCCCTTATTCACCATTTAGAATTATTAAGAACACCAGGGAGACTCCTCACAATCATTTTCCAAAACAAAGTTCATTTTTTCATGTCAATGAGGGTCCAAGGAGAGGATCCTACATATTTTTCCTTAAAAAATTGAGCCCACAGAGATTTATGTTGAATTAAATTCCATGCAAACCTCATGTGCAAGGCTTTTTGTGTATCATCCAAATTATGCAATCCCAAACCACCTTCCTCAATCGGTTTATAGATAGTGTCCCAAGCTACCCATTTTTTTTCTCTTTTCCATTCACCTCACCCCAAAAGAAACTCATCATACGATGTAAGGTTTTAATAGTAGATTGGAGAACCTGCAAAAAAGCAAACAAATGTAAAGACATACTAGAAAGGACATGCCTCAATGGAATAAGATGGCCTCCTAAAGAAATAATCTTCATTTTCCAACCACTTATTTTATTTTAGACTTCATTAACCATCTCCTCCAAGTGAACTTGCTTGAAATGCCCCAAAATAATAGGGACCCCTAAATATTTAAATGGAAAAGAACCTTCTGAAAACCCAGTCAGCCGTTTGAGAGCTCTCTTATGAACCAAAGAAATATCTTGAAAAAAGAACATAGCTATTTTCTCTTTGTTAATCCGCTGACCAGACCAAGACTGATACTTATCAAAAACCAATAGGAGTTCCCTAATAGACTTCTTGCTACCATTCAAAAAATTTACTATATCACGGCATACATGAGATGAGAAATATGAGGTGTACCTCGAGCTTGGGAGAACTACCCAATCTTTTTCCCCATCACACTATGCTTGAAAAGTCTAGAGAGAACCTCTTGTAGAATAATAAAGAGATAAGGTGAGAGAGGATCCCCCTGGTGTAAACCATGGCCTCCTTGAAAAAATACATTTTGTAGTCCCTTTCATCATAATAGAATACCAAACATTCAAAATGCAAGCTTGGACTAAATCACAGAAGTGAGGAGAGAAAACAAAACACCAAAGAACCTACGACAAAAAATTCCAATCCACCCAATCATACACTTTAACCATGTCCACTTTAAGCATGATAGTACCAACAAGGGATTTCCTATTAATGGATTGGATCATTCCCTAAGTTAGACTAATATTTTCAAAAATGCTTCGCCTAGGGATAAAAGCACCTTGCTCAAGAGATATCATTTTTGGAAGAAGCCTTGTCAACCGATTGACGATAACTTTAGAAATTATCTTATAGAAAACTGAAAATAGCCTTATCGGCCTGAATTTTTCAAAACCAGAAGGCACATCCATCCTCAGAATTAGAACAATAAATGAAGCTGAATAAAACCTCAGGAGCTCTTGGAGAGAAAAAAAAAATGGAAATAGCTTCCAAGACATCCATCTTCACCACCTCCTAGCAACTCATAAAAAAACCCGCACCAAAACTATCCGACCCTGAAAAACTGTTAGTGGGAATAGAAGAAATAACTGCATGAACTTCAGCCATTGAAGGGGGACAACAAAGATGGACACAGTCATCTTCTCTATAACAGGTGAAATCAAATAAGATAAATCCATAAGCTTGAGAAATTGATTTGGATTGTGCAGAAGACCAGAAAAATAATCAATAGCACCTTGATGAACGTCTTTTGGTGAACTAAAAACAACCCTATCCATAGCTCTCATTTCCAGGATCCTTTTAGGCCATTTGTTAGTTAAACAGACATGAAAAAAAATTGGTATTACGATGGCCTTACACCTGCCACTTGATCTTAGCCATTTGAGCTAACCTGGTATCCTCCCTATGCCTCCAAGAAGACAACTCAGCAGAAGACATCAAGAGTTCCCTCTCTACATCCTCATCCCATTCTTGTTGCAATTGACTTTCTAGGCCCTCCACCTTCTCCTCTAGAACTGTAATTTGATCATTAGTTTGCCCAAAAACCTATTTATTCCATTCTCTAAGAGCCACCTTAACCTTTTTCAGTTTACTAGAAAGCTTCATGAGACCCATACCAACTACAGAATGAGACCAAACTTGAGTGACAAAATCTAGAAAGTCTGGATGATCTACCCACATCTGTTGAAACTAGAACGGAGAAGGTCCATAAGAGAAAGGATCCTAAAGTAGCTCTATCAACATGGGGCAATGATCTAAGGTCGTTCGAGGCAAAAACAAACAGATCGAATTTGAAAAACAAGAAATGAAATTAGTATCAAGTAGCGCACGATCCAGTTTACCCCAGCTTCTAGATAGACCTCTCTGACAATTGCACCAAGAGAACCTCCTACCCTGTGACTTTCTATAAATCAAACCACCTTGGTGAATCCAACTATTGAATTCTTCCATAATAGCATGTGGCCTTGGTGTGACGCCCTCAAATTCTACTTGGGATTGAACGGACATCTGAAGCGTCGAGACATGCAACACATGTTTACCTGCCCCGTTCATGACATATAAGATGCAATGTTCCTAACATGCATCTAGCATTATGCAATATTAGCAGCGGATAATCTTTTTATTTTAGCAATACTATGCACCAAACTTATAATATCCCACATAGTTAAATCAAAACCAAGCATACTTAATAAAATAAACATCCACGATTTTAGTACGAGTCTTAGGAGACTGTAATCTCAAAAACATGGGAGACCAGACTCCATGTTTACATTACCAAAATACACTATTGAGGAAGTTCGTCGAGTAATTCATGTAACTCGACTAACGAGACCAGAATACTGTTCAAAAACTAACTATGGAAGCTGTAAGCACCGCGTCGTGTTTGCGGCGTCTAGTCAACCTCCTTCAGTTTACCAATGTCTACTCCCTACTCTGATCCTGACACACCGCCTACCATTCGGGAGGAATGGTAGTTAGGACTACCATGGTGAGATTTGATTACAAATCTCAGTAAGTTAATAGGAAACTCCCACACAGGTTAAAGATGCATGCATGGCAGTAAAAGCATAAATGTATAAATAAAGTCGTAAATAAGCATAGCATAACATGACATATAGCATGACATAACCTAAACTTAAACGTGAACTGAACTTGACTTAACATGTCATGAACTTGAGCTTAAAACATAACATGGACTAGCAACATAACATGAACGTGAAACTTGAAACATAACATGGACTTGAAATATAGCATGAACTTAAACATACATAACATAAATATGAATATGAACTTTAACTTAACATAAACCTGAGCATAACATGACATAAACATGAACTTGAACCATAACATGAACATGAACATAACATAACATGAACGTGAGCTTGAACATATTATAAACATGAACATAACATGATATGAACATGAACTTAAACTTAACATGAACATGAAAAAAACTTGTACGTGAGCATAACATAACATAACATGAACTTGATCTGAAACTTGTCTTAAAGTGGACTTGATCTGAAACTTATTCTTATCTCGTGGGGTTACCATGATTGCTTATTCTTAACTTCTTGACATAAACTTGGACACTTGTTCAATTGACTTAATTAATAACGTGACCATATAGGTGCTACACGGGTCCCCTAGAGCCGCGTGTCCCAGCTGATTACCCGCATCACAACACAGGTATCTACACAAGCTGTGAATGCGTTAATACGTACTCCATAGTTGTTGTGGCCCCACATATTCTACGTGTCACAATTGCTGTGTCTCACGTAGTGTATGCTCCACAGTTGTTGTGGCCCCATACTTCATGCTCCACAGTTGTTGTGGCTCCATGANTGCATAAATAAAGTCGTAAATAAGTATAACATAACATGACATATAGCATGACATAACCTGAACTTAAACGTGAACTGAACTTAACTTAACATGTCATGAACTTGAGCTTAAAACATAACATGGACTAGCAACATAACATGAACGTGAAACTTGAAACATAACATGGACTTGAAATATAGCATGAACTTAAACATGCATAACATAAATATGAATATGAACTTGAACTTAAAATAAACCTGAGCATAACATGACATAAACATGAACTTGAACCATAACATGAACATGAACATAACATAACATGAACGTGAGCTTGAACATATCATAAACATGAACATAACATGATATGAACATGAACTTTAACTTAACATGAACATGAACAAAACTTGTACGTGAGCATAACATAACATAACATGAACTTGATCTGAAACTTGTCTTAAAGTGGACTTGATCTGAAACTTATTCTTATCTTGTGGGGTTACCATGATTGCTTATTCTTAACTTCTTGACATAAACTTGGACACTTGTTCAATTGACTTAATTAATAATGTGACCATATAGGTGCTACACGGGTCCCCTAGAGCCGCGTGTCCCAGCTGATTACCGCATCACAACACAAGTATCTACACCAGCTGTGAATGCGTTAATACGTACTCCACAGTTGTTGTGGCCCCACATATTCTACGTGTCACAATTGCTGTGTCTCACGTAGTGTATGCTCCACAGTTGTTGTGACCTCATACTTCATGCTCCACAGTTGTTGTGGCTCCATGAATAAACGTAAAAAAAAATATGGCACCATCAGCGTTAGTGTCTGACACGCTCTAGTGACCAACTAATTAGGCCCCATTCGCAACCTATTGACTGTACTTCGTCAACACAGGGAATTTCACACCTATTTAGACACTCCAGCGTGAACAAAGGAGTTCCACTAGGATATTACCCCATCCTAGCACTTAGAGTCGTGATTGACATGAATAACTTAACATAAACGTGATCTGAAACTTGACTTAACATAAACTTGATCTGACTTCTTTACTTAACATGACATACATGCAATGGTGAATATTACATGATATGACATACATGTATCATATGGCATACATATAACATATAGAAATACGTGACAGAATAGATTGTGTAACAGATAAATATTCGTGACAGAACAAATCGGTGTAACAGATGAACATGTAATGACGTGGCATGGCATGGCATATATGATAACATACATACATAAATTGTAGTTCCCTTACCCATCATATATACATAATAAACTGATAGTAAGTTAGAAGCTAACTTATTTCGATTGTCGTGTTCTACGAGAATAAAGCGCAAAACACGAGGAACTGTAAGAAGGTATTCTAAAAGTTAGAAATTTAATTACTAACAATTAGAAACATGAAAACAAGTTAACTTAGAGTAAAATTATCATTTTACCCTCTACATGTGGGAAAATGACCATTTTACCCCTAACTTAAGGATTTCACATCCTAACTCCAAAAATTTCCAAAATTTACATTCCTCATGTAAATTTTGTCCTAAACTCAAATATTAACTCATAAATATTTAAAACAAATCACAACTATAGAAAACACACAATGGCCGAAACATCCATAGGTTATTTCTCTTGATTTTTGTTGCAATTCCTTCCAACTTCAAAACTCATACTTAAACCAAAGTTTTGCAACAAAGATCTTCCTATTCTAAGTTTACAATCATACTTAAAACATCTATTTAGAAAAAACTAATAATCAACACCAAACTTTTTGTAAAAAGATCCAAACACTTAATCACAAGCTTTGACCCTAAATCAAAACATCTCCAAGAATTCCAAAAATCAAATCTTACTTCTAACATATTCATAACATCATCCTAACATAAACCATGCTTTAAATCATCAAACTAAAGTCACCAAAATCACAAAATAACACTTGGAGTTTTTGGTTTGACACTTAGTCCAAAAACAGAAACTTTTTCCTCAACTAGCTTTGATAAATCTCTTGAACAATGGCTTAAGAAGGTGAGATCTTCAAAATAAAGCATCACATGGTTTAAATATGTTTCCTAAAGAATATCCAACCATCAAAATTAAAATCACATGGATAAAAATTAATAAAACATGGATCTAATCCAAAAAACATCAAATCTTAGGCCTAACCGAAATCCTCTTGCATAGAAAATATCATATCTTTGAAACTAATACTAAATATATTCAAAATAACATCCTAACATGAAAATAAGAGACTTAGGATCATCATATAAAAATATCAAAGCCTTTGTAGTAAGATCAAACCATGAAATATTCAAACTTTCTCCAAATAAAAACTGTTTTTCCACTTCCAGTTTTCAAGTTTCTAGATCTAAGCATATCTATCACCAAAAGCTTTATTGATGCAACAAAACCTCAATGAAAACTCTTAGACACATGCTAAGAACACTCCATAAAATTTTTGGACCAAGATAAGTCCATTAGCTTGGTCAAAAACTCCAAAACATAACATACTCTCTAGATTCACGCCCAGAATGACCTTTCCATGGTTAAAAATACTTTTGACCGACCAAATGACCATGTAATGATACGAATAATATATCTACGGAAACTATACTCAAAGATGAACAACTTTTATGAAGGAGTTATCGTGTGAAAATACTTACAAAGGGTCAAAAAGCTCTACGAAAAAAGACCCAAAAATCTGCTCGAGAGAGCTCTTTTGGGTTTCTCTCTAAGAACGGGGTGAAGAAATGATGAAAGGGAAGTAAGTGTGACTTGCACGACTCAAGACTTCTGTAGGGGAAGATATGGACCTGAATAACCATTGATTAGAGGTAGATATGTGACATAAAATGAAGAATAGAGAGGGGAAAGGACAACCTGCAGAAGCTGTGAGTTATGGAGGTTGATGGGGTGGGTTTCTCCATCTCATCAAGGCACTATTGGGTGCAGCCAAGGGCAGTGAATGGTCTGCCATGTGGGGGAGGAAACTTCTCCAAGAAGCTTTGCCAAGGTGGCCAAATTCGTGGGCCTTGGTGGGCCCCAACCAAGTGGGCTTCAATTTGGGGTTTAAACCGGGTTTGGTTAGGGTTTGAGATACTATCAAGCCCAAATCCAATTTTTCTTGGCCCAATCAAATTTCCAAGATTTAAAAGTTTGGATAAAGATATCATAACAAGAATTTGAGAAATTAATAGCATGTGGAAGTGATTTAATCAAGTGATTAAACACAATGCTAGAAATTGGATCAAAAAGGGTTTAAAGGCCAACTTTAGGGTTTGGGGAAACCGTTTAGGGTTTCGGTTTCAACCAAGTTTTTGGGGTTTCAATTGGATTCCAACCATTTAGGGTTTCACTAGGGTTGAAACCCTCTTTGATCTGGCTCAATTTGGTTGATCAGATGAAAAAGGTTTTGCTTAAGTAACATGATCTTACACCTTGATTTCCTTCACAAATCCATCTAATGGTTCCTCTTTATGCCAAATATCTAATACTATTCATTATGTGTGGTTAAGATCTTTCCAAGTGTCCAAATAAAACTTCTCTAACCTAATTTGGACATTCCACACTGTGATTTTGAAAACATTGCATTTAGTACGCTTATCGAGATTACTATTCACTCCAAAAAAAACACACAATAAACTTAGTACTGAAAAATCCTAAATATTCATATTAACCTACTGTAAAAACCGTTTACCAAAACTCAACCCCGAAGTGCCCCTATAAATAAATTCACAGTTTCAAACAGCCGTTTCGTCCGAAATTATGAAAATGAGTTGTTGGGTCATAAAATCCTAAATATTCAACTGAGTCTAATGGTGTAGACTATAACGTATTCTGACACTTCTAACTACCTCAAACGATTAAAATTGCATTTCTGGCACCATAGTGAGTGATAACATTGATTATGTTGACAGACTAAAACCTGTGCGATTTGTCGATTTTTGAAAACTTACGGAGTTTTCATGAGATTCCTCAAGTCTATAGAAATTCTACCATTGAATTTCTAGCGGGCTATTACACTTGGTCTACCACCCCTTCTTTCTGAATCAAAACGTATAATGTTAAAGTCCCCGGCAAATAAACAAGGCTCCTTACCCATATTAGAAGATCTGAGAGCATCCCATAAAACCTGCCTTTCAAACATATTGCACTTCACATAAATAACATTTCCCAGAAAATGACAACTTCCCTCTGTAACCCATAGTGAAACAAACTGTGACCCCCACGGACAACCTGCACTTCCATCTCATTTGTCCAAAAAACCCAGATTTTTCCACCCTCTTCCTCATTAGTAATAACATTGTCAAAATGAAGAAACCTCATAAACCTTTGAGCTTTATCAGAATTATGGAACGGCTCCAACAACACTACCATCTTTGGCTTGAACTTAGTTAACAACTTCTTTAAACGACCCGTAGATGTTCCAATTCCCCATATGTTCCAAACAAAAATAGACCCAATCGTAGAGATAATTTAGTGCCTCAAGTGAGAACCAGAGTAGACCTTCTAACTTTCTCAAACTGACATTTTTTATACTTCCTCTTCACAACATCACCCTCTATTTTTGAATGGTAGATTTTATCTTGTTTTAAAACTTCGGCAAGTGAATCGGGTTCTGAATTCGACATAGACCTCTCTTCCAAATAAAAAACTTCCTCACTCGGTTGATCTTCATCATCCTTTACATACTGCCTCTCCGTCCCCTATCAATTATGTTTCCACCACAACTTGAGACAGGGGAGGAGTATCGTCTGTCTCTGTAATTGTCATAGGAGTAACCAACTGCTTCATCTTCTCAAATGAAAATTCATCAACCACTACCTTTCCATTCATATTACCCTCTCCCAAATCTTCAATCTAAATAACCGACGATGATGCCATGTGTCCCAAATTTTTCGTAGGATCCACACTCTATTCAATAAGATTTTCCACGTTACTAGATGAAAACTGTTTTTCCTTCAGCTCTTCCACAATTGGTCCCTATTGTCGAACCTAGACCTTTCCTCTTGCCAATTCTTTTCCAGCACAACAGGTCCGTGCATTATGTCCTTACACCTTGCATTTAGTATAGAAAGTGGGGAGAGTTTCATAGACAATTTCTTGCTTTCAGCTAGACTCTATCCCTAGGGTCCCATTCTAGAAATATGAAAGAGATTCAATGACATCATCCATCTCCAAGCATAGACGAGCACCATTAGTGCGAGTCACACAACGGGTGGGATTATCCCGTCTATTGAACCTTCCTATTGGTGCTGTTAAAAATTTTAGTATGGATTCATGATAGAAGTTTGGAGGTAAACCTGGCAAAATGATCTAGACTAGCACCATCGAAGGTTCTTCTTCTTTCTTGAAATCTGGAGTCCAATGGAAAGCATGGTAGATGACCCCATCGATATCACATGCTTCACGCGATAAAGCCTTGAGAAAATCATCCTCAGATGACTTGCAAATGAAAATGTTTCGAGGACGCCTCATAGCAGAAACCACCAGAGTGCCATCAAGACTCCAGCGATTACAAATGAAAGCCCAAATAGCATTCAAGGATGGGCGTTGCCAAATACCATCAAGACTCCATCTTGTGTTTGTGCTTGATTTCTTGTAAAACGTAACGATCGAGATAAGTTTGCTTTTAACTTACTATCAGTTTACTGTGTATGTGTGATGGGTAAGGGAACTTCAATTTATGTATGTATGTTATCATATATGTCTTGCCATGCCATGTCATCACATATTTATCTTTTACATGAATTATGCTGTTATGAAATGCTTATCTGTTATACAATAGATTTTGTCACGTATTGTTATTTGTTTCAAGTATGTCATGTTTCATATGCTATATGTTGCAAGTATGTCATGTTATGTATGCAAATGTTACATATATGTCATGTCAAGTAAAATTCCATGTAACATGTTATGCCATGTTATGAAATGTTGTCTGTTACTTATTATGCTATGTTATGAAATATTATCTTTTTACTTGTTATGCCATGTTATGAAATATTATTTGTTGCATGTTATGCCATGTTATTAAATATTGTCTGTTACATGTTATGTCATATTATGAAATATTGTATCTTACATGTTATGTCATGCTATGAAATATCTTCTGTCTCAAAGTACGTCATGTCTTTTGTCTTACGTTCATGTCATGTTACACTACGTCAGGACTGCTTTCCTTTTATTTCATGTCACGTTTCATCTTGAGTGCAATTTGTGTATCTTGGAAACAACATTTTAAGTCATGTTAAGCTAATCATGTCTAGAATGCTCCTGATGTATTCACTATGATTGTCTAAGCATCTCCAATTGTAATTTATGCGAGGTACTCCAAACATTATCACTATGATTGTTGGAATACCTCTACTCAAATACTCATGATGTAATTATTTTGATTGTCAGGGTATCACTAGATACTTTTGATGTAATCATTATGATTGTTAGTGTATCTTATTTAAAATACACATGATGTAATCGTTCTGATTGTCAGAGTCTCACTAGGTAGTCTTGATGTAATCATTTTGATTGTTAGAGTATCTCATTTTAAAATACTTGTGGTGTAATCATTCTGATTGTTTGAGTATCTCTCACAGAATATGTTGGGTGGAATCATTCGGATTATTCACTATTCCTGACAAAAGCACTGGCAAAATCATTTTAATTTTCAGAATTCATTTTATGTTCATGTTATATTCAAATTCACATTAATGTCAAGTCTCAAGTTCATGTTCATGCTATGTCAAGTCTCAGTTTCAAGCTCATGTCATGTCAAGTTTCAAGTTCAGTTTACGTTTCAATTCAAGTTATGTCAGCTCATGTCATGTTATGTCAAGTAATATTATGCTTATTATTTCACACCATGTTATGTTAAGTTATGTTATGCTTATTATTGACTTTGATTGTGCATTCATGCCTTTACTACCATTCATGCATCATTACCTATGTGAGAGTTTACTATTAACTTGCTAATATTTGTAATAATCTCACCGTGGTAGTCCCAACCACTATCCCCCCAAATGATAGGCGATGTGTTAGGACCAGAGCAGGGAGCGGCACTGGCAGATTGGAGGAGGTTGACTAGATGCTGCATATGCGACGTGGAGCTTATAGCCTCCATAGTTAGGTTTGTGGACAGTATTCTAGCATCATTAGTCGAGTTATGCAAGTTACGCGATGAACTAGCCCAATAGTATATTTTGGTAATCTAATTATGGAGCTCAGTCTCTGTTGTTTTAATATTACAGCCTTTAGAGACCCGTACTAAAATCATAGATGTTTATTTTGTTAAGTATGCATGGATTATGTTTTAACTATTTAGGATATTTTAAGTTTGGTGCATAATATTGCTAAAAAAAATAAAAATAAAAATATCTCCTGTGAATATTGGATAATGCTGGATGTATGTTAGAAACATTGTATCTTATATGTTATGAATGAGGGCAAGTAACCTTGTGTTGCATATCCCAATGCTTCATATGTCAGTTCGATCCGAAGCGGAATCTGGGATGTCATATCCTTTTTCTTAAAGCCATAGACCCATAACTTCGGGTCTGGGTACATGCACTTACTGCTGTTGTTGATGTCTAAGCACGCCAATCAGCAGAAGTATTGCTTTAGCTAATCCTCCATCCATTAGGGGATTTTAATTTTCTTGATTGATATCTCCACTAGGGTTCTGAGGTATCCTACTGCATGTCATGTGTCACTTCCTGAAACATACGGGCACACATATCAAAACCACGTACTAGCTCTTATACTTCAAGAAACTCAAGCCCAACAAAGACTAAAATTTCAAAGCTAATATTTGGTGCAATTTATAACGATATGTGGATTTATAACCCATAGACGTATTGCTCTGATACCACATGTAATGCCCCCAAAATCTGCTTGGAATTAGATAGACATCTAAAGTGTCGAAACATGCAACACAAGATTACCTGCCTCCATTCATGACATATAAGATACAATATTCTTAACATGCCTCTAGTATTATACAATATTTGTAACAAATAAATTTTTTCTCAAGCAATACTATGCACAAAACTGATATTATCCCAAATACTTAAAAATATAATCCATATATATTGAAATCCTAAGCATCCATGATTATAGCACGAGTCTAAAATAACTATAATCATAAGAGTACTAGAGATTGAGTTTCTTAAATAGAAGTAGTAACTAAAGGAACTATTAGGCTATCGATCGTATCATGGCATTATGTGTAACAAGCAATATTTCATAACATGTCATGAAGTGTAATAGACAAAATTTCATAACATTGAATAATATGTAACAGTAAATATTACATGACATGATATACTTGTAATAGGTGGCATAATATAACGTGATATACTTGCAACAGATAGCAATATATTGTATAACAAATAAGAATTTTGTGACGGAATAAATTATGTGTAATGAAGTGGCATGGCATGGAATATAAGATAATGTACATACATAAACTGTAATTTCCTTACCCATCACATTAAACTAATAGTAAGTTAAGAGTTAACTTATCTCTATCGGTACGTTTTACGAGAAATCAAGCGCGAACACGAGAAATTATAAGTAATGATTCTAAAAGTTAGAAATTTCATTACTAACAATTAGAAACATGAAAAAATTCTAACTTAGTGTAAAATTATCATTTTATCCACTACATGTAAAAAAATGACTATTTTACCCCTGACTTTAGGATTTCACATCCTAATTCTAAAAATTATCAAAATTTACATTCCTCATATAAATTTTGTCATTAACTCAAATATCAACTTAGAAAAATTTTAAACTAAACACAACTATGGAAAACCTCATAGGGCCGAAACATCTATAGGCCATATCTCTTGATTTTTGTTGCAATTTCTTCCAACTTTAAAACTCATGATCAAATCAAAATTTTGTGATAAAGATCTTCGTATCCTAAGTTTAAAAATATACTTAAAACTTCTAACAAAAATACATGAATCATCAATACAAAATTTTTTAGTAAAAAAATCCAAACTTTCTAACTAAACATGCAAACCCTTGAATCACAAAATTTGACCTATTTCAAAGCATCACCAAGGACTCCAAAAGTCCAAATATTTCTTCTAATATTATCATAACACTTCATAAGAAAAATCATGCTTTGAATCACATAAAATGCGACTCCCCCAGATTTTCGCTTGGGATCGGACGGACATCTGAAGTATCGGTACATGCAATATAGGGTTACCTACCCGTTCATGACATATAAGATGTAATGTTCCTAACATACATCTAGCATTATGCATTATTCGCAGTGGATAGTTTTTTTCTTGACCAATACTATGCACTAAATTGATAATATCCCAAATAATTAAAACATAATCCATACATACTTAACAAAATGTGTAACAGCCCGCTAGAAATTCAATGGTAGAATTTCTATTGACTTTAGAAACCTCGTAAAAACCCCATAAGTTTTCACGAATCAATCTATCGCACAGGTTTTAGTCTATCAACATAATCAATGTTATCACTTACTATGGTGTCAGAAATGCGATTTTAATTCTTTGAGATAGTTAGAAGTGTCAGAATACGTTATAGTCTATACCACTAGACTCAATAGAATATTTAGGATTTTATGGCCCAATAACCCATTTTCATAATTTCGGACGAAACGGTTGTTCGAAACTGTAAATTTATTTATAGTGGCACTTCAAGGTTGAGTTTTGGTAAACAGTTTTCACCGTAGGTTAATATGAATATTTAGAATTTTTTATTAATAAGTTTATTAAGTTTTTTTTTGGAGTGAATAGTAACCTCGATAAGCGTACTAAGTGCAGTGTTTTCAAAATCACAGTGTAGAATGTCCAAATTAGGTTAGAGAAGTTTTATTTGGACAGTTGGCAAAATCTTAGCCACACATAGTGAATAGTATTAGATACTTAGCACAAAGAGGAACCATTATATGGATTTGTGAAGGAAATCAAGGTGTGAGATCATGCCACCTAAGCAAAACCTTTTTCATCTGATCAACCAAATTGAGCCAGATCAAAGAGGGTTTCAACCCTAGTGAAATCCTAAATGGTTGGAATCCAATTGAAACCCCAAAAGCTTGGTTGAAACTCAAACCCTAAATGGTTTCCCCAAACCCTAAATTGGCCTTCAAACCCTTTTCGATCCAATTTCTAGCATTGTATTTAATCACTTGATTAAATCACTTCCACATGCTATTAATTTCTCAAATTCTTGTTATGAAATCATTATCAAGCCTTTTAAACCTTGAAAATTTGTTTGGGCCAAGAAAAATTGGATTTGGACTTGATAGCATCTCAAACCCTAACCAAACCCGGTTTAAACCCCAAATTGAAGGCCACTTGGTTGGGGCCCACCAAGGCCCACGAATTTGGCCACCTTGGCAAGGCTTCTTGGAGAAGTTTCCTCCCTCACATGGCAGAGCATTCACTGCCCTTGGCTGCACCCAATAGTGCCTTGATGAGATAGAGAAACCCACACCATCAACCTCCACACCTCATAGCTACTGCAGGTAGTCCTTTGCCCCCCACTGTTCTTCACTTTATGTCACATAGTCACCTCCAATCAAGGGTCATTAAGGTCCATATCTTCCCCCTACAGAAGGCTTGAGTCATGCAAGACACACTTACTTCACTTTAATCACTTCTTCACCCCGTTCTTAGAGAGAAACCCAAAAGAGCTCTCTCGGGCAGATTTCTAGGTCTTTTTGCGTGGAGCTTTTAGACCCTTTGTAACTATTTTTACATGATGACTCCTTCATAAAAGTTGTTCCTACTTGAGTCTAGTTTCCGTAGATATATTATTTGTATCATTACATGGTCATTTTGTTGGTCAAAAGTATTTTTAACCATGGAAAGGTCATTCTGGACGAGAATCTGGAGAGTATGTTATGTTTTGGAGTTTTTGACCAAGCTAATGGACATATCTTGGTCCGAAAATTTTATGGAGTGTTTTTAGCATGTGTTTAAGAGTTTTAATTGAGGTTTTGTTGCATGACTAAAGCTTTTGATGATAGATTTGCTTAGAAAACTTGAAAACTGGAAGTGGCAAAACAGTTTTTATTTGGAGAAAGTTTGAATATTTCGAGATTTGATCTTACTCTAAAGTCTTTGATATTTTTATATGATGATCCTAAGTCTCTTTTTTTCATGTTAGGATATTATTTTGAAGATATTTAGTATTAGTTTCAAAGATATGATTTTTCTATGCAAGAGAATTCCGGTTAGGCCTAAGATTTGATGTGTTTGGGTTAGATCTATGTTTTATCGATTTTTAGCCATGTGATTTCAAGTTTGATGGTTGGATCCTATTTAAGACACATTCTTAAACCATGTAATGCTTTATTTCGAAGATCTCACATTATTAAGCTATTGATCAAGAGATTTATCAAAACTAGTTGAGGAAAAAGTTTCTGTTTTTGGACTAAGTGTAAAACCAAAAACTCCAAGTATTATTTTGTGATTTTGATAACTTTAGTTTGATGATTTAAAGCATGGTTGATCTTAAGATGATATGAATATGTTGGAAGTAAGATTTTATTTTTTGGAATTCTTGGAGATGTTTTGATTTAGGGTCAAAACTTGTGATTAAGTGTTTAGATCTTTTTACAAAAAGTTTGGTGTTGATTATAAGCTTTTTCTAAATGGATGTTTTAAGTATGGTTTTAAACTTAGGATTGGAAGATGTTTGTTGCAAAAGTTTAGTTTAAGCATGAGTTTTGAAGTTGGAAGGATTTGCAACAAAAATCAAGAGAAATGTCCTATGAATGTTTCGGCCATAGTGTGTTTTCTATAGTTGTGTTGTGTTTTAATTTTTTTCTAAGTTGATATTTGAGTTGAAGACAAAATTTGCATGTGGAATGTAAATTTTGAAAGTTTTTGGAGTTAGGATGTGAAATCCTTAAGTTAGCTTGTTTTTATGTTTCTAATTGTTAGTAATTAAATTTCTAACTTTTAGAATACTTTCTTACAGTTCCTCGTGTTTTGCGCTTTATTCTCGTAGAACGCGACGAGCGAGGTAAGTTAACTTTTAACTTACTATCAGTTTTTTTGTGTATGTGTAATGTGTAAGGGAAACTATATTTTATGTTTGTATGCTGTTATATATGCCATGCGATGTTATCCCATGTTTATCTGTTACATGATTTATTCTTTTATGAATATTTATCTGTTACACAATATTTTCTGTCATACAATGTTGTATGTTATAAGTATGCCATATGTTACATGTATGCCATGGAATGTTTATGTTTAAATCATATTGTGCCATCTACAAGTATACGCCATGTTAGAAAAATTCATGATATTAAACAATATCTCATGCATTAAGAAAGATAAGATATTTCAGAGTGACACGGACCTAAGCGTGTTCACCATAAGTTATGTTAAGGATGACACGGACCTAAGTGTGTTCATCACAAGATCACAAGTTATGTTAAGGATGACACAGACCTAAGCGTGTTCATCACAAGATATGTTAAGGATGACACGGACCTAAGCGTGTTCATCACAATATATGTTAAGGATGACACGGACCTAAGCGTGTTCATCACAAGTTATGTTAAGGGTGACACGGATCTAAGCGTGTTCATCACAAGATATGTTAAGGATGACACGGACCTAAGCGTATTCATCACAAGTTATGTTAAGGATGACACGGACCTAAGCGTGTTCATCACAAGTTATGTTAAGGGTGACACGGATCTAAGCGTGTTCACCACAAGTTATGTTATGCGGTGCCACGGACTCAAGCGTGGTTCACCTTATGTAAAGTTCCTATAGATCTCAGATCACGTTTAAGTTAAGTTATTCATGTCAATCACGACCCTAAATGCTAGATGGGGTAATATCCTAGTGGAACTCCTTTGTTCACGCTGGAGTGTCTAAATAGGTGTGAAATTCCCTGGGTTGACGAAGTACAGTCAACAGGTTGCGAAAGGGCCTAAGTAACTGGTCACCGAGCGCGCCAGGCACTAACGCCGATGGTGCCATATTTTATTTTACGTGTATTCATGGGGCCACAACAACTGTGGAGCATGAAGTATGGGGCCACAACAACTGTGGAGCATACACTACGTGAGACACAGCAATTGTGACACGTAGAATACGTGGGGCCACAACAACTGTGGAGTACGTATTAACGCACTCACAGCTGGTCTAGATACCTGTGTTGTGATGCGGTAATCGGCAGGGACACACGGCTCTAGGGGACCCGTGTAGCACCCATATGGTCACGTTATTAATCAAAACAATTGAATAAGATTCCAAGTTCATGTCAAGAAGTTAAGAATAAGTAATCATGGTTAACCCCATGAGATAAGAATAAGTTTCAGATCAAGTCCACGTTAAGTCAAGTTTCAGATCAAGTTCATGTTATGTTATGTTATGCTCACGTACAAGTTATGTTCATGTTCACGTTAAGTTTCAAGTTCATTTCATATCATGTTATGTTCATGTTTATGATATGTTCAAGCTCACGTTCATGTTATGTTATGTTCATGTTCATGTTATGTTTCAAGTTCATGTTTCTGTCATGTTATGTTCAGTACATGTTATTTTCAAGTTCACGTTCATGTTATGTTATGTTCACTTCACATTATGTCTCAAGTTCACATTTATGTCATGTTATGCTCAGGTTTATGTTAAGTTCAAGTTCATATTTATGTTATGCATGTTCACGTTCATGCTATGTTTCAAGTCCATGTTATGTTTCAAGTTTCACGTTCATGTTATGTTGCTAGTCCATGTTAGGTTTTAAGCTCAAGTTCATGTCATGTTAAGTCAAGTTCAGTTCACATTTAAGTTCAAGTTATGTCATGCTATATGTCAAGTTATGCTATGCTTATTTACGACTTTATTTATGCATTTATGCTTTTACTGCCATGCATGCATCTTTAACCTGTGTGGGAGTTTTCTGTTAACTTACTGAGATTTGTAATCAAATCTCACCGTGGTAGTCCCAACTACCATTCCCCCCGAATGGTAGGCGATGTGTCAGTATCAGTGCAGGGAGCGAACATTGGTAGACTGAAGGAGGTTGACTAGACACCGCAGACACGACATGGAGCTTACAACTTCCATAGTTAGTTTTTGGATAGTTTTCTGGCCTCGTTAGTCGAGTTACACGAGTTACTTGACAAACTTCCTCAATAGTGTATTTTGGTAATGTAAATATGGAGTTTGGTCTCCCATGTTTTTGAGGTTATAGTGTTCTAAGACTCATACTGAAATCGTGAATGTTTATTTTGTTAAGTATGCTTAGATTACAGTTAAACTATTTGAGATATTATAAGTTTGGTGCATAGTATTGCTCAAGAAAAAAAAAATTATCCGCTGCGAATATTGCATAATGCTAAATGCATGTTAAGAACATTGCATCTTATATGTCATGAACGGAGGCAAGTAACCATGTGTTGCATGTCCTGACACTTCAGATGTCCGTTCAATCCCAAACGGAATTTGAGGGCGTCACAAAATGAATATCCATAATTATAATATAGGTCTCAAAAGACTGTAATCTCAAAACATTGGAGGTCGGGCTCTATATTTATATTACCAAAATAAACTATTAGGCTAGTTCATCGAGTAACTCGTGTAACTCAACTGATGATGCCAAAATACTATCCAAAAATCTAATTACATAGGCCATAAACTTCGCGACATGCTTGCAGTATCTAGTCAACTTCCTATATTCTGCTAATGTCCGCTCCCTACTCTGGTCCTGAAACATTGCTTATCATTCAAGAGGAATGATAGATGAGACTACCACAGTGATATTTGATTACAAATCTCAGCAAGTTTACAGGAAATTTCCACACAGGTTATTAATGCATGCATGACAATAAAAGCATGAATGTATAATCAAAGTCATAAGTAACCATAGCATAACTTGACATATAGCATGTCATAACTGACATAACTGGAACTGATACATGAATTGAACTTGACTTGACATAACATGAACGTGAACTTAAAACTTAACATGGACTAGCAACATAGCATGAACGTGAACTTGAAATATAACATGGATTTGAAACATAGCATGAATATAAACATACATAACATGAACATGAATTTGAACATAATATGACATAAACGTGAACTTGAAATATAATGTGAACATAAACATAACATAACATGAAAGTAAACTTGAACATAACATGAACGTGAATATAATATGACATGAACATAAACGTGAATATAACATAACATGAAAGTGAACTTGAACATAACATGAACATTAACATATCATGGCATAAACGTGAACTTGAAACATAACTGAACATGAACATTATATAACATAAACGTAAACTTGACATAACATGATATGAACGTAAACTTGAAACATAATGTGAACGTGAACATATCATAACATAAATCTAAACTTAAACTTAACTTGACATGAACTTCAACTTAACATAACAGTAGATTATGTAGTACCAAGCAGTGTGTATCATCCTTCTGTAGTACGGCAAATTGTACTCCTTCATCATAGTACTCGGCATGGCATAGCGTTGACCATAATATAACTTAATTGATTTATCCATCTATAGTATGTCATATTATACTCCTTCACCTTAGTACTCGGCTAGCCTTAACTCAATAACAGACAACATATATGATCATTGACCATAGTATAAATTAAATGATAACTAAAACTTAACTGTTCTTAAAATACACAACTGTATTTGAGATAAAACATGACTGAAATATGAAAGGACAGAAGTCCTGATGTAACATAACATGACTTGAATGTAACTCAAGAGATATAACTTGAGATAGAAAGATTTCATAACATGTAACAAACAACATACTTAACATGACATTTTTGCAATGTATAGCAATACGTGACAGAATATCTTGTATCAGATGAATAATTTGTGATAGAATAAATTTTATGTAACAGATGAATATGTAATAATTAGGCATGGCACATATGATAAGATACAAAAATACATTGTGTAAGAAGGACTTTGCCAAGTCCCTGTGTCTTTTATTATTATATGTTATTTAGAAGAGGTCTCTTGATCTTTTAGGCTGAGAGATGAATAAGTTATGTGTTGGAAGAAAAGCCTTAGTAGGTATTATTCTTGGACCTTGAGGATCTTAGATTAGAAGGCTTTGAGGAAGAGAGAAAAAGAGAAGCCCAATAAGGCTATGTGGAATTCGGCCAACAAGGAAAGCATTAAGGTTGGAAGGCCCAAAATGTTTCTCAAGGCTTGTAGTAGGTGCCACATGGCATTAACAGACTTTTTGGTCTTTTCAAGCAAGGAACCTAGGAAGAAGGCTTGGTGAGACACTTGTCTTGCTTGCATGAGCTTCAAGAAGGCTTGATGGAGAGTGATGTCACTCGAACTAGGGCTTACATGCCCCTTTCGTAAGGCTAGGCTAGATGTTGCCACTTGTCACACATGTGTAGATTAAGAAGGAAAACTTTTTAGGGTTCGAAAGAGATCTTGTTGGGGAAAGGAAGAGACTTGTTCTAGAAGAATTTGGAAAAGCAAAAGCGAGAGAGAGAGAGAGAGCGAGAGAGAGAGAGAGAGAGAGAGAGAGAGAGGCCAATTGTTTTTGCATGGGAAAATGCAAGAGATTTATCTTGGGAAGGCAAAGGATCATCTAGGATCTGACCTACCATGTATACAAGTTTGCCACACCACGTGTTCACGATAAATTTAGAAAATAAAATAACGAGAGTAAAAAAACTAAAATCCAAAATATGAAAAAATATGACATAAAAAGTAGAAAATAGACAACTAATAAGAAAAAAATAGTATTA
Source organism: Carya cathayensis (assembly GCA_011037825.1). Taxonomy (NCBI): domain Eukaryota; kingdom Viridiplantae; phylum Streptophyta; class Magnoliopsida; order Fagales; family Juglandaceae; genus Carya; species Carya cathayensis. The sequence goes on along the minus strand of QGSO01000271.1, from coordinate 631,386 downwards.
TAAAAAGTAAAAGAAATTTGAAAAAATAAAATATAAAAATGAAAAAAAAAGTTTAAAAATAAATTGATTTAGGGTAACAATACTTTTATATCTTTTTTATTACCGTTTTACTATTTATTTATTTTTTACTATTTGAATCTGAGTTTAAAATTTTAAAACATGACCTTCTTGTATAATCTAAAAGAAAATAAATTTAATCAAATAATATAATCATATAATTTAATTAATAATAAATTCAATTTTACAAAAATTGAAATTATTTTACTGTTTGAGTCAATTTTATAAAATTGGATTTATTTTTAAATAAATTATATGATTATATTGGTTTGATTGAATTTATTTTCTTTTAAATTATACAAGAAGGTCATATTCTGATACTTTTATAATCTAGATTCAAAGAGCAAAAGATAAAAAAGTTATACACTTGCAGTGGGTCCCTCCCAACTTCTATGAATTGTAATTTTAAAATTTATACTCTTAATCAATTTATGTGGAGTGAAGGTGTATAGTATAAAGATATTTAAATAAAATTATTCTTTTAAGAAATAAAGAAATTGTAACTCTTCTTAAGTCAATTTTGCTACTGGCACTCAGCATTTGAAGTTTAAAAAAATAAATCATATTCAGTAAAAATACTCGAGCCTAAAAACCTCAACATTTGAGCAAAACTCTTCCACATAGGTGAGCAAAATTCTCAACTTCAAGAGAACAATAGCTTTTTTTTCGGTGCATGTTTGAAATTACAGTGATAAATACAACTTATAATTTTGGGATTTATAACTTATAACTTAAACAACAAACTCTACTATTAAAAAGTCATTTATTATTTGGTAACCACGTCTCTAAAGTACTTTTAAAATTAGTTATATTAATTTTTTTAAAATATACAGTTATAGGAGCTTTTCAATAAAAGTTTCAATTTAGTGCTTTTTAAAAAAGTAAATTATCAATTTTTTAGGTGATTAAAACACTTTTTATAAATTTACCAAACATATCATTTTTTCTTTAAAATAGCTTTTATATAATTAAAAGTACTTTTTAAGCTTTCAAACTCAATCTCAAACATGCTCTCAGTAATAATATGGGTATAACCATTTTCTAACTCTTTTTATAACTTTATTTTACATAAAGGATATTTAGTAAAATGGGTATAAGAGTCATCATTTTACAAAAATATCCTCTATGTAAAACAATATTGTAAAAATTAAAAAAAAAATTGTAAAATTTGGTTGTATCAATATTATTTTTCCAAAGTATATGTGCAACAAAGGCGTGTGGCTAAAAAGCACCTCAGAAAAATCCGGAAAAAAGAAGAAGAAAGAATAGGCTCGTCCACGTCTCTGCTAAATTGACGTAACTCGAGGCTTTTGCATATTATCCTCTCTGTACAGCAATCGCCTCTTGTTTGAACCAAATCCTTGATACTGATATATAATGCTGTACAGACACTGCCTAAGGCGCATTGCGTCGAATGTCTCTAAAAATGTCATATCTGTTACCCTTGATTTTGCACCAGCAAACCGTTGGTACTCCTCAAACACAGAAGACAAACACCAATTCTGAAACTTTCTCAGGCAACCAACTAGACAACCAGTCCGATGCTACAAGACAAGGAAAAAAACAAAAAAAAATCAGTGGATCTTGTACATAAGTGGCTATCAGCAGCAAACAGTTTGAAAATATGACACTAAAAATAGAATGTGAAGTATACCTTCCCACGCTTGCAATGAATCAAAACTGGATGATTTCTCACATCTGGAAAGACCCAAAAAAGAGAGGTAAGAAATTCGAAGCTAGAGGATCTAACTAAATTAAACCAAAGTTTATTGAAAATTTAATCTTACCAACTAAAACTTTCAAAGCTTCCATGATGGTATCCTTCGGAATGGATACACAAGTCTCCTGCAAAATGCAAATAGTGTCAGGAAAACAGTGAAAGAAAAAAAAAACATGACTGAAATCAAATGCAGATTATATTAAACGATTGTAAAATGAGTTGTAAAATAGTCAATATATGGTTATAAAAGCAAAAAATTCCGAATATTTAAATAAAGGAAACTGATACAATTTGCCCCCATCAATTTGACCATTCCAAATCATAATTTTCACTACTTAATGGAGTTGGCTTTTTACAAACAAATAAATAGCAAGAACGAATAATTATTTCCACCATTTTATTTTATTCTTTTGAGGATTAAATTAATTAATATCGATAAAGAGAACAATATGATATAAAATCCCTTAAAAAAAATGGTAAAACTGCTATCTAACGTGAAATACCAACAACAGAGATACACAATCTTGAAAATTAAACAAATGGCCAAGCATAGAGTCTTCTGAAGCATTGCCATAATTTCGTACATACATTAACATGCAGAATGAATTCGTTCGAGTTAAACACATAATGAACGAGGAAAGTTCAGAGTTTCTACCGTCTTCCCCTCGATTCCAAACTGAAAAAGCCGAATATTACGAGAGCGAAGAAACTCCAAGTTTTCTTGCGGATAGGGTTCGGGACACAAATATCTGCACCAAATCGTAATAAGACACATCGCAGAAAAAGAAAAGAAAATACAAGGCATCGTAACGCGAGTGTTTCTGAAGAAATATCAAATGGAAAAATTAATTTTTCTTTCAAGAAAACAAGCTCCTCCAAATACTTATGCCTGGTACAATAATTTCTCGAAATAAATGCCAAGCGAGACAAGACAAAAGCAATTCAATATATTTCACATTCTTCTTCTCTTCATTCCCTCAAAAGTTTTCGCGGGGACAAAACCGAACAGAGTCCACAATAACTATTTGTAAAAACTCTTCAAACTAAGACCCGATATATAAGTACGGAAAGAGAAGCTGTGTTCTTCGTGAAATACGTAAAGCGGAAAAAGAAGGATATACATGATGGATCGGAGATTAAGCGACTCGAGGAAGGCGAAATTGGAGGGTTGAGGGAATCCGGATCTGAAAATGCTATCCTCGACCATGGAGAAATTGGAGGGAGGGATCAAGAGGGCTTCATTCTCTTGGTCTTGCAATATAATGAGTCCCATCGCTCCGGATGTAAATGCACGCTCAAGATGAAGCAGCAGAAGCAGAAGAAACAGAGGAGGAAGGAGAGGATTTCATGGCTTTAAAGGAGGAGGAGGAGGAGATGAAAACGACGCCGGTTTGTAGGAGTTAGGAATTGGGATTCCGTTTCACATTCTGATTCAAATTCTGGGTGCTCATCGCAAGCCCCTCTCTATCGGCGTTATTAATGTCAATACGTGTCTCCGAACTCACAGAAAGAGAGGGAGAGAGAATCATAGTTGGCGCTTCGTTGAAAATACTGCGGGAAAAAAATAAATAAAACTTCCGTTTATTAGATTTTTTCTTTTATTTTTTTTTAAATGGCTTTATTTTAACAATTAACTTTATTTTACATAAAAAAATAAAATTTTTTTAATAAGTAATCATTTTATTATTTCTTAAATAATTATAAATTTATTTATTTTATTGGATTAATCCAAATAGGCATGCTTTAATTAGAATTCCAGTTTGACCAAATGTTTGTTGGCTTCCAAGATTTATTTGCTGTTATTTGCTGACTTGGGAAAGCTTTATCTTGACCTATCTAGTCTTTTGAAGAGGGTAGAGTCTTCTTGGAAGTTGGAAACTTTTTTTCTTTTTTTAAATTGGAAACTTTTTATTTTAATTTTCTTTTTCTATATTTCTTTTGTTTTCTTGAATATAAGAGTGAGGCCGCCCACGAGGATGGCTGCTCATCATAGATCTCGGAACCTTTCATTGGACCACAAAACTGACAACTGTTTTGTTTTATCTGTTTTTAGGTAAATAAAGTTAATTGTTGGGTTATAATTTTTTTAATTCTTACACAAAAGGTAATAAATAATTTAATTTTTTTAAATCTCAATTTAATTTTTTCAAATCTCAAATTAATAATAATATTTTATTTAACTTTCATCTTTCATATAAAATCATCTCGTATCATCTTATCTTTGAATCCAAACTTAGGAGATATGAACAAATATATGATAAATGCTCTAATTACAAATTTTAAATAGACAAATATAATGTAGACTATTTGTAAAAAGGTTAATTCCATTTTTAAAAAAATTATATTTTTTTAAAGTGTAATTCATTTTTTTTTATATATAAAGATTGCACGAAATAAGAAATGTAATAAAACATGAGATATTAATAATGTTCCAATAAGAGATGTAATAAAAAATTAGACATCAATAATAGACAAATTCTTATTTACTCCCTCTTCCGGCCCCTAAAGGAATGTCTAACCATTACAAAAATCTACCCAAATCTTGTTATTTCCATTCTACATTATTTCTAAGTTCTAACATATTAATTTCTCCATAATCAGTTGATACTTCTTGAAAACATCACGCAAATTACGTACTTAGAATATAAGAGTAATTTTATGCCAATTTTCTCTCTCTATTTCCTTTCCTTTTTTTTCTTTCATTTTTTTTTTTAAAAAAAAAGCAAGTCATAGCTTGTAGTTTTATTCATGAGAATCAATGGACTACTCATTACAAGCTTTATCCCTCGTAACTAAGTTATAAATTTGACTAAGACCTTCCTCAATCCATACAATCTCATCTGCCAATTTAGTTGCTAACTTGGCAAGCGAATGAGCTACAATGTTTCCCTCTCTATAAGTAAAGTTGAGACTCCAGCTTGGCCTTTCACAGAGCGTTCTTCTTGCATCTTCAATCAGAACCCCATACTCTTTGCAGATTTCTTCACAACTAATAGCTGGTTTAACTATTACTTGAGCATCTCCTTCTAGAACCACTTGAGGCAGTCCCAACCCTATGCATAGGATCATAGCTCTTTTGATGGCACAAGCTTCAGCAACAATTGGCTTCAGTATCTGATTAAAGCTTGAAGATAGAGAAGCTAGAATATCTCCTTCCGAATTTCTAATTATAACCCCTATTCCCACCTTCTTGTTCTTGTTATCTACAACAACATTTCAATTGGCTTTAACACATGTTCCATCTGGCTTCTTCCATTTAATTTGTTATCTCACTGCAATACTTGGTTGATGATCAATCAACATATAGTTCTGGACTGATTTGAACTTCTTGTCAATTTTGTTTTGCAACCTCTTTTTTTTCCCTTCTTTCTTGATAAGTAACTTATAAATGGTTCAAGTTTAAATTTGGTAAGATCGGAATTGCTACCAGTCAAATCTTCTTCTCCCCTCAAAATTATAATTATTTTTAATTTAACAAATTAGATTTCAACAAAAGCCAAATACAATTCGATCCTCACAAACAATTCAACAAAAGTTTCAACAAAAGCCCTTCTATTGTGCCGCCTAGTTGTTACTAAAGGCCTATTTGGAACTACGGTAAGAATATTAAAAAGTGTTTAAATAGTATTAAAAGATTTGTAATTAAAAAATTAGGTTGTTTGAATGTTTCATATTAAAGTACTTTTAATCTCAAATAAGCTAAAAAGTAAGTTTAAGGATTTTGATGATTTTTCTTAAATGTGCTTTTTTGAATAATTTAGAATGTAATTCGAATTTTAAAAAAGCTGTTAATGGACAAAAACATCCATATAACTTTAAAATAATTACAATTCTCAAACTTTCAAAAATATGATCATAATCTTTAAAAATTTAAATAATCGTCATTTCTTTCTCATAAAACACTTTTTTAATATTATTTCCAAATAAATATAACATGTTTAAAAGTGCTTTAAACATATTGTTATCAAACAGTAAATAACTTTTTAATAGTAGAACTTATTACTAAAGTTATAAGCTATAAGTTCTAGGGGTATAAGCTATATTTTTCACCGTAATCCCAAACATGCACTAACTTACCATTAGGCGTACATCTAGGGACAAACTAGCATTTTCCTTAAACAAAATCAAAACTATTTTTGTGACAGCCCCAGATTCTGCTATTTTTGTGACAACCCCAGATTCAGCTTGGAATCGGATGAACATTTGAAGTGTCAGGATATACAACACAAGGTTACTTGCCTTCGTTCATGAAATATAAGATACAATGTTCCTAACATGCATCTAGCATTATGTAATATTCACAGCGGATAATTTTTTTTTTTTTAGCAATACTATGCACCAAACTTATAATATCCAAAATAGTTAAAACATAATCTATGCATACTTAAAAAAATAAATATGCACGATTACAGTATGGGTCTTAGAAGACTATAATCTCAAAACAACAGAGACTGAACTTCATAATTACATTACCAAAATACACTATTGAGTCAGTTTGTAAAGTAACTCGCATAACTCGATCAATAATGCTAGAATACTGCCCAAAAACTTAACCATGGAGGCTATAAGCTCTGCATCGCGTCTGCGGCATCTAGTCAACCTCCTCCAATCTGCTAGTGTCCACTCCCTGCATTGGTCCTGACACACCGCCTATCATTCGGGGGAAATGGTAGTTGGGACTACCATAATGAGATTTGATTACAAATCTCAGCAAGTTAATAGTAAACTCCGACACAGGTTAATTATGCATGCATGGTAGTAAAGGCATGAATGCACAATCAAAATTAATAATAAGTATAACATAACTTGACATAGCATGGCATGAACTAACATAACTTGAACTAAAACATGAACCAAACTTGAAACTTAACATGTCATGAGCTTGAAACTGAGACTTGACTTGCCGTGACAAAGCATGAATGTAAACTTGAGCCTTGATATTAATATGAACTTGAACATAACATTAACATGAACTTGAACATAACTTAAACGTGAAATACATGAATTTGAAATTTTGTTCAATAAACTGAACTTGAGTATGAACGTGAACATAACTGAACTTGAACTGAAACTAAATATGAACTTAATGTGAATTGAAACGTGAACTGAACGTGAACTTGAAACGTAACATGAACGTAAATTTGAACATAACATAAACGTGAACATAAACTGAAACTTAACTTAACATGAACTTGATCTGAATTCTGACAATCAAAATGATTTCGCAAGTGGTTTCGTTAGAAATGAACAATCAGAATGATTATGCCCAATGTATTCCATCAGAGATACTGAGACAATCAAGATGATTCCATCATGAGTATTTTAAATCACGTATCCCAGCAATCAAAATGATTACACTAGGAATATTTAGTAATACTCTAACAATCAAAATGATTAAATCATGAGTATTTTAAATCACGTACCCTAACAATAAAAATGATTACATCAGGAATACCTAATCATACTCTGACAATCAGAATGATTATATCACGAGTATTTTAAAATAAATACCCTAATAATCAGAATAATTATGCTAGGAGTATATGCAAAACTGAACTTGAAGGAAATTCTGACAATCAAAATGATTTCACCAAAAGTACCTCGCGTGAATTACGAATGAAGATGTTCTAACAATTATAGTGATTACATCGCGAGTATTATAGATATAACTGACTTGACATGACTTGAAAGGTTGTTCTCGAGATATACACACTGTATTTGAGGCGAAATGTGACTAGAATATGAAAGGATATAAGTCCTGACGTGACACAACATAACTTGAACATAATTCGAAAAACCTGACTTACTTGAGATAGAAACATTTCATAGCATGACATAACATGTAATAGACAATATTTTGTAACATGATATCACATGTACCAAACAACATACTTAATCTGACATACTTGCAACAGCGAATATTATATGATATAACATACATGTAACATATGGCATACTCAACATGTCACACTTATAACATATAGCAATACATGACAAAATAGATTGTGTAACAAATAAATATTTGTGATAGAATAAATCATCCATAACAAATAAACATGTAATGACGTGGCATGGCACGATATATATGGTAACTTACATATATAAAATGTAGCTCGCTTATCCATCACATATACATAGTAAACTGATAGTAAGTTAAGAGCTAACTTACCTTGATCGTCGTATTCTATGAGAATAAGGCGCGAAACACGAGGAACTGAAAATAGTGATTTTAAAAATTAGAAATTTAATCACTAACAATTATAAGCATGAAAACAAGTTAACTAAGAGTAAAATTATCATTTTACCCTCTACATGTGAGAAAATGATTATTTGACCCCTGACTTAAGGATTTCACATCCTAACTCCAAAAATTTCTAAAATTTCCATTCATAATTCCAAAATTTACATTCCTCATGTAAATTAAGAATGTAAATTTTATTCTCATGTAAATTAGGAATGTAAATTTTTTCCTAAACTCAAATATCAATTCAGAAAAATTTAAAACAAATCACAGCTATAGAAAACACACTATGGTCGAAACATCCATATGCCATTTCTCTTGATTTTTGTTGCAATTCATTCCAACTTCAAATCTCAAGTTTAAACCAAAATTTTCCAATAAAGATATTTCTATCCTAAGTTTGAAACCATACTTAAAACATCCATTTAGAAAAAACTAATCATCAACACCAAACTTTTTGTAAAAAGATCCAAACTTTTTAACAAATAGCAAACCCTTGAATCACAAGCTTTGACTCTAAATCAAAACATTTCCAAGAATTCCAAAAATCAAATCTTACTTTTAACATATTCATAACATCATCTTAAAATTAACCATGCTTTAAATCATCAAACAAAAGTCACAAAATAACACTTGAAGTTTTTGATTTTACACTTAGTCCAAAAACATAAACTTTTTTCTTAACTAGTTTTGGTCAATCTCTTGATACATGACTTAAAAAGATGAGATCTTCAAAATAAAACATTACATGATTTTAAAATGTGTCCTAAAGAAGATCCAACCATAAAACTTAAAATTACATCGCTAAAAATCAATAAAACATGGATTTAACCTAAAAACATTAAATCTTAGGCCTAACCGAAATCCTCTTGCATAAAAAAATCATATATTTGAAACTAATACTAAATATCTTCAAACTGACATCCTAACATGAAAATAAGAGATTTAGGATTTTCATATAAAAATATCAAAGCCTTTAGAATAAGATTAAACCACGAAATATTTAAACTTTCTCTAAATAAAAACTGTTTTTTCACTTCCAGTTTTTAAGTTTTTAGATCTAAGAAAATCTATAATCAAAAGCTTAGTCATGCAACAAAACCTCAATGAACACTCATAAAACATGCTAGCAACACTCCATAAAATTTTTGGACCAAGATATGTCCATTAGCTTGGTCAAAAATTTCAAAACATAACATACTTTCTAGTTTCACGCCCATAATAACCTTTCCATGGTTAAAAACACTTTTGACCAACCAAATTATGATGAAATGAGATGAATAATATATATATATAGAAACTATACTCAAAAAATACCTTTTATGAAAGAGTTATAGTGTGAAAATACCTTAAAATGATCGAGAATCGCCACACAATAAGACCCAGAAATCTGCATGAGAGAGCACTTTTGGGTTTCTCTCTAAAAATGGAGTGAAGAGGTGATGAAAATGAAAGAAATGTTTCTTGCACGACTTTAGACTTCTGAAGGGGGATATATGAGTTTGAATAACCCTTGATTGGAGGTGGCTATGTCACATAAAGTGGAGAATAGTGAAGGGCAAATGATTGGCTGTAGAAGCAATGAAGTATAGAGGTTAGTGAGGTGGATTTCTCCTTCCCATCAAGACACTATTGGGTGCAGTCAAGAGCAATGGATGGTCTGCCATGTGGGGGAGGAAGCTTTTTCAAGAAACTTTGTCAAGGTGGCCAAAGTCATGGGCGTTGGTGGGTCTCAACCAAGTGGGTTTCAATTTGGAGTTTAAATGGGGTTTGGTTAGGGTTTGGAATGCTATCAAACCCAAATCTAATTTTTCTTAACCCAATTAATTTTTCAAGGTTTAAAAAGTTAGATAATGATGTCATAACAAGAATTTGGTGAATTAATAGCATGTAAAAGTGATTTAATTAAGTGATTAAACACAATGTTAGAAATTGGATAAAAAAGAATTTGAAGGCCAACTTTAGGATTTGGGGAAACCGTTTAGGGTTTCGGTTTCAACCAAACTTTTAGAATTTCAATTGGATTCCAATCATTTAGGGTTTCACTAGGGTTGTAACCCTCTTTGATCTGACTCAATTTGGTTGATCAGATGAAAGAATAGGATTTTGTTTAGGTGGCATGATCTCACACATTGATTTCCTTCACAAATCCATTTAATGGTTCCTCTTTGTTTCAAGTGTCTAATATTATTCACCAAGTGTGGCTAAGATCTTGCCAAGTGTCCAAATAAAACTTCTCAAACCTAATTTAGACATTCCACGTTGTGATTTTAAAAACACTACGCTAGGTGTTATTATTGAGATTACTATTTTCTCTAGGAAGGTAAAAAATAAACTTTGCATTGAAAAATCTTAAATATTCATATAAACCTAACTATGCAATTTTTTTTTCTCAAAATTCTATCCCGAAGTGTCTCAAAAAAAGCAAAACGTGTTTTCGAACAAGCCTGTCATCCGAAAACTGAAAATGAGATTATTGCGCCATAAAATCCTAAATAATCAACTAAGTCAATTGACGTAGACCATAACGTATTCTGACACTTCTAACTATCGGAAATAAATAAAATCACACTTCTAGCACCATAGTAAGTGATAACACTGACTATGCTGACAGACTAAAACATATGCGATTAGTCGATTCGTGAAAACTTATGGGATTTTTCATGAGATTTCTTAAGTCTATAGAAATTTCATCATTGAATTTCTAGTGGGCTATTACAATTTTTCCAATTCAAAACATGCGAATCCTCAAATACAAAAACATTTGGTTCTTATTGCTCGACATTAACAAGTAGATAGAAGTTTCAAAATAATCAAATTATTCATAAAATGATCACACAATTTTGTTTACCAAATCAATGGAACTTTCACTCGGTATCAATTTAGAGAACAACGAATTAGTTTATTGAGAAAGTATCATTTGATGCATAGTAGGGATGAAAATGGTTCGATCTGGTCCATCATTTTCCTGGATTGGACCGACCCGAACATTCCTAGAGATTGGATGGAACCGATAGCTACCGGTTTGGTCTGGTCTAGTTGGTCCAACTTATTATTTTTTATTTTTTTTTCTTTTTATTTTTTTTAAAATTGATTAATAATTTTTTTTATTTAGAATACTAAATTAAAATTAAGTGACTTATTAATGTGGATTATGTAACTAACTCAATAAAAATATTTTATATGGTCAATGATAATAAATTAGCTGAAAATTACATTATTAATTTATATAATTCCTATATAATTAGTTAATTGGTATTATGTATTAGTTAATTGATAGAATATTAATTTGTTAAAAACATATTTAAAATTTTATATTGTTAAGGGTGATAGGTTAGATGAAAATTACATAATAAATTGTAAAATTATTATATAAATAATATGTATAACATATTTTTTATTTTTATTTTTCATTCTGTCTAGTACGGTCCGGGGCAGAAAAATTTTGGACCGCTTGTAACTAAAATAGATTCTCCGACCATAAAAAAATTCCTTAGAAGAGCTTTTCTCTCATTAATATAACTATTATTTATATATAGACTCATAATTTTAACAAGGTTATATAATGTGTGTGGGATGCTAATCCACTACAACAATTTTTTTTTTTTTTTTTTTGGAATTTTTCCTTTCAAAATTGTTCATTAATCTAAGATTACTTCTTCTTTTTTTAATTAAAAATAATTTGTGGATAGTGTTACATTCAATTATCAAATAAGTGGGTATATAGGCTTTATATGGTGACGGAACTGATCTGTTTGACGAGGATTGAAATATTGAATTATGAATTTAACTGATCAATTAATTAGAGATGAGGTTTCCCCATTGTGTTCACATTATCAGATTTTGATTCCATTACTCAACCATATTAGTTTACTTTGAAAAATATTGGTATTTTATATATATTTTTATAAAATATATATTTTTTATAAAAATATAATATGTATATAATAAGTGTTGCGTTACACACCAAACTTATATCTAATAGAAATATTATTTTCTCATATATCGATTTTATCATTAAAGTCTAATAGAACTGCAAGCTCATTGCGATTGTAACGTAGGCCAAAGCTATTCACAAACGAATTGCATATGGACATTGTGTGGCACTCCTTCATTAACCTAAATAAAGAAACCCTCGTTGTCATTGGATGACATGATATTTCTATTCTATTGTGCAATTAAAAGCTGCGATCATGTATCTTTTTTTCTTTTTATTTTCACATTAATAAAACATAATTTAAAAGGCTGGTGCTAGCACCGAAGAAGTGCATCGATTGCATTTTTATTTATTTATAATATTAAAAAAAAATATAGAAGTGCACATCGGTGCAATCTATCGGACTCTCCAGTTTTTTCCTAATAATAAAAATAGATGAAGAAGAGAAATGGAGGAAGAGAGACTTTGAGAGATACATGTGTCAAATAAGATAAATATATATCTCCATGACATTATAATAAAAATTAAATCTCTTGATTTAATAATTATGAAACGTTTGATAATTATGAAAATCAAATTGAATTCTTGATTTTATATTTTCTTTGAACAGTGAAGAAGTTAGCCAATTGCTCCTTGTCTGGGGGGTTTGGTTGGGAAAGGAAAGGGGGCAGGGGGTCTGGGGTGGGGGCAATGACAAAATAAATATGACTGGCATGGCACAATGCTGCTTCAGTTTGTGAGATCCCTTTTATGGGATCCTTTGTGTCTCAATTAGTTTTCTATTTTTATGCCGCAGTTCAGATTATTTTTATGCCACACTTCAGTTTCTACTTCAGATTATTTGAATTCATGAATGTTGAAGTGCCATAAAGGATAGTAATGGAGAGAGGGGATTTGACCATGTTTTTAAGTTTCTTTATTCTTAGCATTAACTTTTCTTGTTAATATATTGTGACACTGTCGTCGGAAAACCTTATTTTAAATCTTTTATTACTTTTTCTTTTTTAAACAGTTTCCTAAGTGTTCAAGAATGAACCTGATCAAGTTGTGTCATTTTGATCAAAATATATATGGTGCCCTTCACCCCGCTTGTGATATGACATCAGTTGAAATGCCGGGATATTGGTCACTCTGGACAAACACCCCTAGTGCATTGTAACACCAAAGTGTTTACAAATATGCAATACAATAGTGTGCAGTTAATTTATAATAAAAAAATATAAACATGACATTTATTAATTCTAAGGACAAGTTTGGAAAGTGAGTATTGTGAAAACGATGACAATAAATTGAAAATAAAGAATATGAAAGAGAAAACAATCACACACGATACACAGATATACGTGGTTCGGTAAATTGCCTACGTCCACGGGAGCTGCAGAGGATTTTATTGCTTGAGGAATCACACTACAATGGAGGGGCAAAATACTGTTCACCAACAGTGTTGTACCGTTGTGATGACCCGCTTTTATGTGTATTTTCACTGAAGAAATATTTTAATTTAATTAAAATATTTTATAGTGCTTTTATTTTAAATTATCGAGTTTTAAATGGATTTTATTGGCTGTTGAATTTAAATCGTGATTTAATTTATTTTGGCTTGTTTTTGGCTTAAAAATTTAAATAGTTGGTTTTTACTAGTTATTTATTTTATTTCAGCTTAGTGATGTGTTTAAAATGTTTTCTTGGGTTTTATTGCTTTAAAAGTTCTTTTTTNATCATAGTTGGCGCTTCGTTGAAAATACTGCGGGAAAAAAATAAATAAAACTTCCGTTTATTAGATTTTTTCTTTTATTTTTTTTTAAATGGCTTTATTTTAACAATTAACTTTATTTTACATAAAAAAATAAAATTTTTTTTATAAGTAATCATTTTATTATTTCTTAAATAATTATAAATTTATTTATTTTATTGGATTAATCCAAATAGGCATGCTTTAATTAGAATTCCAGTTTGACCAAATGTTTGTTGGCTTCCAAGATTTATTTGCTGACTTGGGAAAGCTTTATCTTGACCTATCTAGTCTTCTGAAGAGGGTAGAGTCTTCTTGGAAGTTGGAAACTTTTTTTTTTTTTTTTTTAAATTGGAAACTTTTTATTTTAATTTTCTTTTTCTATATTTCTTTTGTTTTCTTGAATACAAGAGTGAGGCCGCCCACGAGGATGGCTGCTCTTCATAGATCTCGGAACCTTTCATTGGACCACAAAACTGACAACTGTTTTGTTTTATCTGTTTTTAGGTAAATAAAGTTAATTGTTGGGTTGTGATTAGCCTCATTTGGATTCAATATCATGTCATGTCATGGTTATAATGTTTTTAAATTTTTATATAAAATATAATAAATAATTTAATTTTTTCAAATTTTAATTCAATTTTTTTAAATCTTAAAATAATAATAATGTTTTATTTAACTTTCATCTTTCATATAAAACCATCTCATATCATCTTATCTCTAAATTCAAACTTAGGAGATATGAACAAATATCTGATAAATGCTTTAATTAAAAATTTTAAATAGACAAATATAGTGTAGACTATTTGTAAAAAGGTTAATTCCATTTTTAAAAAAAAATTATATTTTTTTAAAGTGTAATTCATTTTTTTTATATATAAAGATTGCACGAAATAAGAAATGTAATAAAACATGAGATATTAATAATGTTCCAATAAGAGATGTAATAAAAAATTAGACATCAATAATAGACAAATTCTTATTTACTCCCTCTTCCGGCCCCTAAAGGAATGTCTAACCTTTACAAAAATCTACCTAAATCTTGTTATTTACATTCTACATTATTTCTAAGTTCTAACATATTAATTCTCCATAATCAGTTGATACTTCTTGAAAACATCATGAAAATTACGCACATCAAGCGAATAGCTACAATGTTTCCCTCTCTGTAAGTAAAGTTGAGACTCCAGCTTGACCTTTCACAGAGCGTTCTTCTTGCATCTTTAATCAGAACTCCATACTCTTGGTAGATTTCTTCACAACTAGGGCTGGGTAAAAAATCCGGCCCGGTCCGGAATAACCGGGTTTCGGTTGCTGGCACCGGCCTTAAAAAACCCGATCTAGTGACCGGTTTTTAAAACTCGGGTGTTCCCGGGTCGGGTACCAGATTTAAAACTCGGTACCCAGGTTTAAAACCAAGTACCCGGGTTTTTTTTAAAACCTAAACCCAATGCCAAAACGATGCCGTTTTGGTCTGGGTTATTACCTGCTTTCCCGATTTCCCCTCCAATCTGATTCTCTCTCTCTCTCTCTCTCTCTCTCTCTCAACGAATCCGATTACCCCAAAAACTAGCCTTATCCCGTCGTCACCGTCACTCGTCGTCGCTTTCATCTGTCATCCTCAGAAACACTACAAATCAGGTTAGTTTTTGATTAACTCGTATTTCATTTCGGTTCTTTGGTTTATTGTGTGGCTTTTTTAGTGGGTATGATTTGTTTGGGTGTGATTTGTTTTTGGGTGTGATTTTGGTTAGAAAACTTGTATATAAATAACATAACAATGGTCTCTTTAAATTTATTTTTATTATTGACATAGGTATCACCGAGAGGCTTTTCTAATTCCTAGTTTTGAAATTTTCTCGAATTTGTAAGGAAATAGCCAGATAACTGAAAAAGAAAACATTGATATTAGAAATTAATTCATCTACGAAGACATCTCTTCAAAAACTTAAGTGGAAATCAGAACTCTCTTTCTTTAGAGCTGGAAACCAGAACTTGTTTCATGTATATTTGCTTCCATAACACCCTAATCTCCAATTGTAAAGAACCACAGGTCTCTCATTTCAATTTTTAGCTTTGTAGCTTGATAAAAATTACTACTAATTCTGTGCCCCCTCAAAAGAAGAAAAAAAGGAAAGCAGGTCTCTCATTTCAGTTTTTAGCTTTGTAGCTTGACAAAAATTACTACTAATTCTGAATCTCACTTTGTAGCTTGTCACCTATACGAAATATTAATTGTCACTAAGTCTATCTTCGAACGTGTCATAATATTCCACTTGATTAAATTCATACCGTAGAACATAATTAAATGAATATTCTATTTATCACTAAAATTAATGCATACTGATGTTTCAAATAATTTAAATGCTAACACAACATATTAAAATTTTGTAAAATACTTGAGCTATATTCAATTCTAATAAAAAAAAGTGGTGGAAACTTTAACTCTTAAAATAGGTTTACTCTCCTATAATTAACATAATTATTTAAAATATATTACAATAAATAGTAGAGAATTCATTTCATACAATAACTATTGAACTTAAAGTATTTAAAATAAAAGGTTTAACACTATCTAATTACTATTGAAATCTAATTGTGAAATTGTTAATAAATAATATAGTTTAACTTAATTGTTTACTACTAAAAATCTAATTATAAACGAATTTAATATTTGAATAATATAGATTAATCCCATAAATATTTCTGTAACATAAGTTTCTGAACCGAACATAATTATTTGAGTAAAAATAGGCCCATCGAAAAACTAAGTCCAGCCCAATGTAAAACTTAAAAAAAAAAAAAAAACAAGTCTAAACAATTTGCCATGGCTTTTATAGTAAGGGTAGTAAAGTAATTTGACATTAAAAGGCTTCAAAGCTTTTGCTGGAAGGGTCACGGCAAAAGGGTTAATGGCATTTTAGTGATAATGAAAACTTGTGCACTTTTTGGGAATAAACGAAAACCAAATCAATAAAGCCCCTTTTTACTAGAGGGCAACAGACGGGCCAACAAATGGAGTGTGTGATTTTTGTCACGTGTAGTTTGAGGATATCACTCATGTATTGTGTTTGTGTTTTAATATTTTTGAAATGTCAAGATCCAGATGCCAAGTAATTTTGTCATTCCTGAGTGCTGGTCATTGGTAGATGGTAGTATGGGAGATTATAGAAACTGATTTGTCTTTGGTTTCATTGTTTTTTACAGTCTCTCAGGATGTGTGGAGATATCGAGATATGTATTTGTTTGATAAACCTAACAGCTCAATATTGGAAGTTGTGTATTGGTATTGTGAGTATGTAAACAGTTTTAATGTTATCAAAGCATCTTTTTAGATTATGAAAAATGAGAAAGTGCTTAAGTGGGCACCACCTCTTCTTGAGAAAGTGAAACTAAATTTTGATGATGCTTTTATTTAGGGATGAAGGTAAGGCTAGGCTGAAAATTATACTTAGGAATCACATGGGACAGATGTTGTTTGCCTTAAGTTGAAAGGAAGAGGCTATTTTTTAGATGGATGAAATTATCTTTGTCAGTCTTGAGAAGCTTGCAAATGGTTTTTTATATGAGATTCCATAGTATTATTATAGAAGAGAATTCCTGGACAGTTGTTGAAGATACTAAAAAAGGGAATGCGTCTTTATCTTCACATGGGCCTCTTGTTTTGGAAATAGTTTGACTACTACACTTGTTCTTAGTTTTTGAAATCTCACATGTGGGAAGACCTACACATATGAGATTTCAAAAAAAAAAAAAAAATTAAGTGTCAAAAC
The DNA here is from genome assembly GCA_011037825.1 of Carya cathayensis. Classification (NCBI taxonomy): domain Eukaryota; kingdom Viridiplantae; phylum Streptophyta; class Magnoliopsida; order Fagales; family Juglandaceae; genus Carya; species Carya cathayensis. The sequence continues at coordinate 613,926 of QGSO01000271.1, read as the reverse complement.
AGAGTAGATAAGCAACTCACAGTCTCTAGGAAATTAAGTGTCCCAAAGAAATGTCTAGCTAAATAGTGTAATAAACAAGAATGTATTGTTTGCTTTGGCGGTTAATTGTATGACCATGGGGAAGATACCCAAATTTCACTGATATATAAATTAAAAGAACGGTTGACATTGTCATACTTGTGTTTTAATCTCCATGCTAACTTGAATGGTAGTAATTTTTCTGCTTGTGTTTTAATTTCCTGCTTTTTTTTGTTTAAATTTTGTTGTAACTTTAACAGATGGAAGAAGATTTTGTGAGTTGTAATGTCGGTACAAACCAAGGAGTTGGCGACTCCTCCTCTATTCCATTGGATGTAGAGGAGCTTGGGACTCTTATAGCCCCTTCTTCATCCACACATACACAACAACCTACCCGTTCCATCCCATCTTTACCCAAGAAATCCAAAAAAACACCTAGCACCCAATCTGTGGTATGGGAACACTATACTAGAGTGCAACTTATTGATCCCGATAACCCAAAAGCTTAGTGCAATTATTGCTCTAAGCTATACAGTTGCCACTACAAAAATGGCACTTCATCTATGTTACACCACCTACAGAATGCATGTGAAACTCCCCCTCTTTGAGTTAAAGGGGTTGGAAGAAGTCACTCCTCTAGTGTTAAGAGAGATGCAGAGGGAAGAGTGTGTAGTCCACAAGGCCTAGTGAAGTACGATGCAGAAAAACTTAGGGTGTCAACTGCTAAGTATTTTATTAGATGCGAATTGCCTTTTAGGCTTGTGGAGCATGAAGGTTTTATTGAATATGTAATGGATTTAGAGCCTCGATTTACTTTGCCATCCCGAGCCACTTTAAAAAGGGATTGTATTAAATTGTATACCAAAGAGAAGATACAGCTAAAAATATTGTTGGATGGTCAAAGAATTTGTTTTACCACCGATACTTGGACGTCGGTGCAAAATCTGAACTACATGTGCATTATCGCACATTTTATTGATTGCAATTGGAAATTGCACAAAAAAATACTAAAGTTTTGCCAAATTCCCGACTATAGAGGCGAAACTATTGGGAGGGTGTTAAACTCTGGATTGCATGATTAGGGTGTTGATAAAATTTTAATCATTACAGTTGATAATGCATCCTCAAATGATGTTGCTGTTGATTACATGAGGAGGAGAATAAAAAATAATAATCGTACTATACTGGGTGGTGAATTTTTTCACATGCGGTGTGCTACCCATATATTGAATCTAATTGTTATGGACGGCTTGAAAGATGTAATTGATTTTGTGTCAAAGATTAGGGATTCCGTCCGGTATGTGAAATCCTCACCTTCAAGATTTGCCAAGTTCAAGGCTTGTGCGGTAAAGGAAAAATTAGTGGAAGGATGATTTACTTGGATGTTCCTACTAGATGGAACTCCACATATTTGATGTTGAGTACCGCTGAAAAACACAAACAGGCCTTTAAACAATATGCGTTTGTGAATGACCAATTCGTGAACGCCACTAGCAATGATTGAAAAAATGCACAGATTTTTGTAGAGTTGCTGAAAGTTTTTTATGATGTTATATTGAGCATTTTTGGTTCTTTGTATGTGACAGCTAATGTTTATTTTGAGCAACTTTACACAATTGAGGATGCATTAAATGATATGTGCTTGAGTGATGATATTATCACCAATACCATGGGCATAAATATGAGAGATATGTGCTTGAGTGATGATATTATCACTAGTACCATGGGCATAAATATGAGAAACAAGTATGAGAAGTATTGAGGTAGCACAAATAGGTTCAACTTAATGATATATGTTGCTTTTGTGCTTGATTCACGATATAAAATGATGGCAATGAATTTCTGGTTGCAAAAATACAGAGGGTGTGAGTTGGCGAATAAGATAGAAAACAGGGTTAAACTCCTTTTAGGCCACTTGATTGAGCAGTATAACACATTTTGTGTGGCTAGTGGGAGGAGTTCTAATGTGGCTCAAGGGAGGCCAAGCACTACTAATATAAAATATTGGTAATGAGCCAGTACCGATTCCTACTAAATTTAAGATCATATTCACCAACTTCCTTAAGGAATGAGGTGTTACGGAATTTAGATCGGAGCTAGATAGATATTTTTCTGAGACATGTATAGACGACTCGCTCGGTTTTGATATCTTAAATTGGTGGAGAATTAATGCCGTTAATTATCTTGTCCTTGCTGAGGTAGCACGTGATGTGTTAGCCACCCCCATTTCCACTGTTGCCTCGGAGTCCGCATTTAGTACTGGAGGATGCATATTGGATCCTTTTAGGAGTTCCTTATCTCCAAAAACTGTTGAAACTCTCATTTGCACCCAAAATTGGTTAAGGACCAAACCAATTAACATTTAGGATTTGGAAGAATACATACAGTCGATAGACCTTGAAGGTAAGTTTGAAACGTAAAATATTTTTTTTAATATCTATCTAACTCAGTTTATTATATATCTAACTCAATTTTTTATTTTTTTTAGATGATCATCTAGCTACATCTTCAACCGAGGCTGATGTGAGTCTCCATTCCCATTCATGTTGAAAGGGTAAGAGATTTGCACCTGAAAGTTCTGTTTCTTGTTAAGGTGCTTCTGGGGTATTTGATTTTGTGCTTGTTTGTTGGTTCTGTCATGTAGGTTTTGACATATTTTGTGCTTGTTTGCTGGTTTTGGGGGGTTCCTGTTGCCACCATATCTCAGCAACTTGTGCAACCATTTGGATGAATAGAGCTGATGGACAGGCTGCAAAGGATGAAATGCAAGGTCTGGTTTTTTCAAATGTGTTCACTAGTTGTTATTACATTTCCTTTCTATTACTTTTGAGAATAGGTGTCTTTATTCTATCGCCTTGGTTGTTATCCTTGCATGGATATAAGTAGGAGGGAAATACGTTGGGGGAATTATCTTGTACCTGGAAATCTTATAGGCTTGTTTGTTACTTTCATTTGGAGGAATTGGGAGCCTCGAACATCCCAAGGTGTAGCCATTATCATCTTTTTTGTTCTTAATTCTCTTTTATTGTCAATATTACTGTTCTTACTTCTGGGTTCATAACATCTTCCCCAGAAACCTAGTCCTTGGATTTTCCTAAGATTTTTAGGAGACTATATTTGATAAATCAAATTTTGTTTTCCTCTCTAACTTGTGTTGTTTATTGATTCGACATTGTAGAAGTGAGGTTTTAGTTTTTCATATAGAAAAACATACGGTCCTGCTTGTATGTCTTTTTCTAGGAGCTTTAGCCAATGGTTTTGGGGCTGTGACTCTGCCTGTAATAATGAATACACTGATCACATTTTGCAACTTACATGCCATATCTAAGCCTCCTTTATGGGGATCTGACCGATGATGAGAAGAGCAGAGCTCAAGAAAAAGCCAGTATTCTTGATGAAAGCATTAGCAGCCTAAGCTTCCCAGTAAGTCACCTTGCATTATACAAAACAGACCCCAAAGACAAAATTCTCAAATCCTGGGAGAAAATTTCCAAATACAGCCTTAGCCCAAATTAGCTTTATGTCTTGTGTTTGTAACAAGTGTAGTGGATTGCCTCTGCCTCTTTGTTAGTTTGTGTTTGCAAGTGTAGGTGTATGTATATTTATACGAATATAATAATTTGTGTTCATGCAGGAATCTGTGACCTTCAGTAGGCATAAAAATTTTGGTGAAATCATTTCCAGTTGTTGGGAAAAAAAATCTACATCAAATAGTGGATTATATAATTTTTTCAGTAGTCAATATAGATGAATATAGAATAGTCTTTCAATTTCAGCATTATTTTTTCTTGAATATGTAATTTTGATATGTTTTCTTGAAAAGAGTATAAAATAATATAGGCTTTCAACATTATTTTTTTCTTGAAAATTAATTTAATAAACATAGGCTTTGTTAAAAAAAAAACCGGTATAGGCCGGAACCCGGATTCCGGGTTGTAAAAACCCAGATCAATCTGGGTTCCAGCCTGGGTTATGACCCGGGTATATCCAGGCCGGAACCCAGTCCGGATTTGGAATTCGGGTTCTGGGCTGGGTAAACCCGGATACCCGATCCGGTACCCAGTTGCTCAGCCCTATTCACAACTAATCGCTGGTTAACTATTACTTGAGCATCTCCTTCTAGAACCACTTGAGGCAGTCCTAACTCTATGCATAGGATCATAGCTCTTTTGATGGCACATGCTTAAGCAACAATTGGCTTTATTATCTGATTAAAGCTTGAACATAGAGAAGCTAGAATATCTCCTTCCAAATTTCTAATTATAACCCCTATTCCCACCTTCTTGTTCTTGTTATCTACAGCAACATCCCAATTGGCTCTAACACATGTTCCATCTGGCTTCTTCCATTTAATTTGTTGTCTCACTGCAATACTTGGTTGATGATCAATTAGCATATAGTTCTGGACTGATTTGAACTCTTTTAAATTTTTTTTTGCAACCTTTTTTCCCCCCTTCGATCTTCTTGATAAGTAACTTATAAGTGGTTCAAATTTAAACTTGATAAGATAGGAATTGCTGGCAGTCAAATCTTCTTCCCCCTCAAAATTATAATTATTTTTAATTTAACAAATTAGATTTCAACAAAAGCCAAATACAGTTCGATCCTTACAAAAAATTCAACAAAAGTTTCAACAAAAGCCCTTCTATTGTGCCGCCCAGCTGTTACTAAGGGCCTATTTGGAATTATGGTAGGAATCTTAAAAAGTGTTTAAATAGTCTTAAAAGCTTTGTAATTAAAAAAGTAATTTGTTTGGGTATTTCATATTAAAATACATTTAATCTCATATAAGCTAAAAAACACGTTTGACGAAAATTAATATTTTGATGTTTTTCCTCAAATATGCTTTCTGAATAATATGAAATGTAATTTGAATTGTTAAAAAAATGTTAATGGACGAAAACATCCATACAACTTTAAGATAATTCCAATTTTCAAACTTCCGAAGATATGATCATAATTTTTAAAACTCAAATAATTGTTATTTCTTTCTCAGAAAGCACATTTTTAATTTGTTTACAAACAAATATAACATGTTTAAAAGTGCTTTAAACATATTGTTATTAAACCGTAAATAACTTTTTAATAATAGAATTTATTACAAAAGTTATAAGCTAAGTCCTAGAGGTATAAGTTATATTTCTCACCGCAATCCCAAACATGCATTAACTTACCATTAGGCGTATATCTAGGGACAAACTAGCATTTTCCTTAAACAAAATCAAAACTATTTTTGTGACGCCCCCAAATTCTATTTGGGATAGGACGGACATTCAAAGTATTGGGGTATGCAACACAAGGTTACTTGCCCTCATTCATGACATATAAGATGCAATGTTCCTAACATGCATCTAACATTATGCAATATTCGCAGCGGATAATTTTTTTTTAGTAATACTATGTACCAGACTTATAATATCTCAAATAGTTAAAATATAATCTATGCATACTTAAAAAAATAAATATGCACGATTACAGTATGAGTCTTAGAAAACTGTAATCTCAAAACAACGGAGACTGGGCTCCATAATTACATTACCAAAATACACTATTGAGCTAGTTCGTCGAGTAATTCACATAACTCGATCAATGATGCTAGAATACTGTCCAAAAACTTAACTATGGAGGTTATAAGCTCCGCATCGCGTCTGCGGCGTCTAGTCAACCTCCTCCAATCTGCCAGTGTCCACTCCCTACTCTGGTCCTGACACATCGCCTATCATTCGGGGCAAATGGTAGTTGGGACTACAACAGTGAGATTTGATTACAAAACTCAGCAAGTTAACAGTAAACTCCGACACAGGTCAATTATGCATGCATGGTAGTAAAGGCATGAATGCACAATCAAAATCAATAATAAGCATAACATCACTTGACATAACATGGCATGAACTGACATAACTTGAACTAAAACATGAACTGAACTTGAAATTTAACATGGCATGGGCTTGAAACTGAGACTTGACTTGACGTGATAAAGCATGAACGTAAACTTGAGACTTGACATTAACGTGAACTTGAACATAACATTAACGTGAACTTGAACATAACTTGAATGTGAAATACATGAATTTAAAATTTTGTTCAATAAACTAAACTTGAGTATGAGCGTGAACATTACTGAACTTGAACTGAAACTAATACGAACTTAATGTGAATTGAAATGTGAACTTGAAATGTAACATAAACGTGAAGTTGAACATAATATAAACGTGAACTTGAACTGAAACTTAATTTAAAATGAACTTGATCTAAATTCTGACAATCAAAATGATTTTGCCAGTGGTTTTGTCAGAAATAATGAACAATTAGAATGATTTTACCCAACGTATTCCATCAGAGATACTAAGACAATCAAGATGATTCCATCATGATTATTTTAAATCACGTACCCCAACAATCAAAATGATTATATTAGGAATATTCTGACATTCAAAATGATTACATCACGAGTATTTTAAATCACATACCGTAACAATCAAAATGATTACATTAGGTGTACCTAGTAATACTCTGACAATCAGAATGATTATATCACGAGTATTTTAAAATAAATATCCTAATAATCAGAATAATTATGCAAGAAGTATCTGCAAAACTGAACTTGAAGGAAATTCTGACAATCAAAATAATTTCACCAGAAGTACCTCGCGTGAATTACGAATGGAGATGTTTTGACAATCATAGTGATTATATCGCGAGTATCCTAGACATAACTGACTTGACATTACTTGAAAGGTTGTTCTCGAGATACACAAACTGTATTTGAGGCGAAATGTGACTAGAATATGAAATGATAGAAGTCCTGACGTAATACAAAATGACTTGAGCATAACTCGAAAAACATGACTGCTTGAGGTAGAAACATTTCATAGCATGACATAACATGTAACAGACAATATTTTGTAACATGATATCACATGTAACAAATAACATACTTAATCTGACATACTTGCAACAGTGTATATTACATGATATAACATATATGTAACATATGGCATACTCAACATGACACACTTATAACATATAGCAATACATGATAGAATAGATTATGCAACAGATAAATATTCGTGATAGAATAAATCATCCATAACAGATAAACATGTAATGACGTGGTATGACATGGCATATATGGTAACTTACATATATACACTGTAGCTCCTTTACTCATCACATAGACATAGTAAACTAATAGTAAATTAAGAGCTAACTTATCTCGATCGTCGTATTCTACGAGAATAAAGTGCGAAACACGAGGAACTGAAAATAGTGATTCTAAAAATTAGAAATTTAATTACTAACAATTAGAAGCATGAAAACAAGCTAACTTAGAGTAAAATTATCATTTTACCCTCTACATGTGGAAAAATGATCATTTTACCCATAACTTAAGGATTTCATTTCCTAACTCCAAAAATTTCCAAAATTTACATTCCTAATTCCAAAATTTACATTCCTCATGTAAATTAGGAATGTAAATTTTGTCCTAAATTCAAACATCAACTCAAAAAAATTTAAAACAAATCACAACTATAGAAAACACACTATGGCTGAAACATCCATAGGTTATTTCTTTTGATTTTTGTTGCAATTCATTCCAATTTCAAATCTCATGTTTAAACCAAAATTTTGCAATAAAGATATTTCTATCCTAAGTTTAAAACCATACTTAAAACATCTATTTAGAAAAAGCTAATCATCAACACTAAACTTTTTGTAAAAAGATCCAAACTTTTTAACAAATAGCAAACTCTTGAATCACAAGTTTTGACTACAAATCAAAACATTTTTAAGAATTCCAAAAATCAAATCTTACTTTTAATATATTCATAACATCATCTTAAAATTAACCATGCTTTAAATCATCAAACAAAAGTCACAAAATAACATTTGAAGTTTTTGATTTTACACTTAGCCCAAAAACAGAAACTTTTTTCTTAACTAGTTTTGGTCAATCTCTTGATCCATGGCTTAAAAAGATGTGATCTTTAAAATAAAACATCACATGGTTTAAAAATGTGTCCTAAAGAAGATCCAATCATCAAACTTAAAATCACATGGCTAAAAATCAATAAAACATGAATCTAACCTAAAAACATCAAATCTTAGGCCTAACTGAAATCCTCTTGCATAGAAAAATCATATATTTGAAAATAATACTAAATATTTTTAAACTGACATCCTAACATGAAAATAAGAGATTTAGGATTGTCATATAAAAATATCAAAGCTTTTAGAGTAAGATCAAATCACAAAATATTTAAACGTTTTCTAAATAAAAACTGTTTTTCCACTTTCAGTTTTCAAGTTTCTAGATCTAATAAAATCTATCATCAAAAGCTTAGTCATGCAACAAAACCTCAATGAACACTCATAAAAACATGCTAGCAACACTCCATAAAATTTTTGGACCAAGATATGTCCATTAGCTTGGTCAAAAATTTCAAAACATAACATACTCTCCAATTTCATGCCCAGAGTGACCTTTCCATGGTTAAAAATACTTTTGACCAACCAAATTACCATGGAATGAGATGAATAATATATATATACGGAAACTATACTCAAAGAATACTTTTTATGAAAGAGTCATCATGTGAAAATACCTTAAAAGGATCGAGAATTTCCATGCAAAAAGACCCAAAAATCTGCATGAGAGAGCTCTTTTGGGTTTCTCTCTAAGAATGGAGTGAAAAAGTGACGAAAATGAAAGAAATGTGTCTTGCATGACTTTAGACTTCTGGAGGGGGAAGATATGAGCTTGAATGACCCTTAATTGGAGGTGGCTATGTCACATAAAGTGGAGAATAGTGAGGGCAAATGATTGCCTGTAGAAGCTGTGAGGTATGGAGGTTGGTGAGGTGGCTTTCACCTTCCCATCAAGGCACTATTGGGTGCAGCCAAGAGCAATGGATTGTCTTCCATGTGGGGGATGAAGCTTTTTCAAAAAACTTTGCCCAGGTGGCCAAATTCGTGGACGTTGGTGGGCTTCAACCAAGTAGACTTCAATTTGGGGTTTAAAGGGAGTTTGGTTAGGGTTTGGGATGCTATCAAACCTAAATCTAATTTTTCTTGACCCAATTAATTTTTCAAGATTTAAAAGGTTAGATGATGATGTCATAACAAGAATTTGGTGAATTAATAGCATGTGAAAGTGATTTAATCAAGTGATTAAACACAATGCTAGAAATTGGATCAAAAAGGGTTTGAATGCCAACTTTAGAGTTTGGGGAAACCGTTCAGGGTTTCGGTTTCAACCAAAATTTTGGAATTTCAATTGGATTCCAACCATTTAGGATTTTACTAGAGTTGAAACCCTCTTTGATCTGTCTCAATTTGTTTTATCAGATGAAAAAATAGGGTTTTGTTTAGGTGGCATGATCTCACAGATTGATTTCCTTCACAAATCCATCTAATGGTTCCTTTTTGTGTCAAGTGTCTAATACTATTCACCAAGTGTGGCTAAGATCTTGCCAAGTGTCCAAATAAAACTTCTAAAACCTAATTTGGACATTCTACATTGTGATTTTAAAAACACTACGCTAGGTGTTATTATTGAGGTTACTATTCACTTTGGAAAGGTAAAAAATAAACTTTGAATTGAAAAATCTTAAATATTCAAATAAACCTAACTATGCAATTTTGTTTTACCAAAATTCTACCCCGAAGTGTCTCAAAAAAAGCAAAACGTGTTTTCGAACAAGCCTATCATCCGAAAACTGAAAATGAGATTATTGCGCTATAAAATTCTAAATAATCAACTAAGTCAATTGACGTAGATCATCATAATGTATTCTAACAATTCTAACTATCTCAAAGAAATAAAATCACACTTCTAGTACTATAGTGAGTGATAACACTGACTATGTTGACATATTAAAATATATGCGATTAGTTGATTCGTGAAAACTTATGAGATTTTTCACGATATATCTTAAGTCTATAGAAATTTCAGCATTGAATTTCTAGTGGGCTATTACAATTTTTCCAATTCAAAACATGTGAATCCTCATATACAAAAACATTTGGTTCATATTGCTCGACATTAACAAGTAGATAGAAGTTTCAAAATAATCAAATTATTCATAAAATGATCACACAATTTTGTTTACCAAATCAACAGAACTTTCACTCGGTATCAATTTAGAGAACAACGAATTAGTTTATTGAGAAAGTATCATTTGATGCAAAGTAGGGATGAAAACGGTCCGAACTGGTCCATCATATTTCCCAGACCGGACCGGACCGAATATTCCTAGGGATTGGATTGGACCGGTAGCTACCGGTTTGGTCTGGTCCAGTTGGTCCAACCTAATTATTTCTTTATTTTTTTAAAAAGTGATTGATAATTTTTTTTAATTTAGAATACTAAATTAAAATTAAGTGACTTATTAATGTGGATTATGTAACTAACTCAATAAAAAAATATTTTATATGGTCAATGATAATAAATTAGTTGAAAATTACATTATTAATTTATATAATTCCTATATAATTAGTTAATTGATATTATGTATTAGTTAATTGATAGAATATTAATTTGTTAAAAACATATTTTAAATTTTATATTGTTAAGGGTGATAGGTTAGATGAAAATTACATAATAAATTGTAAAATTATTATATAAATAATATGTATAACATATCTTTTATTTTTATATTTCATTCTGTCCAGTACGGTCCTAGGCAGAAAAAATTTGGACCGCTTGTAACTTAAATAGATTCTCTGACCATAAAAAAATCCCTTAGGAGAGCTTTTCTCTCATTATTATAACTATTATTTATATACAGACTCATAATTTTAACAGGGTTATATAATGTGTGTGGGATGCTAATCCACTACAACAAATTTTTTATTTTTGGATTTTTCCTTTCAAAATTATTCATTAACCTAAGATTACTTCTTCTTTTTTTAATTAAAAATAATTTGTGGATAGTGTTACATTCAATTATCAAATAAGTGGGTATATAGGCTTTATATGGTGACGGAACTGATCTGTTTGACGAGGATTGAAATATTGAATTATGAATTTAACTGATCAATTAATTAGAGATGAGGTTTCCCCATTGTGTTCACATTATCAGATTTTGATTCCATTACTCAACCATATTAGTTTACTTTGAAAAATATTGGTATTTTATATATATTTTTATAAAATATATATTTTTTATAAAAATATAATATGTATATAATAAGTGTTGCGTTACACACCAAACTTATATCTAATAGAAATATTATTTTCTCATATATCGATTTTATCATTAAAGTCTAATAGAACTGCAAGCTCATTGCGATTGTAACGTAGGCCAAAGCTATTCACAAACGAATTGCATATGGACATTGTGTGGCACTCCTTCATTAACCTAAATAAAGAAACCCTCGTTGTCATTGGATGACATGATATTTCTATTCTATTGTGCAATTAAAAGCTGCGATCATGTATCTTTTTTTCTTTTTATTTTCACATTAATAAAACATAATTTAAAAGGCTGGTGCTAGCACCGAAGAAGTGCATCGATTGCATTTTTATTTATTTATAATATTAAAAAAAAATATAGAAGTGCACATCGGTGCAATCTATCGGACTCTCCAGTTTTTTCCTAATAATAAAAATAGATGAAGAAGAGAAATGGAGGAAGAGAGACTTTGAGAGATACATGTGTCAAATAAGATAAATATATATCTCCATGACATTATAATAAAAATTAAATCTCTTGATTTAATAATTATGAAACGTTTGATAATTATGAAAATCAAATTGAATTCTTGATTTTATATTTTCTTTGAACAGTGAAGAAGTTAGCCAATTGCTCCTTGTCTGGGGGGTTTGGTTGGGAAAGGAAAGGGGGCAGGGGGTCTGGGGTGGGGGCAATGACAAAATAAATATGACTGGCATGGCACAATGCTGCTTCAGTTTGTGAGATCCCTTTTATGGGATCCTTTGTGTCTCAATTAGTTTTCTATTTTTATGCCGCAGTTCAGATTATTTTTATGCCACACTTCAGTTTCTACTTCAGATTATTTGAATTCATGAATGTTGAAGTGCCATAAAGGATAGTAATGGAGAGAGGGGATTTGACCATGTTTTTAAGTTTCTTTATTCTTAGCATTAACTTTTCTTGTTAATATATTGTGACACTGTCGTCGGAAAACCTTATTTTAAATCTTTTATTACTTTTTCTTTTTTAAACAGTTTCCTAAGTGTTCAAGAATGAACCTGATCAAGTTGTGTCATTTTGATCAAAATATATATGGTGCCCTTCACCCCGCTTGTGATATGACATCAGTTGAAATGCCGGGATATTGGTCACTCTGGACAAACACCCCTAGTGCATTGTAACACCAAAGTGTTTACAAATATGCAATACAATAGTGTGCAGTTAATTTATAATAAAAAAATATAAACATGACATTTATTAATTCTAAGGACAAGTTTGGAAAGTGAGTATTGTGAAAACGATGACAATAAATTGAAAATAAAGAATATGAAAGAGAAAACAATCACACACGATACACAAATATACGTGGTTCGGTAAATTGCCTACATCCACGGGAGCTGCAGAGGATTTTATTGCTTGAGGAATCACACTACAATGGAGGGGCAAAATACTGTTCACCAACAGTGTTGTACCGTTGTGATGACCCGCTTTTATGTGTATTTTCACTGAAGAAATATTTTAATTTAATTAAAATATTTTATAGTGCTTTTATTTTAAATTATCGAGTTTTAAATGGATTTTATTGGCTGTTGAATTTAAATCGTGATTTAATTTATTTTGGCTTGTTTTTGGCTTAAAAATTTAAATAGTTGGTTTTTACTAGTTATTTATTTTATTTCAGCTTAGTGATGTGTTTAAAATGTTTTCTTGGGTTTTATTGCTTTAAAAGTTCTTTTTTTGAATCAGTCTTTGGACTTNGGGCTGGGTTAGGGTTACAGTTTCCTGCTATTTGGAATATTGCAGGTCATGGTTTGGGCTGGATCTGTTAGCACACTATTAATTCCAGTGGGAACTGGGAATCTGGCCAAATCTCTCTGTTGCTATCCCTAGTCATTGTGCATCCATGAGATATATCCTTGTTATATAAAGGGGGCAATGCTTTTCCTCAAAGTGGCTCCTTCAAGTGAAGACCAGAGAAAATGAAGTTACTTCGACGTATACATGCTAGATGACTAGAAAACAATGGTTGTCCAAAAGATGCTGTAAGAATCAGGAATATTACAGTTTCACTACTCTTGGTGTACTGCAGTGTCATGGGTTCTAATTTAAGAAAACAGTTTCTTTGTCTACTACAGAAGCTGAGTATATTGCATGTCAGAGGCTGCAAAGGAGATGATATGGCTACAAGGCTTCTTGGAGGAATTGGGTAAGAAGAATCAAAAAGGCACTCTCTACAGTGATAGTCAAAGCGCCATATTCCTTGCCAAGAATCCAGCATTTCATTCCAGGACCAAGCACATTCAGATCAGGTATCACTTCATACGATCATTGTTAGATGACGGACAATTGTTACTTGAGAATAAACAAAGCCTGTGATACTCTTTCTACTATCAATGTCTCCAGCTAAATCAGCATCAACATAGCCCTGCACCTCTAAACTCTCTCCTGAGAAACACAAGCACGTTTCTGAGTAGCCTTTTAGGTACCTCAAAATCCACTTCACTGCTTCCCAATGTTCTTTTTCGGGATTACTCATGTATCTATTCACAACTCCCACTGCATAGGCAATATCCGGTCTTGTGCAAATCATAGCATACATTAGTGAACCAATAGTTGAGGCGTAAGGAACCTTACTCATGTAGTCTTGTTCCTCCTCTGACTCGGGTGACTGATTCTTATTGAGTCTGAAGTGACTGCCCAAGGGTGTGCCAACTGGTTTGGCCTTGTCCATATTAAACCTGCTGAGTACCTTTTTCACATACTCAGCCTGTGAGAGTCTTAACGTGCCTCTGACTTTATCTCTGACAATTCTCATGTCAAGGATTTGTTTTGCAGCTCCCAAATCCTTCATTGCAAAGTGCTTTGACATCTACTTCTTTAGATTATTGATCTCATCAATACTAGCCCCTGCAATAAGCATGTCATCCACATACAACAGTAGAATAATATAAGAATTGTCAAAATGCCTAACATAGCAACAGTGATCTGCCTGACATTTGATGTACCCTGCACTGTGCATGAAATTATCAAATTTCCTGTACCACTGTCTAGAAGCTTGCTTTAGGCCATACAAGCTCTTCTTCAGTTTGCAAACTGAATCTTCCTTTCCCTGTACTACAAACCCCTCAGGCTGGTGCATGTAGATGTCTTCTTCAAGGTCTCCATGAAGAAAGGCTGTCTCACATCTAACTGCTCAAGAAAAAAATCTTCGGTAGCAACTATAGACAGTACCATCCTGATGGTTGTGATCTTCACCACAGGAGAAAAGATCTTAGAGTAATCAATACCCTACTTCTGCTGAAAGCCTTTTACAACAAGTCTAGCCTTGTACCTCTTACTGCCACTATGCTCAGTTTTCACCCGGTACACCCACTTGTTGTGTAATGCCTTCTTCCCTGATGGAAGTTCTGTCAACTCCCATGTTTGATTCCCTAATAGGGAATTCATCTCATCTTTCATGGTCAGCTCCCACTTGCTAGAATTTTCATCTTGCAAGATTTCTCCATAACTCTGCGGTTCTCCACCATCTGTCAACAGAATGTAGTTCAAGGTTGGTGAAAAACGCTGTGGAGGACGTATAGTCCTAATTGACCTGCGAACTGCAGCTGTAGGAGTGGATGGCTCTGAAATTGACTGCGGAATAATAATAATGGGTGCACTGAACCCACTCTCCCCGTCACTCACATATATGCACTGCACTGTGACCTCTGGTAGGTCATCCAATCTTACGAACTCGGACTCCTGAGGAGTTACTTCAGAAGCTGTACTAGACTTGTCCTTGTACACAATCTTCTCATTAAAAATCACATTCCTGCTTCTTATGATCTTCCGACCCTTATCATCCCAGAAACGAAAGCCAAATGCCTCGTCTCCATAGCCAATGAAATAATATTTCTTTGACTTAGCCTCAAGTTTACTACGAGCATTAGAATTAATAAGAACATAAGAAAGACAGTCAAAAGTTTTAAGGTGAGAAAATTTGACCTCTTTCCTGCTCCAAACCTCCTCAGGCAATTCACAGTTTAATGGGACGGATGGCCCCTTGTTGATCAAGTAGATAGCAGTGCTGACCGCATCTGTCCAGAAAGTTTGTAGTAGTCCGGCGTGCAATCTCATGCTTCTAGTACGCTCATTTATGGTCATGTTCATATGCTCAACAACTCCATTTTGCTGTGGTGTCCCAGGAATGGTCTTCTCCATTCTGATACCCTGAGCTGCACAGTACTCCTTGAACCCACCATAAATGTACTCACTACCATTGTCAGACCTCAAACATTTCAGTTTTAAGACTGTCTCTGTCTCAACCATGGCCTTCCAAGTTTTGAATACATTAAAGACATCAGATTTATGCTTTAAGAAATAAACCCATATCTTTCTACTATGGTCATCAATGAACGTGACATAGTAACGAGAATCTTCAAGAGATGCCACTGAAGAAGGTCCCCACACATCTGTGTGTACAAGATCCAGTTTTCCTGTCTTTGGCGTTCTGCCACTTTTCAAGAAACTGACCTTCTTATGTTTCCCCATAATGCAACTCTCACACATACTGAGATCAACTGACTTTAGTTCTGGTAACTTGCCTTTGGATAGAAGTTCTTTCATACCCTTTTGACTCATATGGCCAAGCCTACAATGCCACAAATCTGATGTGCTCTCTGCAACGGTAGTAGCAATAGTGTTAATTAAACCAGTTTTCTTACCCTGAGCCAGTACCAATGCCCATTTTGTGACCTTCTAGGTGCTATCTGAGAACACTACTGAATGACCACACTCATAGAGCTGCCCAACAGAAATGAGGTTCTTCTTCAACTCAGGAATGTGTCTGACTTTTTGCAAGGTCCATTTGTTCTTGTTAGGGAGTACAATGTCAACGTCTCCCATCCCCACCACGTTCAAAGCCTCTCCATCAGCCAGATACACCTTCTCAAAGTCACCTGCAATATAATTCCGCATTAACTCCCAGTGGGAAGATGTATGGAAGGAAGCCCCTAAATCCAGTATCCAATCATCAACTGGACTATGAACTGCAAGTAATAGTGCATCATGTACTTCTTCAGTTACAATGTTAGCACTATCATTCTCGGTCTTTTTAGGATTTTTGCAGTTCTTCTTTATGTGGCCAGATTTGCCACAATTCCAGCAAGTTGCCTGTTGACCAGGCCTTGACTTGCTCTTGCCCCTATGCTTTGATTTTGATCTTCCTCTGTTTGAGTTCCTGTCTTGTGATCTCCTTCAAGAATCAACATTCAGTGCTGAACTCGAACCCGAGGTCTCACCAGAATCTTTCCTACGCACCTCCTCAGCCAAAATCAAATCACGAAATCATCACATTTTAGCTTAGATTTACCGGCAGAATTACTAACAGCCATTCTCATGGCTTCCCAGCTATTTGGCAATGAAGCCAACAATATCAGTGCACGTATCTCATCATCAAATTCAATTTCAACAGACGATAATTGATTTGTGATAGTATTAAAATCATTCAGATGTTGTGCAACAGACATACCATCTGCCATCTTTAAATTGAATAACTTTTTCATCAAGTGTACATTGTTATTCACTGACGGCTTTTCATACATACCTGACAAAGCCGCCATGAGATCTGCAATCGTCTTCTCCTTGATGACGTTGTGTGCAATGAATCTCGACAGGGTTAATCAAATAACCCCTAGAACCTGTCGATCCAACAGATTCCAATTAGCCTCATCCATCTTTTCCGGTCGCTTTCCCAATAATTGAAGATGAAGTTTCTTCCCATAAAGGTAGTCCTCTATCTGCATCCTCCAGTAACTAAAATCCGTGCCATCAAACTTCTCGATCCTCGATACCTTCACTTCATCTCCAGCCATCATTTTCCCTCAGACTCGAACCTTGGCTCTTGATACCAATTGTTGTGAAAATGATGAAAAAAATGTGAAAATAAAGAGTATGAAAGAGAAAATCAATCACACACGACATACAGATATACATGGTTTGACAAATTGCTTACGTTCATGGGAGCTGCAGAGGATTTTATTGCTTGAGGAATCACACTACAATGGAGGGCGAAATACTGTTCACCAACAGTGTTGTAACGTCCGGCCATAGGTGTATAAAACACATATACATACTTAAACAGCGGAAAAAACCTTAGAGCTGAAAAAAATACGATGTTCACTCAAGCGGCGTGTCCAGCGCGCGTCGAGCAAACTTCCTTCCGCAACCGCTCGAGCTCACTGTCGAGCGGACATCGAGCGTTCAAGTCTGCCTGACTTCGCTCGAGCGGCTAATGTCTCCGCTCGAGCGAACTCCCTTTCTCGCAACCTCTCGAGCTCATTGTCGAATTCACTCGAGTGATGTGGACCAGACTCCACAGTACTCAACAGTGAGATGAGATGAGAATTTTGTGAATAATAGTAAAATAGTTTGTGAATAATAGTGAGATAGTTTGAGTTAATTGTTTATAAGATTTTGGAAAAATAGAGAGGAAAAAGTTGAATAAAAATATTATAAAGTTAAAATATTGTTTGAATATAGTTTTTTAATATTATTTTTGTTTGGATATTTGAGAAAGTTGAATTATTTTTTTTTCTTTTAAAGTTTGTAAAAGTTGTAATAATTAGTTTAAAAATATTTGTATTTGAGTGATATTTGAGAAGGAGATAAGATGATTTGAGATGAGACGAGAATTTTGGAATGGAAAATCTCAAAATCTTGTAAAATCTTAATACGTAAAACCAAAACTAACACTCAAAATACAAGCATATAGACATATATAAAACCATGCAATATAGAAAATTTCAGAGAATTATAACATTTGAAATTTTCAAGTATCAGTATAAACACATTTCTCATACAAGACATCACACACTCGAAAATTTCATTTTTATTTTTAAAGTATCTAATTGATTAAGGTATGCACCATGGTCTCCCTTATAGACCATCCACACACTTTGGCTCCCATCGCACCATTGGTAATGACTATATGTGTGACTTCATAATGAGTGCTGCCCAGCTCCACACCTGTCACGTACTTGATTAGACATCCTTAACTTCCACCAACAGAGAGGTAACGGAGTCAATCCATGAGTGTTATCGTCTTGCCAAAGCCCTTTATCGCCTAGCAACAACCTAGGGATGTCACTCAGTTTTATGTGCTCTAGTGTGACCAAAGGAGTTTAATTGAGATAATGCTCCATCTCGACTTGGGGTCGTGATCCACACAAAATCCATACAATCATTTTAGTAATGCGTACAACATGGTCTCCCTTATTGACTATCTTCACAGTTTTGCTCCCATTACAAAACAGGTAACAACCTTGCGTATGATTTCATAACAAGCAATGTCTACCTTCGCACCTAGTGCATACGTAACTAGGTATCTTCTAGCATCTGCTAGCAGAGAGGCAACGAAGTTGACCTGAGAGCGTTACTCTCTCGCCCGAGCCCGTTGTCGTCTAACAACAACCTAGAAGATATCATTCAATTTTATGCACTCTTGTGTGATCAGAGAAACTCCAGTAAAATCTCATCTCAGCTTGGGATCGTGATACGCATCCACTGCAAAATCATTTGACACAAAAACCACGAGTTTCAGTTTACACAAAACCAAAGCAAAATTACACGAATATTAATGACAAGTAAACAAATATAATGCCGACAAACATGGTATAATTTATCAGTGAATGACGTAGCAACAGTGACCACATTTGGAGATCTGTTAGTTGTGATACAATGGGGCAAAAATCTGTATTAGATTGATGCGGTTACTGCAAGGAGGAAGGGCAGATCTAAGGGCTGGTGGTGGAGCTTGGGATGGAGGAGAAACGCCACAAATCTAGATGGATCTGGGTGCGATGGTTCGATTGGGGTGGTTCTTGTGGTTATACATCAGCGACGGATGATAGCGACAAAGACAGTGGATGATCGACTCAGGGTAAGGCATTTTAGCTTGTTTTTCTTTGTGGACGGTGGGGAGTGGTGTTCAACCCAAGGGGGGGTCCTCAGTATAGTGGAGGTGGCCAGGGTATAGCCTTATTGTTGAATGCCAAGAAGGATGGTATCGAGGAGAGAAAGAGAGAGACGGAGAGCGGAGAAACAAAGAGGGAGATGCTTAGCTGCAGCGTGTGGTGTTCAGAGCTGTGGAGAGCGGCGCAACACGAAAATGTGGGGTTGGGCACAGCAGCGAGCAGTAGACACGGAGAAGAAAGGGAATAATGGCTCGGGGTAGTGCGACAGCACAATGGAGCCAGCGAGATGAGGTAGAAGGCAACGACAGAGGAGACTGAGAAGCCGAGAGAGATGGGGGCATTGAGTTCTCACTGTTGTCAGCGCCAGATGACAGCAACTGGGATAGTGAAAAAATAAATGAGAGATTGAGAGACACAGTTGAGGAGGGAATGAGAGGGAAAGGAGAAAAAGAATGAAGAAAGAAAAGGGTTTTCCCCTGAGCCAAATGATGCCGTTTCTAGTGGAAAGGGGCTGGGCCTCCAATGTCTTAGGCCAACTGAGGGCTTTCAATTTTTTTAAAGGCTTTCTTTTAGAGTATTGGTATTGGTTTGACCAAATTCATCTTTAATTTAGCTAATATCAACTAGGGGTGTAACCGGTCTGGTTCGGTCCGGTTTTGGACAAAATTTAGGACCAAACCAGTATGTACCGGTTTTACATTTTTCAAAACCGATTACGCACCGGTTATCCTCCTAAACCGGTACTCCGGTTTTACCGGTTTTCGGTCCGATTTTACCAGTTTTAATATACTATATTATATATTATATAATATATATAATATTGTATATTATAGTATCTAATACTATTATCACATATATTGTAGTATATTATAATATATATTATAATTGTATTATAGACTATAATGATATATTATACTATATAATATAATGATATATTATACTATATTATAATATATAGTGATATAGTATTAGTATAATTATTAATATAATAAGCAAAATGATATAAGATTTTAAAATTTAATATTATATTAATTAGTAATTTATCATATAATACAAAACTATTTTATATATAGTTATATATTATATATAAATGTTATATACAATATAAAAAAATTAAAATATATATATAAATCGGTCCGGTCCGGTCCGGTCCGGTTTTGGAAAAAGAAAAATTAAAACTGGACCGATTTTGACCGGTTTTAAGAAAACTAAAACCGGTATTGGACCGAAACAACCTCGGGACCGGACCGATGCCACCGGTTTGGTCCGATCCGGTCCAGTTTACCGGTTTATCGGTTTTCTTTTACACCCGTAATATCAACACTTTTTGTACTTGTCTATTCCATCTAAATTCAATCCCCATATTAGATTAGCCATCCATTCTCTATCTAATAATAAAATATTATTAAATTAATAATTTTTTATTTAATTTATTTTATCACGTATTGTAATTCTACCAATTAAATGTTAATAATAATTATATTTTAATTAAATTAATATTAGAAAAAGTATTATTAAATGTTAATAATAATAATTATATTATATTATATTAATATTACAAAAAAATTATTATTAAATGTTAATCATTTAATAGTAATTATATTCTAATTAAATTAATATTAAAAAAAGTATTGTTAAGTGTTAATAATAATTATATTATATTAAATTAATATTAAAAAATATTATTAAATGTTAAATGTTACTTATATTCTAAATAATTTAATTTATTTGTTTGAAATGAGAAATTAATATTTTAATGTTTGATGAATGAATAGTAGTCTTCCATCTTTAGCCAACCACTGTAGCAAAAGTCTAAATTATTTTAGATTTGCCCAATCTAATGTGAAGCATTTTTGAGCTAAATTATGTAAAATTTGGCTAAGTATCTCATTTGGCAAAGCCAATGAGGATGCCCTTACAAGACCTCACAACATATACACACTGAAACCCCAGCCCCCCTAAAATGGGCAAGTCAGGATTGGATATTGACTTATTAATTGGCTAATTAACCTGTTCTTGTTATTTTGGCAAAAAAAAAAAAAACTTGTACTTGTTCTTTCTTGTATAAGTTTTCTTCCAAAAAATTGATATTAGAGTGTTAAACCTGGTTTCGAGGTGATTTTCTTTCTTGTGCATCATGAACACCAATAAGGTATGGGTTGAGACAGACGTTCCCAAAAAGTTCAAAAAATGTGTATCTTCGATTTGAGAGTGTGTTTGAAATTTTTTTGATGGCATGTGAAACTTCTGTGGCAGTTGTAGTACTATTTTCACCTTAAACTGCGACGTCTCTTTTTGCCAAGGTTGACAAAAATTTACACTTGATAATGGACACTTTATAAAGAGCACATGTTGGCGCGATGCACTTGAGGTGTTGGATTTTGTTACAAATAAAGCCAGCAGTGCATATTTTTCTCTGTTTGCTAGCATGTCCTTTTTCTGTTGCTGGGAAGAAGTAAGTACTCAATTTTATTAATTAACCTTTAATTTATCTTTTATAAAGGTTACCCGTTACAATATTGAGCTAATTAGGGGTTACAGAATTTTGAAAACTATCACGCTTACAAAAAAAAAAACTTATAATAAATAAATTATACCCTTGTACTATTTACATTTCAATGCCAAAAACTAGGTATCACTAATTTATTAAGTGTTAAAATTTAAATGAGACTTTGAGAAAGCTGAGTAGTAGAAGAATAGGAAACCTCATGACCATTATATAGGTAATAGATATATTCGTCCAATTATGCCACATGAGTAGAAACATTAATGATTTTGCTAGCTAGCCAGCTTCATTGCTTTGAATTTAATTTCAATACCCATTAGATGCTACTGATAATTAATCAACTACGTACAAGAATCATCGACCACAACATTTTACGTAAACTTCTAACTTTCATTCGTATGTAGCATGGCAAAGTAAGTATTAGGAGTGTCCCAATTGACAGTAATCATGAAATCAAGAGATGCAAACAAACTTCACTTTCTCACATGTCCTCCAATATCTTTGAGAAACTTGGATTTGATCTTGTCGAGTGTAGTTGAAACATTTTCTATGCCAATTCTCTGTTGAGGTGAATCTGCACAACAATGCAAAGCCAATCCCATGGTGGATAATAAGCAATTCTCTATTGCAGCATAATCATTTTCGTTCCTTAACAAATTGGTATCAACAACTTCAAGTACTGAACGGGCTAATGAATCTTGTACCAAACACTTCAAGCTCATTTCTCCTGTAAACATATTATCTGCGGGCTTTTTTCTTGTGAAAGTTTCCAATATCAAAATGCCAAAGCTATACACATCACCACTTGTAGAAACGATTCCTTCAGATCCATACTCTATGCATACATTAAAATTTCTTATGAGAATATCTTACATGAGAAATGCTATTTGTACTAAAGAAAAACTTATAAAAAACTTACTTCTTCATATGTCAGTTATTGATATGCTAAAATTATGAAATTTGAAACTCAAAATTTGAATTTGAAAACAAAACTAATAAAATGAGTCTTGTAAATAAAAGTGTAAGTAAAAATTATAACTATATAAAGCACTACTCATCTAAATTGTACTAAAATGGAAAAAGAAAATTACTAAACAAAATTCGTGGTCTTCATTCAGTTACTAATTAAAGAGAACAATTATATGTGCTTATGTGAGAGTACTAGAATGATAAACATGGAAGTACTTCACCTCACCTGGTGCCATATAGCCAATTGTAGCGAGAGTCATTGTTTTCATGAGAGAAGCTCCATCGTCGAGGAGTTTGGAGATGCCAAAATCAGCAACATGTCCGACCATATCTTCATCTAATAGCACATTGCTTGGCTTCAAATCAGAATGAACAATAGGTATTGAGTAACCAAGATGAAGGTATTCTAGTGCCATTGCCACATCAATCATTATATTTAGCCTCTGTAACATATTCAAACAGTGGTTGTCAGAATACAACCACATCTCTAGGCTCCCATTGGGCCTGTACTCCAGTACAATAGCTTTGAAGTCATTGTTACTGCAAACGCTAATTATTTTGACAAGATTTCGGTGACGAGTATTGCTTAATACCTCACATTCTATGTTAAAACTTTTGAATGCCCCTTCTACGTGCAACTTTAGAACTTTTATTGCAACAATCTTACCATCCAAGAGTAGTCCTTTGTAAACTGACCCAAAACTACCTTCTCCAAGTAAGTTGTTTGCACTAAACCCTTCTGTCGCTTGTAGAACTTCTTGATGCGAAATTCTTCTCCATGTGGCCAAAGGCGATGTGTCCTCATCAGTAGGCAATTTGGAGTTACGCTTTTGGCATTTTTTCAAGGCAAATACAAGGCACAATATTACAAGTATCATTAACCCCATTATTGGTAGAAGATATTTTAGTATACCACTAGCTCTTTTGGCCCTTTTTGTTCTAGGAGCACCACTTTGGCATGGGGGGACTTGCAGTCGAGCCACACCACAAAGTGCATTGTTTGACATAAATGATGCAGCTGAGAAGTGTACAAATGGTCCTCTTGTAGGAATTTCTCCACTTAGTTTATTGAAGGAGACATTTATGTTTTTGAGGTATAAGAGTGCTTCTAATGAGACGGGAATCTCTCCAGATAAGTTGTTATTAGAGAGATCTAAGATCTCCAAGCTTACTGATTCACCAAAAGTTGTAGGAATTGAGCCTTCTAGTTGATTGAATGCCAATGAGAGAGAAACAAGACTTTTGAGCCCACCAATGGTTATTGGGATCTCACCAGATAGATGATTTCTTGACAAATTCAATGTTGTCAGGACCTTCATATTTCCGATCTCCATTGCAATGGGGCCACTTAAAGAATTTGATGATACGTCTACCTCCAAAAGATCTGTAAGGCTCCACAAACTCAATGGAAATGTAGATGTTAATTGATTGAAACCTAAGAAGACACTTCTTAGGGAAGTTAGATTATTTATGCAAGTCGGGATATCTCCATATATCTCATTATCAACTAAACTCAATGCAGCCAAGCTCCCCAAATGACAGAAACTAGGTGGGATGTGACCTTTTAATCTGTTATTTCCAATGCCCAAAACTTGGAGTTTCATCAACTTTCCTATTGCAGTTGGAATAGTTCCAATCAAATCATTGTTGGATAGGATCAAAAAACTCAGTCGGCTTAAATTGCCAATCTCAATGGGAATGTCTCCTTTAATATTGCAATCATATAGCAATAAGTCTTGAAGAAAGATTGAGAGGTTTCCAATAGAACTTGGGAGGATCCCATTAAGTTGATTTGTTGATAAAGCTAAAGTTCTAAGATATATACAGTTTGACAAATCAGAGAAAAAGCTCTCAAGTTCTAGAGATTCAACGGCCAAATTATTTTTTTCTAGGTTGAGTGTCTGGAGCAACCTTAAATTACCTAGTGTTTTTGGAATTAATCCTGAGAATGAGTTCTGACTCAAGCCTAGCACAATGAGCTGTGAAGCATTGGAGATAGAATTAGGAACAGTTCCACTCAATTCATTTCCCCCAAGAGTAAGTGTATGAAGATTTGGAAGGAAGAGACCAACATTTGATGGAAGATGCCCTGTGAGGTTATTTAAAACCATTCCCATAGACTGTAATGTTGAAATGTTGAAGATTTCGAATGGGATTGAGCCAGCAAAACCGTTGTTTCCAATATTCAAAAATTTTAGCTTCTGTAGATAACTGATTTCACTTGGTATTGCACCTGTCACAATATAAATGATTAAATGTGCTTCTAATTAAAAACAATGAAGGAAACTAATTATAATGAGTGACACGTTCATGTAAGTTAACTGTAAAGAAAACAACCAAGACACATGGAGGTGATTCATTTATTGATTATGTTGGCAAAATTTACCAGTTAAGCCACCTTTGATTTGGTTGAGTTATTATTATTATTTTTTATAATTTTAATAAAATTGGTAGGAGGGGGCAACCGGAGGTGGATTCTCTACCTAGGCATGACACATATATAGTACCACCGTACCCGGAGCTAGAAAGTATTTTGTGCTTTCAATTAAGAGGTACCAAGTCATATACAATCAGAGAATATGTTACTAAATTAATGCATGCATGGTGTTATACTATTATCCAATTAATTGACTTGAGCAAGACTAATTAGCAAACCTTGAAATTTGTTGTAGGAAATGCTTAACACTCTAAGCATGGTGAAATTCCCAATTTCCGGGGATAGACTTCCTGTGAAGTTATTAACATACAAATATAAAGTTTGGAGCCATTTGCACTTGAACAAAGACGATGGGATAGTACCTGTGAAAGAATTAGTATTTAGAAACAAAAACTGGAGAATAAAAAATATAATTTTTCACTAAAACAAGACTAAGCATGCATACGTACCATTGAAGTTGTTGTTGGAAAGGTCTAAATCTAAAAGCATTGTTAAGTTTCCAACTTCCAGGGGTACACTTCCTTTGAAATTGTTAGTACTTAAATCCAAACTTTGCAGATGTTTGCACTTGAACAGAGTGGATGGGATAGAACCTGTGAAACAGTTACCATTTACTATTTAGAAGTAAATTATATTGGGGGTTTGCTCGCTAATTAACGCTAGCTAGTGAAGAATACATTGGCCAATCAAGACTAATTAAACATACCTCTAAAGCTTATACATGTTGTGGACAAGGTACGTATAACTTTGTAAGCATGGTTAAGTTTTCCATTTCCAGAATTTCACCATAGAAATGGTTATAATGTGTGAGAGAGAGAGAGAGAGAGAGAGAGAGAGAGAGAGAGAGAGAGATTTAGCAATTAGTAGGTAGACATCTTGAATATTAGAAAGAAGGCACGTACGGAGCACGAAAGCTGGTAATATGCACGTCTTATTCTTTGCGATTAATTTTATGTTGCATAGCATAGAGAAAGAAGCTCAAACTAGCTAGCGTTTTAGCTGGTACTCGTTCAGCCAGCAAAGAATCAGGAAAATGTTTTTTTTTTTTTTTTCTTCATTTTTTTTGAAGTATAGACTAATGATAAATGAAAGGTTTCCAATGTGGGGAGGAACCATAAGTACAAGCCCCATATAAAACGGAAAATGATTTACATAGTTTTAAGGTGTGCAAATCCTTCATAGCCTAATTAAGAATTCAAGGGCATGTTTGAAAATTGAGATGAGTTGAAAACATCTTAAAACTTCTCATAATTTTCTTCCCAAACATCATTCAAATACAAAATATTTTTCAATTTCAAATTCTCAAGTTTTTAATCTAATCATTACAATTTTCCAAACTTCCAAACAAAATACCCAAAACAAAAAAAAAATCTTGATTTTTCAATTTTTAAAACAAAAATAATATTAAAAAAATAGTCAAACATTTTTTTAACTTTATAATTTTTTTAATGAACTTTTACTATTTCCTTCTTAAAATCAAATAAAACTCTTTAACTTAAAACCATTACACTATTATTCTTAGAATTCTCATGTCATATCCTCCATTACCCAAAGATGTTCTAATTAAGAAAAATGCGACTCTTGGACCCATATGAAAATTTTATTTTCTCATAACTCATCATACTTTTTTTAAATGGAATTCATGAGACTTGCATACGCTAGTACTATATATATATATATAGTATTACTCTAAAAAAATAGTTTAAGAGTGTGACTCATGGGAGTTTTGGATTTCTTTTGGCATCCTCTGCAATTTTCATTCCTTTTACTAAACATGCTTAATCTTGTACTTTCCACCATGTCGTGGACAAATTACTTTGTGCTTTCGAATGAAAGGAACCGAACTAAAACAACAAAAACAATACCTTCATAGTTATTATCACCAAGGCTTAACTTTGTAAGCATGCTTAAGTTCCCTATTTCTTGGGGTACTACTCCTTCGAAATTATTTTTCCCCAAATCTAGAATTTGCAGCTGTTTGCACTTGAACAAAGTTGATGAGATGGTCCCTGTGAAAAAATTACCAGTTAGGAAAAAATTATTGGAGTTAGCAATCCAACTTATAAAGATTATAATCGACCAATCAAGACTAAATATACCTGCAAAGTTGTTTTGACTAAGGTTTAATTCTGTAAGCATGGTTAAGTTCTCCATTTCTGGGAGTTCACCTGAGAAATTGTTAGGAGAGACAAAAAACATATTGTCAAGTTGGGAAGCTGATTAAACAAATGCTTTGGTACTCCACCTAGTAACATATTACTTCAAAGTTCAATAAATTGCAGTGTAGACATGTTGAAGAGAAAACAAAAGGCATTGGACCAAAAAACTTATTTGATCCAAGATAAATTCCTTGCAAGGCAATCGTCTTGAAGATAAAACAGCTAGATACAGATGGTGGAATAGTACCTACGAAGTTGTTACCAAACAACGCTAAATGTTGGAGTTTGGTTAGCAATCCTATCCATGATGGCATTTCTCCATTGAATTCATTGTATCCGAAGTTTAAAAACCGCAGCCGATGAAGATGAAACAACTCATTCGGAATTGAACCGTGAAAACTATTGTTTCTGATCGTTAGGCTAACAAGAAACGAGAGGTTCCCAATACGTGGAGGAATGGTACCATCGAGACCCATGTAAGAAAGGTTCAAGGCAGTGACTCGGAGATGTCTAGAACCACAGGTGACACCAACCCAATCGCAAACAGAAGTACTGGTTGACCAATTGTTTGCCAAAACAGCGTGAGGATCATAAGAAATACTAGCCTTCAAAGCCATAAGAGCAGATTGATCGGTTGTAATGTTAGGAATGGTAGCATTGGCGCCGGCTAAGGCAGTATTGTAAGATTGTACCAAGAAGGGAGTGAGAAAATAGGGTATGAGGAAACAAACTCTGTCTGCCATGAAGAACGTATGCCGATTGGAGAAGTAGGATTTGTATTGGACTCAAAGGAAGATCGAATGAGTGGAATTATTAACATTTAAAGAGATTGCAGCAATCAGAAACTAAAAGGAGAGAAAAGTGGCACTACCAAGAGGAGAGAAACGTTTAAAGAGATTGGTCAACATATTCTATGACGAATGTCTCTCTGACATGCTGTATGCGGCCATCTATGTTGAAAAAATAAATTTGACAACTCGAGAAGTTTGAAGAAAAAAGCTAGAGAGAAAAGTGGGTGTAACACCTGTCCTTAGTTGGTCCTTCAGAAATGATTTTAAAACAAAATAGATGGGAATTACGGTTCTTTTGAAATTTTCTTTCCTTTCATGTTAGGATATAAACGACTCCATATTTATAAATAAAACATGTTTCTTAATTAAAAAGGTTACAGTGGAAAAGCAACTACTTTGGCCAGAGACTCTTTACTCTACAAGCTGATGGAAGTGGACCCGACATGGACACGGCTTGACAAAATTACAAAGCACTTCGCACAAGCCTTCGGCATCAAATAGAAAGCACGCAGCACAGCTTTTTGTGTGAAAAGGGATGCATGCTTATCTTCAAAGTGGGAACCCACTGTTTGACTTCAACTAAAACATTACAAGTAATAAATCACACAAAAAGCAACTAATTTGAACAGAGGCTCTTTACTCTACAAGTTGATGGAAGTGGACCCTGCAAGCCTTGACAAAATTCCAAAGCACTTCACAGAAGCCTCTAGCATCAAATAGAAAGCATGCAGCACATCTTTTTGTGTGAAAATCTTCAAAGTGGGAACCCGCCGTTTGACTTCAACTAAAGTATTAGATGTAAAAAATCACACGAAAAAGTAACTACTTTGGACAGAGACTCTTTATTCTACAAGCTGATGGAAGTGGACCCCATGTGAATCTCGCAGGTGTGATGACCCGCTTTTACGTGTATTTTCACTAAATGAGTGTTTTTAATTTAATTAATATTATAATGCTTTTATTTTAAATTATCGGATTTTAATTGGATTTTATTGGCTGTCGAATTTAAAGTGTTGTTTAATTTATTTTAGCTTGACGTTGTGTTTAAAATATTTTCTTGGTGTTTATTTATTTAATTTGTTGTAGTGCTTAATTTATTTTAGTCGTTTATGTTTTTAATGTCGTTTTCGGCGGAACAGTTTCTGGATCCCGGAAGTGAAGTTTGGACTTCATTTCTTTTCCCTTCTTTTCTTTTTTTTCCTTTCCTTTTCTCTTTTCCGATTTCCTTCCCGTGCGCTACGTCGTCTCTCTCTCTCCCTTCTCTGTTTTTTTTTCTTTCCGCGCAGCCTCCTTCAACCGCCCATATCTCCGCCGTCCGGTGGAGGTGTCATACACCACCCCCGCCATTCTCTTCCTCTCACGGCAGACTACAACCCCACCAATTTTCAGGACCATCGGAGCCACCGTTAGCCGCCACGAGCCGCTCAAAGTCGCGGCACCAACCCAGTTTTTCCCCTGTTGCCGTTTTTCTTCCTCCGCCCAGAACCGCCACTTGCCGGCGGCGTGGCCTCCACCACCCACCCAGAAAACTTCCCCTCCCTCCGGTGCACCACCCCACCAAAGATCTCCCCCAACCGGCCGGCCGTTTGGCCGGAAAAGCGCATCTAAGCCGCACGGTTTGTCACCGTTTCCGGCGCCGTCGCACCACCTCCGGCCACCATCTTTTCACCACTTCTTCCCCTACCTCTTGCCGACCTAACCCACCCATTTCCGGCCTAGATCGGCCACCGGAGCAGCTCCCACGAGCTCAACTCCGATTTGCACGTTTTTCGCTCGAGCGCAGTGTCGAGCGAAGGTCGAGCGCCGAAATCTGTCTGAGTTCGCTCGAGCCAAGTGTCGAGCGAGGGTCGAGCGGTCCAATCTGCTTGAGTTCGCTCGAGCCATGTGTCGAGCGAGGGTCGAGCGGTCCAATCTGCTTGAGTTCGCTCGAGCCATGTGTCGAGCGAGGGTCGAGCGGTCCAATCTGCTTGAGTTCGCTCGAGCGCCCTGTCGAGCGAGTGTCGAGCGGTGACACCTGTTTTGACCATTGATCAGCACACTTCAATCCTTTTCACTTCAACACTTGTTACAACACTATTTTACACAGGTTTTCACAAGAATATGCCAATCAACTCATTTTTGCCTCAACA